>VZTH01002986.1:0-68058 GCA_013397815.1 Aleadryas rufinucha | reverse complement strand
AACAACTCCTTTTACAAGTGGTTTCAACGAGATTTTATTTGGAAGGGGCTTCCTCTCAGGCTTTTCCCAGGTGGAGATTGCTGGCAATACCCCCATGTCTCCTCCCTCACACAAACCAGCACCACAGCAGTCCCCCATCTCCACATTCTACTGACTTACTGGATTTTGACAGGGGAAGGACTGGAAATTGAATCTTTCCTGTCTTGTTAGGACATTGTGTTTGAAAAAAGAAGAAAAATTCAAATCTAGTCAGTTTAAATGATCTTTGACTTTCTTGTTTAGTATTTGGGATATCAGAAGAAAAGGTACAGTGATTTTGTTTTTGCAGACTTAACGCTATTTTTATTCTATAAATAGTTGCCATTGCTTTTTAAATGAAAACCTTTAAAGATATTTATTCTGATGAATATCTTCTGTTATTTCTCAGTTCCATGCGGAAATGTTGAATTTCCTCTAATCTGAGTTTGTGAGTACAGCATAAATTTTGCAGTATTTAGACTCTTTTTCCTTCAGTCTTTGCTAACATCTGTATTTCCTGTTCACATTTTTGTTTCAGGGGATTTCAACAGATTCTTATTTTAAACTCCTATTTCACATTGACTGTGCTTTGTCTGTTCATTTTACTTTCATCACCTCTCTCACAATGCAGGGAATTTTCGGAGATGTCTTGGTCTGTAAATTAACACATCCCTTCAAAAGACTATGTAGTGACAAATCAATTCTTGTGCTAAGCATTTCTCTACTGGCTTTCACAGGGACTGCAAGAGTATGAAGGATTGATTTCTAGGGTAGAATTTATTCTCTTGAATCCCCTTACAAAGACATCAGTAAGTTTTTATTGACAACCTTACATTAGAGTATATCAAAAAGCCCTCAAGGGAAAATATGTTGAAAATGTCAAATAAGAAGTATTTTACTCACAGTCTGTCTCCAACAGAGATTTCTTAATTACCTTATTTTCTGCAGAACAGCAGGTCTTGGCACTGGTGCTATGAGAACCGTGGTGCACCCTTCTGAATTTGTATCAGGATCACAGGGATTAAGGAAGCTGGTCCCTGCCCCAATCTTTAATGTCAGGGAGCTAGTTTGTCATGTTTCTATGGGCTTTTGCTGGCTCTGCAGGACAGCTCAATGAATAACGAAGCTTAAGTGAGAGTTTCTGAGTTTAGAAGTATTTCCAGTCTTTTCAGTTTCTCTAAATGCCTTTGCTGCCTAAGGGCACTAAGAAACCACTTACATTTCAGTGTCTGGCAGAAATGATTATAACACATGCGAAGAGAAAGGCTATGGACTGGTACAAAAATAACATCTCAATTGTGGTGGGTGTGCTTACAGATGTGTGCAGTACCAGACCATGTGGAATGACAAAATGCTGCTCACTGGTGAAAACCTGTGTTGTGTTGGCAACGGCTGGATCAGAGGTGCCCACCAGAGCCACTCTATCAAGTTCCTTCCTCACCTGGGAGGGAGAGAAAATATCACAAGAGGCTTGTAGGTCAAGATAAAGGCAAGGAGAGATCACTCTCCAATTATCTCATGGGCAAAACAGGCTCAGCTTCGGGAATTTGCTTATTTATTATCAATCAAATCAGAGTAGGCTAATGAGAATTAGAACCAAATCTTACAAGGCCCTCTCACCACTTCCTGCCTTCTTCCCAGGTTTAATTTTATTCCCAGTTTCTCTACCTTCGTCACCCCCAGCAGCCACAGGGGGACAGGAAAAGGGGGTTATGGTTAGTTCGTTTTATGTTGTTTCTGCAGTTGATGCTGTGCATCAACTGTGCAGTTTTTTCTCCTTTCTTAGGTGCTTCCTTCCCCTTAAGGGTGGGTCATCACACCAACACACCCATCCAGGATAAACCAAGTGTGCCTACAGGTGACCTGAACGGGTACTTCTACTTTTATGTAAGTTTAGCGCAAATGTTTGGTTTGTTTTTAAACAGAACATGGGGAGTTACTCTTGTAAAAGGTAGCAACCCTTCATGAAAGTCACACCTTTGACATTTATTTACTAAGATAATGGTGAATTGTCTGAAATCTGTCAGGGGTTTGGCAATATTTCCATTAGTTTCCATGAGGCAACTGACTGTAGGAGCAGAAGGTCCCCATCCCTCACTGGGAAATGTGTCCCACTGCTGAAAGCAAGCCACAGAAACATTGTACATTAAATTCAAAACCCTAATTCAACATTAAATTCTTGAGTCCAGTTGAACAGAGCTAAATATGAGTGGAGGAATGCTATCTCTATAGGTTGATTACTGCCTTGCTTAAGAGGAATATACTTATATCCTGTGTTTCATAGGGACTTACAGAAGAAGCCTGCAAATATGTCTCTGAGGTTTAGAGATACAGCACCAGGACTGAAGTTAACTTGGTATTTTCTCAGGGTTTGCACACAGAGGGTTTGGGTCTATCCTAGGTAATCTGATTACTTCAGGAAGTTAAAACAGGAGCTTTCAGGGCAGAGCAACATATATTTGATATAAGACTTACAGGCACAAAATACTTAGGGCCATTTCCCAGGAGAAAATTGTTGCCCAAACAAAACTTTGGACAGGCTCAGATTTGGCAGTTTTACTGCTGATTTAATGATGGTGAAACGACTTCTCTGATCCCAGCAGAACCCTCACTGTGCCTCAAACATATCCTAAAATTCTGTCATATTACATGTTATTAGGGATAATTAGTGCACTAGAAAATATAAAATTATCAGCTTGATCACAAAACTAAGTAAGAAAGAACTTCCTTTGATGAGTACTTCCACCTAAGAAGCAAAGTCAGTGTAGAATTAGCTAATTCTGGCAATTATTTACTCAAGCACAACTCTCCTTCAATATCCACACGTATGCTACGTAACTCCCATTTTAGGACCAGCTACTTTTGTAAACCACTAATGCACAAAACTTTACCTGTCCCTGAGGCTCTTGTCTCAAAGCACACCTCCACATTAAACCAGTAAAATACCATTGTTTCATGTTGCAGGCCTGTGGTTCAGCCCGAAACCTTTAAATTATTGCTGTTTTGAAGAGTGGACTTGCCATTAGTTCCTGTCATCTGCAAAAGCTTTTCGGTATGCTTCAGTACATTGCCAAATCAAAAACCACCGATCTCAACTTCTCACCATGCTAGACATACATCACTCCCCCTGGTAAAACCTTACACTCACTCTTCCCCTACCCTCACGCTGGTTATTGGGAATTAAAATGGAGTGAAAAGCAGAGAAGGTGAGGCTACTCCTGGCGCTGGGTGGTTGCCACTGGAAGCTCCCCGTGCCAGTCCCGGAGCCCATCGCTCCTCTTTCCCCACCCTGCCGGCTTGGGGCAGGCAATTGAAGGTGAGCCGTGTCCCCCGGGTGCCCTCTGGGTGGATGACAGGACTCAGGGAGCCGGGAGGGTGTCCTTCTCCAGGGGCCTGGCCACTCCTTCCTCCTCTCCCTGGGACAGCCAGTGACCCCGGCCTCTCCGTCCCCGCAGCGTGCGACACCAGCGCGGCCGCGCTGCTCCTGTTCCTCAGCTGTCCCCAGCCTGCCACCACCGCCAGCATGGCCACGGGGGCAGAGTGGAGCTGCCCCATCTGCCGCGAAGCCTCGGCCAACATCGCCTACGTGGGCTCCTGCCTGCACAAGTTCTGCCGGGGCTGCATCGTGCGCTGGGCCAGGAAGAACCCGTCGTGCCCGCTGTGCAGGCAGGCCGTGCACACCATCATCTACCCGGCGCCGCCCGACCAGGGCTTCGTGGAGATGGCTGTGCCGCAGCCCACCCTGCCCCGGAGCGCCGGCCCGCGGGAGGAGCCGGGCGCCGCGGGGCCGCAGCCCCAGGCCCACGTGGCGGGNGCTGCGACCCCGGCGCCTCCTGGCAGCCCGCGAGGCGCAGAGGCGGCGACCCGCAGGGCTCCAGAGCAGAAGCAGGGCTCCACAAGAAGTCGTGCCGCCGGCAGAACTAGAGTGCATGCTGCGGCAGCACCAGGAGAAACGGGGCCGGGACAGCAGCGGGGTGCACTTGAAAATAAAGAAATTTTAAAAACAAAACAAAAAAAATNTTGTAAACCACTAATGCACAAAACTTTACCTGTCCCTGAGGCTCTTGTCTCAAAGCACACCTCCACATTAAACCAGTAAAATACCATTGTTTCATGTTGCAGGCCTGTGGTTCAGCCCGAAACCTTTAAATTATTGCTGTTTTGAAGAGTGGACTTGCCATTAGTTCCTGTCATCTGCAAAAGCTTTTCGGTATGCTTCAGTACATTGCCAAATCAAAAACCACCGATCTCAACTTCTCACCATGCTAGACATACATCACTCCCCCTGGTAAAACCTTACACTCACTCTTCCCCTACCCTCACGCTGGTTATTGGGAATTAAAATGGAGTGAAAAGCAGAGAAGGTGAGGCTACTCCTGGCGCTGGGTGGTTGCCACTGGAAGCTCCCCGTGCCAGTCCCGGAGCCCATCGCTCCTCTTTCCCCACCCTGCCGGCTTGGGGCAGGCAATTGAAGGTGAGCCGTGTCCCCCGGGTGCCCTCTGGGTGGATGACAGGACTCAGGGAGCCGGGAGGGTGTCCTTCTCCAGGGGCCTGGCCACTCCTTCCTCCTCTCCCTGGGACAGCCAGTGACCCCGGCCTCTCCGTCCCCGCAGCGTGCGACACCAGCGCGGCCGCGCTGCTCCTGTTCCTCAGCTGTCCCCAGCCTGCCACCACCGCCAGCATGGCCACGGGGGCAGAGTGGAGCTGCCCCATCTGCCGCGAAGCCTCGGCCAACATCGCCTACGTGGGCTCCTGCCTGCACAAGTTCTGCCGGGGCTGCATCGTGCGCTGGGCCAGGAAGAACCCGTCGTGCCCGCTGTGCAGGCAGGCCGTGCACACCATCATCTACCCGGCGCCGCCCGACCAGGGCTTCGTGGAGATGGCTGTGCCGCAGCCCACCCTGCCCCGGAGCGCCGGCCCGCGGGAGGAGCCGGGCGCCGCGGGGCCGCAGCCCCAGGCCCACGTGGCGGGGTTCTCTCCCGAGACCTGGGCGCTTTTCTTCCGCAACCACGCCGAGATCCTGCGCCCGCTGGAGCTGTGGCTGAACGAGGTGCTGTGCGGGGCCTGCTGGTGGGACGTGGCCTTCGCGCAGGGCAGGATCGTGGCCAGCCTGTGCCGCTACGGGCTGCGCGAACAGGCCTTGATGCGGGAGCTGCAGCCCTTCCTGCAGGAGCAGACGGCAGCCTTCGTGCGGCAGCTCATCGAGGTGGCCGAGGACCAGTGCAGCGACCTGGCGCTGCGGTGCATGGAGGCGGCCCCCCGCGCCGCCGAGGGCCAGCAGAACACCCCTGCGCCCAGCCCCGGCGATGTCCCCTCCCCTGCCACCAGCGCGGCGCAGGAGCCGGGGCAGGCCGGGGCTGAGGTCTCGGGGGCCGGGCAGAGCGGCGGCTGCGACCCCGGCGNGCTGCGACCCCGGCGCCTCCTGGCAGCCCGCGAGGCGCAGAGGCGGCGACCCGCAGGGCTCCAGAGCAGAAGCAGGGCTCCACAAGAAGTCGTGCCGCCGGCAGAACTAGAGTGCATGCTGCGGCAGCACCAGGAGAAACGGGGCCGGGACAGCAGCGGGGTGCACTTGAAAATAAAGAAATTTTAAAAACAAAACAAAAAAAATAAAAACCAAAGCAAAACAAAAAGAGCCCTAAACCACAACAATTTAGAAAACCGCGTGAAAAGCCTTAGTCTCTCGCTACAAGCCCCACGTGTAGCATTGCCATCGCTGTCACTCGGATGCCTTCTCCTCCTTCTCCTGGTGCTGTGCACACCTTCCCCCTCGTGTGTCTGCTGCAACTTCGACGTTGTCTGCCGTAGCTTGAAGCCCCAATCCATCTGTCAGAGAGTGTATTTCTCACAGTTTCTTCAAGAGATTTTACTGTTTCGGCTATTGCCATCTCAAGTCTTACATCCAGTGTGTGTCTTAGTTTAGCTAATAGATGAATTCCAGACAAACAGAATTTTCCATTGTACTGCTGTTTGAATTTAACTTCAGCTATGTTTGATGATTTTCTGTGATAATGATCAAGACATTTAAATGTATTTTTAAGTTTAAACTTTTCTCCTTTTGAATATTTTCCATTACTTCTTTGTTTCATACTGTGACTGTGAAGACTTAATTCTTTCTATCAAGAGATGAACATATTGTTACTATTCCAGCAAGAGGTCTTTCACATTTTTCTCACTTAAATTAGAAGTCTCTGTGACAAATACTTGAAATTGATATTTTATCCAATAAAACAGCAATAATTCTGGAAAAAAACAGTTGTGAGCCTTTGTTTGCCTATACCTGAACTGATCAAAGAAAAACTGTTCCTCTCTGCCTTTTTTCCCTGAAGCACTGCACCTCTGTCCTGCTCCCAGCTTTCATCAGCTGCAATTTGTATGTGCCAGCCTCAGTCTGCTCAAATCAGAGGCAAAATTCCCGTTACGTCAGCAGTGGAGGACTGCACGCACAGTCAGTGAAATCATTCTTTTGGACAAAACTAAAGTGTGACAAAACAGAGGTGTTCACAGGTCCCCAGCATTAAATTAAAAAATACTCATATAGAATTTCAGTAGTAATTTTTTGTTTCATTTCTGCTCCTTTTCCCACAAGTTCATAGGTAGACTTTTTTTTTGTATTTTAAAGCTGCAGCATCATTCACAGTTGTGTTGCTTGCACTACTGAGAGTTACTTAAACAATTTTCTTAATTGAGTCTTTCATTAATAAATGTTTTGCATTAGCACACTTAAATGGCAGCAATAACAGAGCACTTGTAATAAAACTGCATTTCTGTAAAAATTCCCATTTCCCCTTCTAGATACTTTGAACATCTGTTTGGGTTTTTATTACTTTGGTTTCCATTCTCTGTCCTCCTGTTAAGGAATAAAGCATTTAGCAGATTTACTTGTCTTTGAAAAGCGGAAGACTGTGGAGCTCCTTGACTGAGTAAGAGCAGAAGCCACTGTCTGCTGCTGCCTTCATGCTTTTCAGTGGAATCACTGGGCAGAATTTGCCAGGCTTTGAGAATTACTATAGAGGATAATCCAGCTATTCCCCTTAATGATGATGACACTTGGGGTGGTTATGTGAGGTTCACTTTGTACTGTTGGTGTTCTCAGTAATTTTAAGGCTCTCTAAATGGTGTATGTATTATATTAATAATTTTGCTGAAATTCGAAGACAGTACAGGATCATGCTTAAAGCTATTAGGCCTAAATTCCCCACACCTTGCTCTTTCTGCTGTCCCCCTACCTTATTCACAACAACTAGTTACAGCATTCACAAGCAATTACATTTTTGCTGCTTTTTCTGAGTGCTGGGAGGTGTGTGGAGGTCTTGATAATAAATGTGAGGCTGTTTCAAGGAGATTAATCAGAATAAAGTAAGTTTCAGAAACAGAACACTTCCAAAGAGGACACGCCTGATACAAGGAGTGAGATGTCAGAAATGGATACAGCAAATTATAACATATTGAGGTTCACGAGATGAAATGAATGGTGAAATTAGTAAATTTCCTCCATTAGCCTATTTAAGAAGGACACATCTAAGTAAAAAATGACTTGTCAAGCCAGAGTCATGCAAAAATGTAAATGCCTGTGCCAAGGATGTGTGTCACCTTATGCCCAATTAGACACATGAGCAATAAGTAGGGCAGGGGCAGATGAACAAAACAGGCAGAGAAAGTGTCAAAAAGAGACAATTCACTCTCGTGTGGATGTTAAAAAGTTTATTAAAAACACGAGAGTAAAAACCGGAATGCCTCAGGGAAAAAGAAAATTGAAACCAAAAAAAAATTCCCGGGCACAGGGATCGGAGCACCTGGACCACCGGATAGCTGTCCAAGGCTGAAACCCTAACGGCACCAAGCTGGGATAGGACGAGAGGCCGTACCTTGGCACCGGGCTCCTTGGTCGCTGGCCAACCAAGAAAGGCGGGGAGTTCCGGAGGTTTCGGTCTTAAATAACCTCCTGGCCACTCCCCAGACCGCCCCTGTCCCTCCCCCATGGCCCACGGTGGTTGGTGAGTCCGTGGAATGAGGTAACTCCTTCCCACCAATAGGCTCGTGTCGTTAGGGGTAGGGGGACAGGCTGATGTAATGCCTGTCCCAAGGCGGGAAAGAGCCTCATTAAAATTCTAGGTTGCCATGGGGCTTGGTGACAGGGGAGGCTATTTTTAGAAAGAACCATTGGAGCCAGGCTTCAAGGGTGCCTCTTAACTCAAAAGGGATCACTAGGGATTTTTGTGGAAAGGGGTTTAAACACAATCAATAACAGCAATTAACAGATTTTAACAAACATTAACTTGGTTTAACATCTTAATAGGCTGCTTTAAAATAGAACTGCTTTAGTTAAACTGTCAAACTTCTAGTTAAACTGCTGGTTTAAGGTCACTTGGATGGGCTGGGTTTTAAACGTCTGAGGGAAGCAAAAAGTCATGGTGTGGAGTCATAACAGAAAGCAGGTCTGGCTTTCCTTTTTTGATATGGAAAAAAAAAATCAAATTGGAAGACACACATTGCGTGTGATAGCAGGTGAAAATTACAATACAACCACACACACACTGCAAAAGAGAAATATACCCACAAATAATTAAATCATCTAATTACCTTTTAAAAACTCTATTTTGATGACACTACTTTGAAGAATTTCAACCTTGCAAGAAAGAAGAAATGGCATATATTTGAGGGGAAGAGTTGATTCTGATATTCTGACAAAGGGGCTTTCCGAAGTCTGTAGCAGCTCTCCAAACACCTTTCTGATGATGGCAGTTGTGGATGATACCTGCCTGTGAGTTACCTGTGGTGAACAGAAGTTTAAATGGGAATTGTTTGGGAATGTTCTAATTAAGAACAGTAGTGTGCTGTGAAGGAGAAAATTTTGCAAGAAAATTGCCCATTGAAGAGAGAACTGGAACAAACATAAACCAATCAGAAATACGAGGAGCAGGCCATATGCAGTTACATTCTGCCCTCAGGTCTGTGCTTTTATAAAAACTGCGGTGCTCTTTTTTTTTATTTGCAAAGAATGTGTGGAGAAAGCAAAAGGATTTGCTTGGCTGTAGGTTGGGAAATTTTCCTTTAGTGAAGGTAATTCTTAGTATTTTACCTATTGGTGTTTAGGTGAGCAAAGGGGAGTCGTGTGGCAAGGCTACAACAATAAGGCAGAGGGGCCTTTGTCCTCTCCTTAGATCTGGTCAGACAAGTTGCTTCAGCCTGCACCACTTGCTTTGCCTCATTTTTGAGCTGCACAAAGGGTGTGAAGGCACAGCTGCTGATGGTCAGCCCAAGGACAGGTTTCTCTTTATGTGCTTCTCCCAGAGTGGTCTGAAGAAGGAGCTTCCATCAAGCCAAGTTTGTTGAACTTTAGAGAGCATGGAGAAGTCTTTGAAAGGGAAGAAGTTCTAATAGCCTGATACGTGAGTGTTGGTATTCTGCATTGCTGATATCTGACACTTTGTAACAAGCCAGAAATGGTTGTGGCCTTCCTTTGGAATGGAAAAAGTGCAGGAAAAACAGGGTTACATAGTGATGTGCCATTTTCAGTCATTTAATGAAGAGGAGGGCTCCCACACCAGGTTTCTAACAGAGGATCGTAAATCCTTTCATTTTCACCTTCCAGTGGCCTTCAAATGAGAAAGGAGAGCAAGGGGCAGAGCTTCTTGGTTAGCAGGTGTAGTTTTTACTAGCACATTATGCCGCGCTGACCACTAGCCGCCCGGTGGCGTGGCAGGCGGCGTCTGCTGTCCTCTTGCTCTGGACACTCCGGGAGGTCCCGGTGCGACGGCACGGAGCAGGGTTCTATGCAGCTCAAACCGCAGATGTTTGCCCCGGGAGCCACAGCTCGCCCTGAGGCTATCTGCCAACAGCCGATTAGGCTGTGCAGCCCAGATGGAAAAACCGCAGCAGGCGAAGGTAAAGACCGAAGGAGGATTCAGGCGCTAGTGTATTCCAAGCAATTTAATAAAATCTCAGAGGGAACTAGCCACCCGAATCTGGCCGCTCGTCTGGCCCCTGGCCGTTGGTCTGGCCTCTGGCCGTTGGTCTGGCCTCTCTGGTTTAATTAGCATGAAACTAAATAGAAAAGTGGGGAAAAGGGAGGAGTAAAGGAACAACCACTTAGGAAATGACAAGGGGGTGACATACAACCAACCGGGAAACATATTGGGAGGGACTAGTTTAAACTAGCCAACCAGGGATGTAACAAAACAGAACTTTCCAGAGCCTAATAGAATAATCAATGAACTACTTATTAAACATAACTTCTACTAACTAATAAGGAACCGGGGGAGAGAGAGGGTTCTAGAAACCAGGGAGGAGACATGTTCAAGGGAACACCTAGTAGGCGGTGGCATCACAGCCTTATCTCCTCCTCCGATCCACCCTCAGAGGTGGAGTCTCGGGCGGGGAAATCAACCCACTTGTCATTCACCTGGAAAGTGGGTTGGGCCACCGCCACAACATTACCTGAAGTTCCTTGGTGCAGAGCTCGTGGAAATTATTCCATTACTGAAAGCTGATGACAGCCCTTTGTTGCTCTGCTGGACTCTGCCACATAAGTGAAGGGCTCGAGGCTGCCTGTCCACAATTGCAGTGTGGGGACTCCTCAAGAGTGATGGTGCTGATGCAGCCTGTTCCTAAAAACACAGAGGTGTGCCGTGAGCTGGGGCTGTGCATCTGTAGGGCACATTTACAGACAATGTGTGAGGTTTCCTTGGTCAAACAGGGCAGAAGATTCCATATGCTTTGCTCAGAAGCTTTCTGACATCCAGCTCAGCATCTGCACTGAACTCCTGACTTGATGAACTGGGTTTAATGACCCGTGATTTAATTTTACTGCAGATTAAATATTGACAACCCAGAAGTGTTGCTCTCCATTGACACCTTGATAAATGTTTATGGCTTGATGTGTGGAATGTGAGATCAGCTGTCTTCCTTAACATCAATTTGGAAGCGGAAAATAAAGTCTTGCAAAGAAGATTGTGGTGAACAGGATAACAGTGTGAATGTTGCCACATTGTGCTAATTAGATGCTGAAATTGTGATGGTTTTTGTGGTACATATCCTATCATTAATTTGTATGCTTTTCAAAGCTTTTGTGGAACAGATACGCTGCTGAGGTGAAACCATTAACACAAAATGGAGAACAAAATATCTTGCTCTGTTTTTCATTTCACAGTATTGAAAGCTAATCAGGCACCTTTGCATAGCACTGGAAAACAAATCTCAGATGCATTTTCCTGGATTAAATGGCAAATCCAACCCTTAGCATGAGGATGTGAATTCATTGTATTAATCAGCATCCTGGTAATTGCAGTGATGGTATGTAGGTGGTTATATCGATATCAAATCCAGCCAAGGGTTCAGAAATCAAATTCCCACAGGAGGGAAGATGACAAGGGAACAAAACAACCCTGGAGTAAAATAGCTTGTCTTGAGAGCTATTCCCCTGCCTGCAGAAGGGAGGGAAAGATAATTTAATTTGAGTAATCAGTTTTTTGCATATTCCTGGGAGTGTTGGAAAATGTGTGTAATTTCTGCTTTGAAGATAGACTGTGGAGAAGTTACACAGAAGGAGGGGGACATCCGTGCTCTGCTCAAAGGCAGCTACTTTGATCTGACACCAACTGTTACCTTTAAGACCAGACCTTGTGCTTCAGTGACAGCTGCAATAAAGATGTCATTCTGGAAAGCGTGAATGTCTTAAAATAAAACCTGTGTTTAAAATCTGGTTGAGTTACATGTAGAATATTTCACAATATTTTACTCTGCCTGTGTGTGTGTGTTTTTACCAGCTGTGCGTTAGGGCCTCTCTTTGCTTTTTCCTTATCCCTGAAATTGAGTACTTCTGTTCTCTGACCTGCAGCTTTGGCTTAGTTCATGGTGCCAGAAGTGTCTTTCAAAGATCCAGACCTTTTAAGCATTAGGTTATATGCAGTTCTTTCGTGTTTGCTCCATAAAATATTACCATTCCCATGTGACATCTTTTGCACTGACAAATCATACTCAGATTCAATGTAAACATCTCCAGGAAAGTGTGTATCTTCCCACAATTGCCCTCACATGCTCATCAACATCCCTGCTTGTTCTTAACCATGCGCGGATCATGTAATTGATTCATACCATATGTTCAATTATGTTGCCTTTGGTGGTTTATTTCTTTTTCCCATAAGTTGTTTCACAGAGATAATAATTTTCTTAGGTTTTTGATAGGCAGCAGTCGCTGTACACCCAAAAGGTAGCTTTGCAAAACCTTCAGTCTGTCACCTTCAGTGCAACACCTGGAGTTCACTGAGATGTGATGGCAGTCCAGACTGTGACAAGTTACTTTGCATTCCTCAGAGCTGATTCTTTTTTTTTTCTTTCTGTAATTTCTGCAACCCTGTCTAATTTGCCACATCCACGGCTACAAACAATTGAGACTTGTAAGAAAACCTAAGCCAATTAACGACAACACTGCCAAATAAAAATTGTCTGTTTCATCACACCTCCAATTTACAGCAGATACTTCAATGAACATGTTTGGATACTTCAGTGTGATCCAAAGCATTGGTTTTTTGGGGTAAATTGGGCATCTGCACTATCCAGGCTGCTCAGCATTCAGCCTCTGTGTAGCTGCTGCTGTGGAAGCTGGAGGCACAAGCTCCTGCACCAGGGCAGAGTGCATTATGAACAGCACGCCTTCACAAGGAGACTGCCTTCTTTTCCCAGTAACAAGCAGTTCTTCATTGCAACAACTGACATTTTTCCAGGTTTGATGAAACAAATATGCATAATCTAATCCTAATCTGCATGTGGAGACAGTTTCAGTTGATGGTTGCAACGCGGTGGTGGCTAAGAGCTTTCTAGTTCAAGGGCTGTCCTTTTTTAAGTCAGTAGACTTTGGGCTGTGCATATGAAAGCTTTTTCTCAAATAGAAGATGTGTAGGGTGGGTATTGCTAAACCTTCATGCATTTTCTCCATTGGAGATGTTCTATCAGTGGCCATTGTCACTGCTTATATTTTTGTTAATGAGTAGCATCTGACAGTGCTTCATTCCTGTCTGCATGAACATGGGCAGTGCCAGAGTGGAAAAGAGCAGAGGAAAGATGGTTTATGTGCTGTATGGCTGTGTTTGATGAAAAGGAACAAGGTCTCTTTGCACCAGACCCAGAGATCGCAGAGGAGAGTCCTCTTGCTCAGCACACTGAGACAGAACAAAGGGGAAAAGCATGGTAGGGTCCTGACGGGTTTTCTGCCTAGGGAAGGCAGGGAGAGTCTTCCCCAGGGAAAGTGGTCTTAATCTCATTTAATTTTCCCCAAAACTGCTAGTTTGGAGAGCGGACCGTTTCTACTTCTTCCAAATAAGGCTGGTGTTCAAGTCTCTTCATCGTTTGTACACCAGATATTCCAGTGAGGCTCCGCCTCAAGAAGGAAAAGTCACCTTTGGTGTGCCCATGAGGAGCCAAGACACAGCAGAGAGTGCTGGGGCAGGAGCTGGGGTGCTGCACTTCTTCAACTTCATCGCTGCCCTGAGTTGCTGAATCTCACTTCCACTGGTGCCTCATTCTCCCCATCTGAAATCTCAGGAGAGCAATGTGTCCTTGAGGACTCTGCCATTTCCAGAGAAAAGTGCAGTGAAAGAGATGGTTATTTCAATGCTTGTGACGTTAAATGGCAACTGCTCAAAATATGCTGCTGGAAACCCCACGGTTCCAAAAAGCTGTATTTCTTAAGTGTTACATTTTTAATGCTGCGTAACTGGGGAGAGTGGGAAGGCCAAGGATAACAGGAAACAAATGAGGAATAATATCATTTTGGGCTTGCAAGGTCCAGGTAACATCAGTGTTACTTAGTGCACATCATCATGGGAGATGAGTACTGACCTGCTCCTGCTTGTCTGTCTGTGCACAATGAGCAGGAGGAGTGGAACATGGTCAGTGTAATTCACTTATGACATATTGATGTGGAGAGAAAATAGAGCATTTAATCCATTGAGATTTTCCATTTGCTGCTTTGTGAAGGAAGACACAGAGTTGCAAAGCTAAGACAGTTTCAAGAGGTAAAAGCTTGCAATAAAAAATTATCTTTCTAAAGATTCATTGCTGATGGCTAGAAAAAAAAGCAAAGTTGCATGCCAAGTTAGCCTGCTGTAGTCTGTCTAAAGAAAAGAAAGAAAAGTATAATCTGTTTATTTTATTTATTTATTTATTTATCTTTAAAGTCATTTGTTCTAATAAAAAAATAAAACTTTTGCTCCTCAGTGGCATTTTCAACAATAAAAAACACACGTATAGCCAAAATGTTTGGACCAGCTCCACATAAGTCTATCTTTTTACTGTTATTGGGCTTTTGAACTTAGAGTGTGATTTCTGATGTCTTATTTCAGAGTTATCAGCTGAAAATAGCTTTTGCTGAACTGATTTCCTGACATGAGATGTTATGAAGGAATTACTTCTAACTGATGCTCTAAGCTACAAAATACAGTGTTTACTGAAGTGTCATCAACTGCTTTATGTTTTGAGAACAGTAACCTTTTTTTGAACTGCCGCTTTCACTGTATTTCTAGTTTGTTCTCGTTTCAAAACATTTGGAGAGAAAAAAAGAATAGAGGCATATATGCACAAAGGAACAGATCTGATGGGATTGCACACAAGATTTCTGCTTAAAAGTACTGGTTTTGTAGCATGACAAGTGTCGTGGGCATATGATGACAGGCACAAATGGACAAGTTACTCATGATTTCTGAGCTGAACAAAGTGAATAACCTAGTTGAGGTCACTGACAATGATGGATGGATCTGCTCAAGATTGTCACAGATTCATTGTAATTCTGCCATCTTTGTCTCTTAAAAGGGCCTTCAATCAATAAATGAACAGTGGTAGAATGCACTAGAATTGGGAGCAGCAGCAGTTAACAGAAATTCATGCTCTTTCTATTGGGCCAGAAAATTAACTGCACAGATAAATGGCTCTTTTTTGTTCCCTCCTATCAACATGTTGATAACACACACTCCCCTTCCATGATTTCTGTATCATTTTTTTGTGCTGTGTGATAAAGGGTGCACAATGAGAGCAGTGCTGTGGTTTCTGAAGAAGAGCTTTCCCTGTGGTGACTCACCCTGGACAAATGTTTCATTCATACACAGTCAGTGGTGCTGTCTCACCCAGAGTTTGTAGCAGGAGGAAAATGGTTATGAAATAAACGGAGTGTATTTACCAGAAACAGCTACACAGCTTAGGTATCAGGGTGTTTTAATTCATTCACTTTCAAATACATGTGTAATTTAGTTCTGGACTGAACACAGTCAGGGCTGTAGGATAGGATGCTGGGGCTTTTCCTTCGTCAAAGATGCATTCTGTAGATGTAAGAGCATCTGAACCAGAGAAGAGCTGAGCTTTTATCAGCTTCTATGAGACTGAGGGGATACCTCATCACAGTCTACAACTTCCTCAAGAGGGGCAGTGGAGGGGCAGCACCAATCTCTTCTCTGTGGTGACCAGTGACAGGAATGGAAATAGCTGGAGCTGTGTCAGGAGATGTTTAGGCTGGATATCAGGAAAAGGTTCTTCCCCCCAGAGGGTGGTGGGGCACTGAGCAGGCTCCCCAGGGAATGGTCATGGCCCCAGCCTCAAGGCTGCCAGAGCTCCAGAAGCATTTGAACAATGCTCCCAGGCACAGGGTGAGATTGTTGGGGTGTCCTGTGCAGGGCCAGGAGTTGGTCTGGATGATCCCTGTGGATCCCTTCTTAATTCAGAATATTATTCTGTGATTGTTCCAGATGTCTGTCTCCATGAAAGGAAACCCAGGCACAAAGCCCAGACCGATATGTTGGTGGGCATACACACTTAGATAGATTTAGAAACAGGCTGTAAATTTAGGCTTACAGGCTTACCAGACCTGCGTTTTCTTTGGGCTCTGTATTTTCTTTCCTGTCAGGCTAGTTTTGAGGTAAAGCTCTAAATTTACAGATTCTTTTCCTCAGTAGAGGAATGCCGTGTTGACAAAGTGCTGGCCTCTCACAGGAGAGATCTGTTTCATGGAGATCTCCAACCTGCTCTGGAGTTTACAGAATAAGGAAGCAGCAGTGTTACTTTGTCAGGCTCTCCCAGGAGGTGATGCTCTGCCCCCTTGGCCAGAAATATGACTTAGGCGTTTGAAATGTGTCTGTCTTGGTCACTCACCTCATGTGTGCCCCATCCCAGATTTCTTTCCATCTGCGTGGAAGGAGAGGAAGAACAGGAACCAAAGGTGGGAAGCACACTCCAGTTAATGAACTCTCCTGAGGAGCAGTGTAGATGGTCTCCAGAGATCTCCTTTAGTACTCTCAATCATTGCTCTGCTTCTCTGGACTTTTGGGTCTTTAGCTTTGTGGAACAGATGAAGCAACCCTGGGCCCAGTGCTGTAGACTGGAAGGTTTACAGGCTTGTCTGGTTTTTTGCTGACTCTTCTTTGGCCTGCAATGAAGTGGTGAGGTGGGATGGAACTTTTACCTTGCTTTTTGTTGATAAGCAAAACTCTCAAGTTTCTGCAGAAAAAAATAACCCAGACAGCTGCTTGTTGAGCCTTATGGAAGGCTGTGTAACCAGTTATGTTCCTGATTCTGGAGAGATAATAGCACCTTCACAAACTGCAATTGTGACAGAGAAGGCTAGAGGATATTTTAAGATGTCATCCAGTGAGGCTCCTCACTTCCATCCAGAAACAGCAATCCCACAGACTCTAGGAGTAATTACATCTTGCATTTCTCCTTAATGTCTCTCCTAGACCTTCCTTGCTCCAGTTTTAGTTCCTGATTTCTTTTCCAATACTGTCAATGGAAGTTTATTACTTTGTCATGAGAAACTACCTCCTGTGGATTTGAAGACTTGTATTCTCTCTCTGCACAAAACTACTGCTGGTTCTTCATCCCTCCATCAGAAGCTGCATTTTGCAGAGCAATCTGTGTTCTGTATTTCCATCAGCTGGTTCACCATCACCAGTTAAAATTGTGTTAAACTGAAATTTAGCAGTACTGGGGAGAAGAGGAACTTCTGGTATCTCACAAGGTCTCATTCCACCCTGCCCAGTTAGGAAATAGTGACCTTAGGATCCTGCCTTGCTGACTGTTGCTACATTTTATTCTTCTATTTACCATTACAGGAAAAAAAAGTCTCATTTAACATGTGGGGTGACTAAAATAATAAAAGATTGTCATAGCCAAATAGGAAAAACATCTGATATATCACTTCTAAGACCTCTGCAATCTTTTTAACAGACAACACACAGTCAGCAAAATGGTTGCAATACTACTCTTCCTGGCAATATAACCTTGAACTAGAACCAGGAATTCTTTTCTTCCCAGATTTTTTAAGCATAGTGGACTCCATCTTCAAAATGAGTGTGTGAAAAAAACCCCAAATTCTACATCCAGTCACAGAAGAGTAGGTCTGGATAAAAAAAGAAATGCATTTGGATTTGCACCATCACTCTGTGCTGGTCAGTTTGCACTGTGTTCAGAACACCAGCTAGGTAGTTGTCCCTGTAAACTTACAGGTCATTTTAGACAAATTTACATGAACAGCCAGAGTTCTGCTAAATTTAAAATTAATTTAAATTCTATTATAATGTAAAAAATACAAAGTTTCCCTCCGTTTTCCTCCATTTTCTCCTCCATACTCTTTTCTTTCTTTTTCAGAGAAATTGGAGGAAAAGCTTTTATTCCAAGAGGTCAGACTAAAGAAACATACAGTTCTCACTAAAAAGCAACAAAAACAAAACCCTGGAGCCTACAAGAATGAATAATACATGATGTAATTTTCTCCATTAGAAAAGATGAAAATATGGGAAGCAGTCCTGCAGTGTTACAGGCACAGATCAATACCAAGCAATGGTACAAAGCCAGCGTGTGGGTCCATTATTGTGATAATTTTCCCTCAGAGGGAAAAATTTTTCCCTGCCTGTATGTCTGGCAGGTTTTTACTAGCACTGCCAGAGCCAAGATGTGCTCTGTGCTTCTGTGTGCACACTGCAGGGGAGGTACTGGAGTAGCTGTTACCTCTGTAGTCTCTTCATGGAGTGTGAATCCTCTTTAAATTCTCAACACTTGAAGCTCAAGGCCTGAAAACCTGAAGTAAGTTTTACAGGGGTGTCACAGAATCTTTCTATGATCCAGCCCTTCTGCCCCTCCATCCTGCCCAGGCACCAATTACACTGCCCGGCAACATCTAGAGTTCATTTACCTGCACAGAATTAAACAACAAAAAAGGGCTCTGAAAAGTTCCTGAAAGGAATTGTGTGGATAAAAATAGAAGTTTTCCAGTAATCTTTGGCACACGGGTTGCAAGGTGTGAAGAAGGACGCGGCCACTTCAGCTTCGGCTGTTTTCACCTCGCTGAGAAGACACTACAGCTTTTAAGGCAGGTGAGTGGAGTGGGCACATGGCAAAAAGTCTGCTGAAGACTGGAAGGACTCAGAGTTACCACATGCCTGACTATCTCTTTCAGATAGGTGCACTGGCTGGAGATCCTGAAGGTGAGGAAATAAGGATACAAATAAATAGGTTCTGGTGTACTAAAATACATTTTTTTGTATTCTCAGCTGTAGAAGAATGGCTTGTTTCTCAAGGGCATTCGGAATCCCTAGAGGGTCTGCAGGGCTAGAGGGTCTGCAGGGCCTGCACAACCAAGACTGATGCTCACAAACTAACAAAGAACAATACTGATATTCAGAACTAACAAAGGATAATACGGGTATTCAGAACTAACACAGAATTAGAATTAACAGAGAATAATAAGTTTATAGAAAAGAATAATAGCCCCTTGAGCCATATATCCTTGGGGAAGTAGATACAAATATATTATCTGGGGAAGTAGATATAAAATATATTAATATTTTGACAAAGCACAACAGTGCTATAAAACAATAGTCTCTTGAGAGAACAGTTGTCTTTTGAGCTACATATCCTTGGGAAGTACTAACTTAATACAATGTATATTATTATGCTGACTTAACTGACTACAATATGAAAGCTGCAAACCTTACAGCTAAGAGAGAATAGTAGGTATGATTATTAATAAGTATGATCAATAAGTGAGTATTTGTGATTTGAGGGATAAAGGACCAATAGGTATGAAGTTATGTGATAAGGAATAACTTGTGAAGTAAGAATATGAGTCCATGGAAGAGCTGTACAGACAGACTCTGTGCTAGGCCGCACGCCATGTTGTATACGTGCAGACTAGTGCTGACAAGTTTGCAAAGATATGCTGACAAGGAAGAAAACAGCTGAGCTTATACGAATGTTGTATCCATTGTGATTAGAGGAAAGAAGCGGGATGAGGAAGAACCCTGAGAAGAAGAAACAGAAGAATTGAGACGGGTGATTGATTGACGCACGATGCTCAGAGCCAATGAGAAAAGCTAGTAGAAATCGTATGATGTAAAGGGTATAAATATATGTGCTTTTTGAAAATAAATCGGAGTTTGCATTACCAATCACATTGACTGTATCGCAATTCTTCCCACTCACCGCACTCAGCCTTGTGATTCTTTGCACCTTTAAAAGCATGAGGCAATGACGCTCTGCTTAAAAAGGGCCTTCCTCCTCTCCTCTCCTCTCCTCGCCTCGCCTCGCCTCGCCTCGCCTCGCCTCGCCTCGCCTCGCCTCGCCTCGCCTCCCCTGCCCTCCCCTTTCTTCCTTTTTTTCTCCTTTCTTCCTTCTTCCTTGTTTCTTTTCTGTTATACTGCTGCTACATTTTCGTAAGACATGTTTTGTAAAGTGCAATTCAATTAATTCCATTGAAGTAGGAATGATTATTACCAGGGTGGGGAATATCTCAATATCTGTGATATCTGCATGTGAGTATATATGTTGTACATATGTGTTGTACTATGTGAGTATCTGTTACATGAGTTCACATCTCTTAAATGTGAACTACAAAAACATCCCCCAAGGAAAACTGAGAGAGGTGCTTAAAAATTTGGTCCTGAGTGTCAATCTTCTAACACTTCCCCTTGGAAAAGAGTAGTCATTCATGGTGCAGTTCAGAAATCAAAGTGACAGTGGAAACAACTGAATATTAAACATGGTCCATTTCCTGACAGTCAGTTTATAATTTGAACATTTGAAGTGTTTTTGGAACAGTGCTGTTGATGAACATTGTTTGGGTAATTCTGAGCAATTGGGTAAATTCTTTTTTTATAAAGAAGAAAACAGAAGTGGTGAAATTAATAATTGGAGTAGGAAATGTCATATAAGCACTTGCTATAATCCAGAATATTTTATTGAAGAATGATATTAAAAAAAGCAGGTAGATGTGGCTCCCTGACTATGTGATTTAGCACTTGTTTCTTTTCAGTCGATAGTTTCTGGAGTGGTTAAATCTTACCTTTGGTGGCACTATGGGATGTAAACCTGCATCTGTTCCAAAAAGTAAAATCTGACACTTTTTCCCATTCAGCATCTCCTTTTTCTACAGGCTGACACAGTGAAAACAGAGGTGCCAGAAACATATTATGTATTAGTCTCTTGGCAATCATTATTTGTGTGCATTTGGTCCTTGTTTCACAGTGGGCAGTATTCATCTTTTCAAGTGGTATTTGCAGTTGCCACATTTCTTCCCCCTCTCTTCCCAGTAATCCTGCAGAGTTCTCCACCAGCCCTGCTCTGAACCCTCTGACTGAGCTCACACAGGCAGCAGCAGTGACAGTTCCCCTTCCCCTGCAAAACAGACAGCATTCCCTGCCCATCCCAGGCATGGGAATTTGCTCTCACACTCTTTCATTAGTGCTGCATTAAAGGTTTGCGGTCTGACGGTGTTGCCGTGCGTGATTTGTGCTGTGTATCTGTGTGACATGAGGTGATAAATGACCGTGGCTCGTGGCTGAACCTCCTCCTGCTCCTCCTGCTCCTGCTCCTCCTCCTCCTGTGCAGGGTTTACTTACTTTGCCATTAATGACAGCATGTGCTGAGGTGAAATGAATGGCTGGAATTCAGTGGCAATGGCTGCTGCAGCCCATGTGCTTTCCCTGAAGTGTTTTGTGATGGGCTGGTCCTTCATATGAGCAGCTTGAGACTTGCTTGGTAGCTGGGTAGTGCTTTTCACACTTCTTCATTTTAATTCTACTTCTGCCTCCTGTTTATGACCTTCCTGTTGTCTGCCAGACATTTGATAGCAATCCAGGTAAAAAATGCAGGTGTTGGATGCAGCATTGTGGTTAACCAAAGCATAATTTTCTAGTTCTACAGTTTTGCCACTCAGATTCGCATTCAGGTTTCTTAATGATCTCAGCGGCATTTTCCATACACAGGTCAATCTTTGTTTTAGCATGAGGCCCCCATGCATCATGGCAGACCAGTGGCACACATCAGTGTCAGTTTTTCATTAAAAAAAGCAGTACATTGCAGGAAAATTTCATTTATGTGGAATTTCACTGTTGCCAGCCTCTGCAGTACTCCTGAAGTAGCTTGAAGATTTTCACTGGACTGCTCCTTGGCTTCTGTGGCATCAGTGGAGGTCAGACTCTGTGCCCACACTCACATACAACTGTGCTACTGAAACTCTTTCCTGTACAGCCTGTTCACCAGAGGGACAGAGGCTGCTGTCAGGAGGGTGGGGAGACCCAGGCACTGGTTATTCCATGACTGCCCCATCCTTGGAAATGTCCAAGGCCAGGCTGGGAGGGGTTTGGAGCAACCTGGGGTAGTGGAAGGTGTCCCTGCTCATGGCAGGGGGTGGGACTGGATGGGCTTTAAAGTCCCTTCAACCCAAACCCTTCCATGACTCCATGCTTGGAATCTTTTGCAGGTTGCTGTGTATCTTCCAAAGAGTTTGCAATTTCATAGTGACTGTCCTTGTACCTGTTGACCACAGATTTTCTGAACCACAGTTCAGAAAGCAGACACTTAGAGCTATTCACATGTTCATCTAGGACATCCTCATGTAGGAAACAGCTCTGCATCTCGTTCACCAGTGCTGAGTAACAGCCCAGGGTCCTTTTGCCAGCAAACATTTCACAGGTAAGCCAGGGAGGTGATGTGTTAGACTAGGTCATGCAGCTGTGTGTGTGTGACTGGGACTCCAAGGAATACCTCCTGGCATTTTTATCTGACTTCCTGATCCAGAGACTAGTAGAAGTCAAGGTGGTCGTCTCACAGATTTATTCAGCACTTATTTTCCAAGACCAGTGAATAAAGACTGCAAACATAAGAAATTAGTTTCTGGTGGTTTATGGCAGGCAGGTTTAGCCTCTGCTGTACTGGAGAAAATTGCCAGGGTGTTTGTGGTACCACATAGGCAGGTTGTGCTTTCTGTATTAAAAGATTTAATATCATAAGATAATTATGATTCCCCAGTCCTGACCTCAGAGGTTTTATTTTAATGTGTCTAACCTCATAATCTCATGGTACCATGGTACCTGCTTGTGATCAAGGCTACTAAACACTATTTCTGATATTAATCATGCCCCTTTTTTTGCAGATAAAGGAGTTTCCTTGTATGCGGAAAGTGTACATGTAGCTCTAGCTCTTACAACAGAAATTCAAAGCAAATTCATTTTCCTGTGTCTTAACACGGGTTTAGATGTGTTTTGCACTCTGTCCAAGAAAATGAATGCAGAGCTGTGTAATTAGTTGTATCCAGAAGTGAAAATGAATTAAGGCCTCATCTTCTCCTAATGAAGTCGGTGGCAAAACTGCCACTGAGTTCAGGGGGAAAGAAATTACTGGCAAAAAGCAGATTTACAAAAATGCTGATCAGCTTGTTAGTGTTAGTGTGCCTAGTTAGACATACTCAAAGGTGGCAGTTAGATGTAACACTCTGCAGCTCCTAAATTGTCCTTTCAGATTGCCTGCCAAGAGCATTTTGTGCAGTTAATTTTGACTGATAGTTGAGGAAATAGAGTCTACTAGACAGCCTTTAAAATCACTGGAGTCTTATTTATGTAAGAGAGTATGGCTAGTTGAGATAAACATAAATTTAAACTTACAACTACATTTCCATCCCTATGAAATCCAGCTTGTGAGCTGTCCTGTTGTAATGATTGCATCATATTACACACACTCTAATACTCATCTGTGTACATGGAAGATCCACTCTTATTTTCTAGTAAAATCCACAGGGAGGTGGAGAGAACTGGGGGAGACTGAGACACAGGAAGAGGAGAGTGATTTGTTAATGGTCATGAATGACTGGACTTAATTTTCTGTGTATTGAATTGCTTTTAATATTCAAGAATGAGAAATTGTATTTTTTTCTTCGATAGCATAAATATTTTTCCCTACATACGTCACGTGTGTGGGCTACATGAATGTTCATTTTTATTACTCAGTTATATTGAATATATTGTGTTTTTTATACACAAGTGTATAATGTTTAGTGGGCAGCTCTGTGATTTTATCAAACTGTGGAATATTAATCCTATGGCATGCCTTTATAGAAATTTAATGCCTCAATATTTTTGTGATTTTTGTTTAGTACAGCAACAGATAAATTAAGAAGAAAGTTATAGGAATAGTAAAAATAAATGGAATATCTTTAGAGAGATCACATCAGTCACAATGATAACAAAGTGAGTGAGATAAAATTATTGGCAAGCAGAATGAAGCAGAATCAATACAAAATACACAAATTCATAAACCAAGAGCACAGCACTTTTCCATAAATTGAGGAGGAAACCAGTATTTTATAAAATGTAAGGCTGTTACTCATAGAGTGCAAAAGCCTTTTTTTTCCTGATTAAGGATAACGTATTTCTGCTCAAAAAAGCTCAATTAAATGAATGAACCGATTTGCTGTGGAAGGAGCAATCTAGCAGGAGTATCAGCCTCCAAACGTGGTCTGTGACTGCTACACTCAGCAGCTAAGGGGTAAATCACTGCTGAGGCTCAGCCTTGTGAATGGAACAGATGGTGCTGGTCCAGGACATAAAGATCTGGGGATAAATGGGGATAATCAGATTGCTGCTGATCAGCAGAGGGTTTGGGAAATAGATCAGAGAGATGTCACTTCCACTCTGGTAGCCTTATGCACACACGGAATGAGTGATGAGGAGAGAGGAAAGTGTGTCCTGGGTGGGCTTGGCAGTGCTGGGTTCATGGTTGGGCTGGGTGATCTCGGGGTGCTGTTCCAGTCCCAGTGGCTCTGTGGCTCTGTGCTGCTGTAATGAGCTGGTGGCACACCACAGTCTGTTCTACTGGCTGCAGTGCACAGAGCTGCTGGCAGAAGGGAGCTTTTTGAGGCATGTTTCAGCCCACTGCAGCTGACATGAGAAGTGCCTGCCTGGATGGAAACAGTTTTTTCTGAAAACAGAAAAGTTTATTTACTTCAGAGTCCTGCACGTGAAAGCAATTCCCAATGTAGTGCTTGGAAGGTGTGGAGCCCTTTGTTTCTCTGTTCACCAATTTTGTTTCTTTTCCTACTCCTCTATAACTTACCTAGGGCTTTTCCAAGGAGTTCCCCGGGTGCTGTTTCTGTGTGGCATGGTCACAGAGTCAGTGGGGATTTTGTAGGATGCAGTTTTCAAAAACGTTTGATGTTGGCCTGATCTTATCCTCTCTGATATCTCTGAGAATTTCACCACTTCGCTACTTTCAAGTAGGAAGGAGTCTGGCTGCTTAAATTCTGCCTGTTGTCCTCTCCTTTGAAATCATCACTGCCTCTATGTGTATGCAGATTTTCTCACGAAAACTGTTTTAGCACCTTTCTGAAGATCCTCATTGGAGCAACATTCTGTGTTTTGCATAAAACTGAGTAATTTTCTTCTTCCATCTCTTTGCTAAAGCACTGAGGAAAAAAAACCCAACTTGTCCCTCAGCTTTAGCATTGCTAATTGCTCAGGTGTCTTTTTTGCAGGTGTCCTCAAGTAGACATTTCATAGGACAGGCTGTGGCAAAAGGACGCCCCTTACTAGCAAAAATACTACTTTCAGAGAAAGAGATTCCCTGTATTTATTTCAGAGCTTCTCTAAGGCTTAAGGGTTGAAGGAGTTGAAATTCTTTTGTTCATAGGAAATCCTAAGCTCCGGCTCAAAAGACAAGCGCTTTCGACTCTTAGGGGTGGTGTGGATTCTGGCTTCTCATACTTTTAATCTTGCTTAAGCCTGGAAATATGAGTAATGTTTATGAGAGCTCTGTAAGTGTCTGTGCTGTCCAAACCTGCCTGTTACATTTACAACAGAAATCTATTTCTATGAGTCTTGATTATTTTAAGTATTTAAGGTTCTAGAAGAAACTGGTATTTTCCTGAATTGGCAGTTGAATTAGACCAAGAAGATTATCCAAACTACTCCAGTGTCCTAATTTCTGGATACCTTTCTAGTGAATAAACTTGGAATTTCAGAGCCTCTAGAATTACATGGCCTAAAAAGGCCTTAGTTATAACTATTCAATGAAAAATATCTGTGGTCTGGATCTGTCTAATCAGACCTCTTTCTTTCCATAATCTCCTGTATCGTTCCACAGATTTCCTAAGCTCCTTTAGTCAGGGGTTGTACACAGGATTGATGAGTGAATCCACAAGTCTTTTATTATTACCTTCTGTTATTGCTTAGTCAAATATATGTTTAAACTAGGGATACTTCTGAGAATTAAATTAATAGTGATTTAAGTATAGGAAGGGATCATTAATTAGCAGTCTTCCAGGGATCCTCTGATCATCTCCTCCTCATTTCTTTTTTGCTTAAACATAGGTTGGGCTTTTTATTAATTCAAAGATTTGCAGAACTGGAACACATTTACCTAGTCCTCCTGTACAATTAACCTATGATGTGCCTGTTCTAATTGCCCGTTTAATATCTTTGCTATATGCAGAACTGTGTAACTCCTGGTCTTTCTCCAGGGAGGGAACCAGAAACACCACGGAGATATTGATCAGAGTTAAAGTAGATATGAAATTTCGGAAGCCATAAGAAAAGAAAAAAAAAAAGTCATTTTCATATGCTTATGGGCTTTTACTGTTTTATGTAAATTTATTTTAAAAAATACTTAAAGAATAAACAGAGAGAAAACTGACAAAACAGGATTAGTCATGCAACTCTTCTCTTTCAATTGGGTGACGAATATTCTAATAATTTAATGTTTTACACTTGGATTAAGGAAAACACATAACAATGATAAATTAATTGAAGACACAAAAAAACATTAAGAATCCTTGGTTTGAGCAGGCCATGTCCTAGAACAGAACTTTCATTTATAACCAACCCTAGGAAAAAAATTAACTACTGTATTCATTTTTTTTCTGTCACCTTCTAGACATCAGCAGAAGGGATAGCATTTTAAGGATTTCATAAAATAATAGACCCAGGTTGCTCCAAGCCCCATCCAACCTGGCCTTGGACACTTCCAGGGATGGGGCAGCCACAGCTTCTCTGGGCAGCCTGTGCCATGTCCTAGAACAGAAAGGATTTCATAAAATAATAGAAGGGTTGGGGTTGGAAGGGAATTTAAAAGGTTAAAAACTAGTTGCAAACTCCCTAGTCTTGTTCAGGACCCCTTCCACTATCCCAGGTTGCTCAAAGCCCCATGCAACCTGGCCTTGGACACTTCCAGGGATGGGGCAGCCACAGCTTCTCTGGGCAGCCTAACAGAACTTTCATTTATAACCAACCCTAGGAAAAAAATTAACTACTGTATTCATTTTTTTTCTGTCACCTTCTAGACATCAGCAGAAGGGATAGCATTTTAAGGATTTCATAAAATAATAGAAGGGTTGGGGTTGGAAGGGAATTTAAAAGGTTAAAAACTAGTTGCAAACTCCCTAGTCTTGTTCAGGACCCCTTCCACTATCCCAGGTTGCTCAAAGCCCCATGCAACCTGGCCTTGGACACTTCCAGGGATGGGGCAGCCACAGCTTCTCTGGGCAGCCTAACAGAACTTTCATTTATAACCAACCCTAGGAAAAAAATTAACTACTGTATTCATTTTTTTTCTGTCACCTTCTAGACATCAGCAGAAGGGATAGCATTTTAAGGATTTCATAAAATAATAGAAGGGTTGGGGTTGGAAGGGAATTTAAAAGGTTAAAAACTAGTTGCAAACTCCCTAGTCTTGTTCAGGACCCCTTCCACTATCCCAGGTTGCTCAAAGCCCCATGCAACCTGGCCTTGGACACTTCCAGGGATGGGGCAGCCACAGCTTCTCTGGGCAGCCTAACAGAACTTTCATTTATAACCAACCCTAGGAAAAAAATTAACTACTGTATTCATTTTTTTTCTGTCACCTTCTAGACATCAGCAGAAGGGATAGCATTTTAAGGATTTCATAAAATAATAGAAGGGTTGGGGTTGGAAGGGAATTTAAAAGGTTAAAAACTAGTTGCAAACTCCCTAGTCTTGTTCAGGACCCCTTCCACTATCCCAGGTTGCTCAAAGCCCCATGCAACCTGGCCTTGGACACTTCCAGGGATGGGGCAGCCACAGCTTCTCTGGGCAGCCTAACAGAACTTTCATTTATAACCAACCCTAGGAAAAAAATTAACTACTGTATTCATTTTTTTTCTGTCACCTTCTAGACATCAGCAGAAGGGATAGCATTTTAAGGATTTCATAAAATAATAGAAGGGTTGGGGTTGGAAGGGAATTTAAAAGGTTAAAAACTAGTTGCAAACTCCCTAGTCTTGTTCAGGACCCCTTCCACTATCCCAGGTTGCTCAAAGCCCCATGCAACCTGGCCTTGGACACTTCCAGGGATGGGGCAGCCACAGCTTCTCTGGGCAGCCTAACAGAACTTTCATTTATAACCAACCCTAGGAAAAAAATTAACTACTGTATTCATTTTTTTTCTGTCACCTTCTAGACATCAGCAGAAGGGATAGCATTTTAAGGATTTCATAAAATAATAGAAGGGTTGGGGTTGGAAGGGAATTTAAAAGGTTAAAAACTAGTTGCAAACTCCCTAGTCTTGTTCAGGACCCCTTCCACTATCCCAGGTTGCTCAAAGCCCCATGCAACCTGGCCTTGGACACTTCCAGGGATGGGGCAGCCACAGCTTCTCTGGGCAGCCTAACAGAACTTTCATTTATAACCAACCCTAGGAAAAAAATTAACTACTGTATTCATTTTTTTTCTGTCACCTTCTAGACATCAGCAGAAGGGATAGCATTTTAAGGATTTCATAAAATAATAGAATGGTTTGGGTTGGAAGGGAATTTAAAAGGTTAAAAACTAGTTGCAAACTCCCTAGTCTTGTTCAGGACACCTTCCACTATCCCAGGTTGCTCCAAGCCCCATCCAACCTGGCCTTGGACACTTCCAGGGATGGGGCAGCCACAGCTTCTCTGGGCAGCCTGTGCCAGGGCCTCAGCACCCTCAGAGTCAAGGATTTCACTGTCAGATGCTTTGCACCAGTCCAGGTAGATGATGCCAGGAGCTCTTCCCTCACCCACCACTGCTGTAACCTGTCATAGAAGGCCACCAAATTTGTCAGGCATGGTTTGCCCTCAGTGAAGCCATGTTGGCTGTCCCTGTGCCTTTAGCATAGTTCCCAGGATTTGCTCCATGATCTTGCCAGGCACACAGGGGAGACTGACCGGTCCGTAGTTCCCTGCATCTTCCTTATCCCTCTTTTTATAAGTGGAGGTTGTGTTTTCCCATTTCCAGTCGGTGAAAAGTCCATTGGGCTGCCACAACTTTTCAAACATGATGGAGAGTGTCTTAGCCACTTTATCTGCCAGTTCCCTCAGGATCTCATCAGGTCCCATTGATTTGTGCACTTTCAAGCTCCACAGAGGTTCTGGAACCTTATCTTTTCCTGCAGGGGATGGTTCATTCCCCCAGGCCCTGCCTGTGCCTCCCATGATTTGGGTGCTGTGGCTGGAGACCTTGCTAGTGAAGACTGAGACAAAAAAGGCATGGAGTACCTCAGCCTTCTCCATGTCCTGCGTAACCAAGTCTCCTGTTTCCTTTCAGAGAACGCTCACATTTTTCCCTGCCATCCTTTTATCATCAGCACATCTTTAGAAGGTTTTCTTGTTGCCCTCAACATCCCTGGCCAGGTTTAATTCTATCAGGGTTTTAGGTTTCCTAGCCCAAGGGACAGTCTCTCTGTATTCCTCCCAGACTTTCTGTCTCTGCTTCCACCCTCTGTAGGCTTCCTTTTTGTGTCTTGAGTTTGTCCAGGAGCTCCTTGTTCATCCACACAGGCCTCCTGGTGTCTTTGCCTGCTTTCCTCTTCGTTGGGATGATTTATTAAAATATGGATATCGATCTAATATCGATTATCCAACTGGAACGGACAAAGACTCTCTAACTCGCTTGTNTTCTGCTGTGTTTGCTTCCTATTCTAACTACTCTTTTAGCTAAATTCTTAATGTTTAAATGTTTAAGAAAAACTCAATCTAAATACTTAAGAGAGACTTATTTTAAACGTTGCAAAGAGACTCAATGTCTCAGGGATTCATTGCTCCCAATGAAGCTCAGAGGAGGTGATCCTGGAATATCAACCAGTTTTACTGGGCTGCTCTTCCCTCCAGGGCTTTGTCCCATGGGACTCTACCAAGCAGATCCCTGAAGAGGCCAAAGTCTGCTCTTCTAAGTCCAGGGTATTGAGCTTGCCATGCACTCTCCTCTCTGCCCTAAGGACCTCAAACTGCAGCATTTCATGGTCCCTTCAGCCCAGGCTGCCTTTGAGCTTCATATTCTCCACTGGCCCCTCCTTGTTGCTGCGAACAAGATCCAGCACAGCAGCTCTCCTTGTTGGCTCCTTTATTCCTTGGAGGAAGGAAGGCATCATCAGCACATTCCAGGAACCTCCTGGATTGCTTATTCCTACTGTGTTGCCCCTCCAACAGATTTCAGGGTAGTTGAAGCCCCCTGTGACAACCCGGGCTTGGGAATGAAAGGCTGCTCTTAATTGCATATAGAGAGTATCATCCACTCAGTCTTCCTGGTGGGATGGCCTGGAGCAGAACCCAATAAAGTCACCTTTAATCCTGCTCACCTCCCTTAAATCCTGATCCGTCAGCTCTCAGACAGCTCTACATCCATCCCCAGGAGAGCTCCCTTCACTCCAGCTGGTCATTGACATAGAGGGTGACCCCCTCCTCGTCTTCCCTGCTGTCCTAAAGAGCCTATGTCCTTCCTTGCTACATTAAAATGCCTTCTTTTGATTTTTTTTTTCACTCTGCTACGGAGGCATTCTTGGGTTGTGAAGATAATTATTTTTCAGAAGAAGGAAGAATTATTTGAGGACAAAACTGGACTGATTTACACTGCATTGTCTTCCTTTTTGAATTCTGAAGAAAATGAAAAGGAAATTGAAAGGAGACAGATAAAAATCCTCAAGAAATGAGTCAGAGAGAGCAAAGAGGGAAATGTAACTTCAGAGTGTGGGTGATGTGGGATCATCCCAGCATGTTTCTCTTAAAGTGGAATGGCTCTGAGTTGCCTGCCCTTTACAGTAAAATAGTCTCATCAATAATGTGATAATCCTCCCTGTGTTCATCCTATTGCTATTTTCAAGCACAATGCACATTTTTCAAACACAATCAGCTCTTTAAAGATATAATTGGGCAATTTTGTTGTGAATGGCATTCGATTTCAGAACCTTTGTGGCACTCACTGGAAGTGCTATATCCACAATTTAGTAAATGAAGCTGTGCCCTAGCAACTGCTAACGATGCAGAGACATGCAAAGACCAGAGCAAACATGTACCTCTGTAAATCAATATTTTTTTAGGTAGCTGATAGCACTATGATTTTAAACTCTATTTCTAGTGGAGTCAAGATATGGTAAAGTAATTGTAAGGCCTGTGTCACGAAGAAGGTACTTCAATTTCCTCCCATTTTACTTGATATATGACATCTCCTTCAATATCCTTTGATTATGGGATGACTGTTTCAGAAGATCAGCCTTGCAAAAAGGTACCCTTCAGTCACATCAATAGAAGCACAGCTGGCTGAATAGTTTTCAAATTACTTTTTCAGAGGAAAATACTTGAGTCATTAAAATACAAACTGGTTGAGCATAAAGGTCCCTTTCAATGAGATTACCATTACCAGAAAAAAAGTGTAAAAGCAGACATTTCAATTTAAAGAACAGCTTTGAGAATTTGCTTGTGTGGACACTAAACATGATCTATAGTATGTACTGTAGATGAAAAATAGCAAGTCTTCATAATTATTGAAACAAAGAATTTGATTGACTCCCTTTTATTTGATTTGAATGAGATTTTTGCTTTTCAAGCCTTTTTTTAAGGTTTGAAATTTAGACTTGATTCAAGCCAGTGAAAATGTCAAGAACTCTTGCAGAATGGTGACAGTATTTTCATTCCCTTTTTTTAACAGTCTGTTCTGAATGCAAAGAGAAACACTTTAACATCCTTCTGCTTGTTTATACCACAGGCACTATGCACATCATCTAACCTTGAGGCACTGGGTGCTAATGGAACTTACTCCAAGTTTGGCTTCTGATACATCACTGCTTGACTGCCTGGCCTAATGAAGGGCCCCTATTAACTATTACTAGTTATACAGCCAATTTGACAAGATAGATACAAATATTGAAGTTGGTCTAATTGGCTCTGCCAAAACGCACTGGTGCACATACCCACTGCTCTATTCATTGTGAGTAATGTCAGTGTGCCACATGTTGGAAGATTTTGAGAATAAACTTCTTCTACAATAACCACGAGGCTGCTTATGCTTTATTTTCTTCCATTTCCTTTTGATACCCAGTGGTTTTTTCATCAATACAGGGTCTCGTGTGCCTGTAAAAAGTTGGATGCAGTAGGAGGTCACTATGAAAAACAAGAGAAAGGACACATTTCTACATATGGTTAAACAGCCTGCTTTGGAGGCTCTGGATGACAAACTGTAAGAAAATCTGAAAGAAGGAGCTGGAATTTGGAGGTGCTTTCTAGGTCTGGCCTGAAGTCCATCACAAGTAGTGAGGTGTCGCAAGCTGAGGTGTTGTGAGTGCACCCCTACAGCTGCTCCCTGGTGGGGCTGTGAGGAGAACATGGCCTGCTCTGAACATGGAAGCGTCTGTGCTCTGAGGCTGGGTGGCTCCCTGGGGCCTTGTCTTCTGGAATAGATTGGCAGGAGCTCTTTTGCACAGAGACCTTCTATATCAGTAAATAATTACCATAGTGATGGAGTTATTGTGATAAAAGGTTTTTAAAAAAATCTGCACCTGCAGCCCAACTGTAAATTGTGAATAGGCCCAGCTAAGGTCACTCACTAATGATGAGTTAATTCAGCGTGGCTTCTCTAGAGGTGTCCAAAACCAAGGAACCCCATCTAACGATGCTCATGCTTTTTTTTTGACAGATCTTGAATAATAGAATCATAGAATGGTTTGGGTTAGAAAGGAACTTAAAGACCCATCTTTTTCCACCCGCTGCTGTGGGCAGGGACACCTTCCACTATCCCAGGTTGCTCCAAGCCTTGTCCAGCCTGGCCTTGGACGCTTCCAGGGATGGGACAGCCACAGCTTCTCTGGGCACCCTGTGCAAGGGCCTCACCACCCTCACAGAGAAGAATCTCTTCCCAGTATCTGGTCTAAACCCTGCCTTCTTTGAGTTTAAAACCATTGCCTCTTGTCCTGACACTGCAGACCCTTGTCAGAAGTTCATCTCCACCTTGCTTAGACCCCCTTAAGGTCCTGGAAGTGTCTCCAAGGTCTCCCCAGAGCACTGTCTTCTCCAGGCTGAACAGCCCCTACTCTGTCATTTGTCTTCATAAAAGAGATGTGTTCCTGCCCTATAATTATTTTCATGGCAGGTCCTTGAAAGGCAATTCTCTTTCTCTCCCTGAAATAGTTAGAACTAAGCCCAAGAGCCTGGAATTACACTTAGCACTGAAATAACCTTAATATCAATATAACATCCTTTTGCAAGTGAACCAAGTGAACTTTTTGCAAGTATGAGATGCTTGTGTGCTTGTTTCCCATGACATTTTTAGCAATAGCATTTTCCAAGCCTGGCTTCTCACTGTGGATAATTTAAATTTGCAGTGTTTGAATGAAGCCACTGGGTAATCAGAGTAGTTCTTCAATGGTGAAATAAAGACAGTGGAGTAAAGGTGGTCCTCCATAAATACTTGCAGGATGTTCAAAGTGTATCCCCGCTGCACACTGTACCTGTGGGGACTGATTGCAAGGGGGACAGGAATAAGAAAATTTGCAGGTGAAATGTTAATAAACACAATAATATGCTATTAGTTCAAAATAATTCTGGGCCATGTCTAGCAGTAAGATATCCAAAGGACCCTTATTTCCACCACCACAGGGAAGGAGTGACCCAGAATTTTGTATCTTGATAGCTAAAAGGGAAAGCTGTCTGCTTTACTGGATGAGTGTTTCTCACAGCTACAGGTTCCCTTGTAACTGAAACAAAGATAAATAGTGAGTATGAGGATACAGGGGAGATTCAAGAATGAAAGTGTCCCTGCCTACCTCTCCTCACCTTCCTTGGTGATGATGTAATTGGTGGCAAGGACAGTTTTGAGCTGCCAGTGGGAGGAAATCCAAAGGATTAAAAAGAAAAAGAGCTTCAGAACTACTAAATCCACAAGCTGTGCTCCTTGGGATTTGTGACATGTGCTGTGGCTGGTTTGGACATAAAACCCCCAATGCTCTCACACTGATGAATGCCTAAGCACTGTAATTTTTGCATGCACTGAGTAATGCATTCTGCACAAAGCAATCTCTTGGAAATCAAAAAGACCACCCAGTGAGAACAGATGCAGTTTTCAGACCTATTTATGATTCCCTTGCACTGAACACCACAGTGATATTGCCAGACAAGCAATCTTGTCCCAGAAGAGATGGATTCTCATTATGGTTTAATTCATAGAGCAATTACTGTTTCATGTGTGATATATAGCAAAAGCTCTACAAAGTTAACTTCTAAAACGTGGGCAATGTTGAAGAAGCAGGGTGTGAAGCTGCTTTGCCTCAAAGCCATTATATTCTATTTTCTTTCCTGCCTTTGGTTTCTCAGGTGCACCATGATAATGGAAAGAAGAATAATATTCAGCAGAGCTATTATTCTGGAAAGATGAAAGCAAGCAAGCAAAAGAAAGTACCCTCTTCTGTATTCAGGACAGGTTAAAAAACTTCAATAAATTTCTCAAGCTAAAGCACATTTCCTTTGAAATGTTTCCACCAGGGGCAGGAACAAAACTCCTACCAGCTTCAAGAGTCAGTTTTGGCTCCACAGCTGCCAATTCAGTTGGTGTGTGCAGGGAGGGAAGGGTAAGGTGGAGCATAAGAAAGGGGGTCGAGGAGAGGGGCAGGAAATAATGAAAGACAGAAAGTGTTTTAATGAGTTGTCATTTTGAACAGCACAATTTTGTGAGTCCAACACAGAGGTCTCTGCCTTTGTGGATATACAGGAAAGCATTTCAAAAGTCTTGTCTGTGTTATTTACACTGACTGTGGAAAACACATGCCTAACCAAAATGGGCTTGAGACTACGACCTGAAATATTATGGACAGGAGGAGAAGTTTCTTTCAAAATACCTTCATCCTTTAGCTTGGACAATTCCATTCTTATTTTTTTGATTCCTCTCTTTCATTTTTATTTATTGTGTTCCCATGACATTCATTGTGATCTCACATAAATTTTACTCAAGGTGTTGTGCACTTGTGATACCTTTCAAAAAGAAAAAAAATCACTATATTAACCAGCTAGAGCTTTGAAAGTGTTTTGAAAAGTGACTCTAAGTCTTGAAAACATCAAGGTATTCAACTGTGAAACATGATGCATCTTTTAACACTTGTCAGTTATTAGATGTACTTGAAAAATTCAGGTAACACCTACTCAAAATAAGTCTCTTTGAAGTAATTATTTTTCATTTATGAATTGCAAGGTCCTATAAAGTTGAAATATTTTTGAGAAACTGTCAAAAGAGTTTTCAGTCGGAGCTCAAACTTAATTTGTATGCAACACTCTAAAGCTCAGATCTGTGTGTTTAGGCTAGCTAGATAGCTAAAGGCACCAAATCCAATTAAAATAAGATATTTTGTGGAACAGAAGCAGGCATAGTAATTTTTGAAGTGAGATCATGTGCCTAAATTGCCAGAGCTTGTCTTGAAAAGTTGCATTGCAACTATAGCGCATTTTATGGAATAAAACAAAGCACCAGTATCACAAAAGTTGTGGTTTTAAACTAATTTAATGGGTTCTGAGATGGTGCATTATGGCTAGGACAATTCAGAGTATGCCTGATCCAGACCACAGTCTTTGAGCTTGCTCTGTAGGCAGTATTTTATTGTTCCAGCTGGAACATGTTTTCATCAGTAGCAGATATTTTTCATGCCATTCTAATGGAGTAATTAGCAGAAAGAAAGCCTGAGTAATTCTGAAGTTACATACTCCTGCTGCTACTGTTTTATATATTACTCCATGATACTGCTGCTCAGCCCTGTTCTTTGATACGGAAGGTTCAAATCAGTGCTTAGGAAATAAGCCCTGACTCTTTAGGAAAGCATAAAATGTTTCAAGATGCGCTTCACACTAGAGTACAATTTTCAGTCTCTCCAACTGTTGCTTGTTCTGAAAGAATTAGTAAGGGGGAAAAAAAAGTTTTCAATTACCTGTTATGATTTCAGCAAAATAATCTGTTCAATTTCATAAGAATGGTAAAACTTTCAATTCACTGTAGAGATATTGCAATGAAAACAAGGTTAAAAAATTGCAGACTGTCATATTGAAAAATTTCAAAATATTTTGCTTAAAATAGCAAATTACTGGGATTTCATTTGAAAAAGAATGTCACTTGTAATTCAGTATCATCTACATTGCCTCAATTACTGTTTTGGTGTAGATGTATTTCAATTGGTGAAGTAGAAATTTCTTCCAAAACAACCCAGCCTACCCTAGAACCCAACTTTCCTTTACATGTAATGCATTTTGAATTTGCTTAAGATCATTCTTATTAACTTTGCAAATAATTGCAGATCCATTTTTTCAGAGGTCCACTCCTTTTTCTATGGATTTCAGCTGTCTATTTTCTTGTTCAGCTTTTCAGAACTGACCCCCTCTTCTAGGAGATAGGAAATAGGTGTAAATATTTGCAGTTACTTTTATTCTTAGCTGATATGTGCAGAACAAATGAAATATGAAGAACACCAATACTCCTATGCTAACACTGTTTTAGCACTGCCAGTGATGTAAATTCTCATGTATCCTTTGTATTTCCCTCATAGTCTATTATTTGCCTCCAGATTATGTCATTCAGAAGGCATTTCCATGCTTGGCTGTTGCTGTGTTGGCTGGGTCTGCATTCCCGAGTCAAAGCTGCCCACTGCTCATCCCTGAATTTTATGGAGACCCTGTTGGCCCTGTTTCCCCTGCCCTGTCCTGCCCATCTGGATGAGAGTCCTCAAGTGTCATTCAAATTTGCTGTCACCTTCAAAGGTGATGAGCGTGCCCTGCAGTGTGTCCTGCAGGTCACTGAGACATGTTAATGACTTGTCCCACAATAAAACGACAGTAGCCTATTTCCTGCCAGGATGTACTGTCCAAACTTGGACACAAGCAGATTGTGGCATAAAGTGTTGACCAGCCTTGGCCAAATCTAGTTAAGTCCACTGCTCCCCTGTCCCACTAATCCAGCTGTTTTGTCACAAAAGGAAAGCTGGGTCAGGCATGCTCTACCTGTGATAAATCCATGCTGACTGTACCCACTCCCCTTCCACTCTTTCATATGCCCAGAAATGTGTTCCTAAAGGACTCTTGGAATTTACCAAGAGTCAACACGAGGCTGACTGATTTACAGATCATCCCTGTGTCCTTTTTTGAAGGTATGTGTGATTAGTGGCCCTTCTCCTGTCCTTGAGCTGAGCTCTGGCTTGAATGACACCAGCACTACATGCTCAGGCAACTTTACTAAACTCCTCCTTTGCATTCTGTCCTTGCTCCCAGCCCTGTATGCTGCATTTTTGTGCTGGAGTTCTGCTATGAAGTCCCTTCAGCCAAGCCCTGACAGACTGGCTTCTCTGCCTTCACACCGGAGTGGGCTGTCCCTATGCCTGGACAATGCTCTTCTTTAAAAGTCTTCCAGCTTTCCTGAGCTCCTCTGCCTTCCAGTGTCTTTTCAGGTCCCCACGCCACAAGTCCAACCCAGCCACCTGAAGTCCAGGCATTGTACTTTGCTGAAAGATTTTAATTTTCTCCTTTCATTAGTTCAACTTTGATGTGCATGTTCCTGTAGGATTCACTTTGCAAGTTCTTGCCTCTTGACTCCTAATGACTCCCCACCACCCCTTTTACACTCTCCTAAACTAGCAGCTCTTTCTCAGCTTTGATCTTTCCTGCATTTCAGTGTGACATATTCCTGTTTGCTAGATTTAACTGTATTTAAAGTTAAATCCCTTTAACCTTCCCACTGCCAGCTTCTCTGATGTCAAGATTCACTGGTGTGTTTTATTATGAAAAATTATATCAGTTCTTTTTATTATGTTCTTATATCAAATACACTTGTGTTTCTATTTTTTAAAAAAAGCATCTTCCTTGAAGTGATAACTCAGGTGAAGTACTTTCACGACAGCAATATCTTATTCAGTATTTATCTTCTTTATTTTTTCTATTTCAAGATTTGGAGTGAAACTGGCTTTTTTAACTGGCAGTTATGAAGAAACATACTTTCCCTCAAAAAGAGGAAATTGGAAATTGAACATTTGTAAGGATTATGAAACTGGATAGTATTTTCACATTTTCTTCTAACCTAGCTATTTGACAAAGGTTTTTTCAGTCTCATCCAGTGTTTGCAATTGAAAGTGAAATAGCCTGTCAATTTGTAGTTTGCAGGCAAGTTCACTCCCTAGTTCATATTTACTGCAGCAAATAGAATTTATTTAGATGCGTGTGCTGGTTTTGGCTAGGGTAAAGTTAATTTCCTTCCCAGGGGCTGGCGTGGGGCTGTGTTTTGGATTTGTGCTGAACACAGGGTTGATGATACAGAGATGTTTTTGTTATTGCTGAGCACGGCTTGCACAGAGCCAAGGCCTTTTCTGCTCCTCATGCTGAGGGGACACAGCCAGGACAGGTGACCCAACTGACCCAAGGGATTTTCAGACCAGGGGACATCAGGCTCAGTGTATAAAGTGGGGGGAAGAAGGAAGCGGGGACATTTGGAGTGATGGTGTTTGTCTTCCCAAGTCACCGTTCTGTGTGATGGGATGCTGTTCTGCTGGGGATGGCTGAACACCTGCCCAGCCATGGGAAGCAGGGAATTAATTCCTTGTTTTGGTTTGCTTCTGTGTGTGGCTTTTCCTTTCTCTATTAAACTGTTTTTATCCCGGCCCACAAATTTTCCAGCTTTTACCCTTCTGATTCTCTCCCATTCCTGCTGGTGGGGGAGTGAGTCAGTGGCTGTGAGGGGCCAGGCTGCTGGCTGGGGTTAAACCACAACAATGTGTGTGATGTCTAGCAAATGTTAAAAATTAACAAATACACGCTTTAACACAATATTCTTGAGGGTCATGATGAAATATATTTGTGTACAGCTTTCAAGAATCACATATTTGAGAAACAATCCTGAATTTTGAAGATGCACTACATGAAAAAGTAGACTTTATTATGCACATAATGAAATAACCACCACATGATTTCTCAGAATTCTACCTGATTCATTTAGAAAGCAAAAGATGAGTGTTTCTCCTGTGTTCTGAGTAATGTTTTTATTTCCCCTGTTTAATAGGAGAGAGAAATGGTGCTGCAATCAAGGCATCCAGCAAGGAGGAACTAGAGAAACGGCGTGACTAGGCATGTTTCTTGTGCAATTGTAGCTGAGGACATATTGCTATGGTCTGTGCAGACCAAAGCTTAAAGGGTATCTGTAATTCTACCTGGTAGTTCAGAAGAAAAAAATATTTTTTTTCTTTTTTTTTTCCTTTTTTTCCAGCTGAAACTATCAAGAACATTCCAATGGAATTTGGGAGATCTTCAGGACTGGCTGAAGCTAAAACTTTTCTCTGAATAAAACTTTCTCAGAAATAATTTACTGACTCCTAATCTCATTAAAAATTTGCCATTTAAACCACAAGGACTTGTGTGTTTTCCAGCAGGAATTCCCTTGTACCTCATTACTGCAATCAGAACAAGGAGGGTGAAGGAAAACAAGCTGGCACTTTTATTAGCAGTTTCCAAAGCTCCTGTCAGAGTTTGCCACAGAAGGCTGTTTAACAAGATGTATAGATGAGATGTAAAGTGCTTTTATAGATTCAAAGCTAAGAGACATGAAACAAGACAAGAAGATAGATGGCTGTTTTTTAGTTTGGTTAGAGCTGAGCAGCAGCCACTGCTGAGGGCTGTGTCAGGTCTGACTTTTAATCCTGAATATATTAACACTTCCCCCACCCCAAAACCCCCAGGGATCAATAAGATGGGAACTTCTCCACATTCTTTATGCTGTCCAAGACAAGACAAAGCCAAGACAGAGTTCCTAGTATGGTCACTGGAAAACTCAATCACCAGAGTAATTCAGCACTGGTAAATTCAGTGCAACATAATATGCCCTAAAATGAGACATCCAGTGATGAATGGTAGAATGAAATATAAGCTGTGGATAGCACTCAAGGCCAGGTGGTCTGTGCTGAGAATAAATGCTAAATCTTCTGCCAGTGCTGCTGACAAACATCTCTGCTCCTCACCTGTGTTTCTCCTCAGTGGAAGTGCCATTCCTGGGTGGTGCCTGTGCTGGGTTGATGCACAGTTCAGTGGTACTGTCATTCTGCATGCTCAGTTAATACACAAAACAAGCTGGTAATTGCCTTCTGGCGAATGAAAATGATCAAATGTTCCCTTCACATCATCCCCTGCCCAGCTTTGCCAGACTCAGCAGTTTTTTCTGCTCGAGAAGCCACTCAAGGATACAGCAGTTAGATTTCAAATGGCTTGGAACTGCCTGCACATCATAAAAACAAACCCTTTAAATGTTGTACCAATGGCATTTTCTTTTGGCTGCTTCTACACAGGTTTATTTCAGTCCATATATGTGGATACTTTGCTCCTTTTGGATATAATGTAGTGGATATTCTCATCTACCACAGAGAACCACTCTCACACTCAGCTGAAAACTGGGAGCATAAACTGAACACCAGAGTTGTACAAAACTTTGTACAAAGTTGTGCCAAAGTATAGCAGAAGCTACTCAGAGAAATGTTGTTGTAGTTACTCATTAAATATATGTTTTTTATATAGAGATGTAGGTATATTGGTGAGAAATAATAATAGATAATTATATATAGGTGTCTAAGTTGTTCAAGTATATAAAAATCTAGATATGAATAATAATTTAAATGTGCATTTATATCCCTAAATATGTCTAGATACAGAAATTTGTGTTCATACATAGCTAAATATGTTTACATTCATATAGAAATATATGTATTTATATGCACATGTGTATATATAGTCAAATATCTAGATATTTATCTATTTGATACAAATACATAAAATGTATACATACGGTTGTTCTTTTGCCATGAAAATGACATTTTATACTCTCAGGATAAAAGAGAGTACTGTTCATGTGCTCCTTTGTGACTTCTTTTGGTCTGTTTCTTTTATTCTTTTAATCCCCAAAAGATATTTTAAGAATAATTGAGCATGATTCTACTGTAAAATAGTTTCCAGATCCAAGATGGTATTTTGTTTACCACTAAACCTGGGAAAATACTTTTTTTTTTTTACTTTTATCAGTGTCTAGATAATGTGCATTTAGATGGGAGTAATGAAGAAATTTCTGTTAGGCGACATGTTGTATAATTCAGTATATTGACACTCAGGTTTGATAATCAGCTGTGCCTTAGCTCAGAAATGTTGCTTTCTTCAGCAGGACTGCAACAGCAAAAACGTCTGCAGATGTTGTGCCACACCTTTACCTATGCCACCAGAACCTGAACTACTGCCTAACAGGAATTCTTTTTCAACGTAGATTTAAAGTATTGTGGAAAAGGTATAGCAAAGGTTGACTTGAAATTCAAATCCCACCAGGATTTTATAGTGGCTCATTTCCAGAAGTCCACTGGACCCTGAAAACCAGACGTGCAACTGCTTTTTCAAAGTGTTTCTTAAGTGTTTCTTTGAAGAAAGATTTTTTTTTTTTTAAACAGAAATGAAAGAAAGGAACAATTTTTAAATATCCAGAATCTGTGGTGAAACCTGTCTTTTTGGAATTTTTAGAGGGCAGGAGGTTTCTGACAGATTCAGACAGTACTAATGTCTCTGTAGTTATCAACTACATTCATTTCTATCTTTCATTCATTTCACCATCATTTTTCTGTGCAACACCTGCCTTTCTTTTTCTTTTAACTTTTTTTTTCCTTAATAAATAGTATAATGAAGGATCATATTTAATAAGAAAGTTCAATGACTTAAAATATTTTCATGCTAAACCCCCCCTCCACCAACAAAACCCCTGGTAACCAAAAGGTCTCAAGAAGTTTCCCCTTCTGGAAATGAACATTCTCAGTCACAGCTTGCATCAAAATCACATGGGGAACACAGGCACTTAACTTGCGGTATGACTTGAAAATCTACTTTCACCAAACCTCTTCAGTTAGCTGTTTTGATATCTTTCATTGCAAGTATAACACCACTTTTCCTTAAAACTTTGTAATCCAAGTTAAGGTTGCTCACAGTTCTTTCTTTGTTTTTGTTGTTGTTCTTGTTGTTGTTGGTTGGTTGGTTTTTTGGTGGGCTTTTGTGGTTTGTTTGGAGTTTTTTGTTGGTTTCTGGTTGGTTGGTTTGGTTTTGGTTTTGGTTTGTTGTTGTAGTTTTTGTTGTTGTTTTGGGGTTTTTTCCCTTTTTTAGATGGAAATGTCATAAAACCCTAAAAAACATGTATTAGCTATGGTTTTTGGGAAAAGCTTCCTTTCCTATTAGTGTTGGGCTACACAGGGCTTATAAAAAATTAGATATCTACTCTGAATTTTTTTTTTTTCACTTTCATGTCTTAAGAAGTTTTGAATATAAAATATACTGCAATTCCTATACATATCCTATATAACTGCATTAATTACAACTTTTTTGGCTACCAAAAAAAAAAAAAAAAAAAAGAGAGTTTTGCAACAGAAAAATTAAGAAATTCATCTTATTTAGTAGTACTTTTGATAGTATTGACGTATGCACTCTGGAGTGCATTAATTTAAACAGAATAACTTCCTTTACCTTTTTTTTAACTGATTTTGTAATAAAGTAGTGTCTTTTGACCATAATATTTTTAAAGACCTTAGGAACATTATAAAAATGCTTTTCACTGTCTTATTTCTGACTATCCTCTGATCCTAGCATTTGCTTATTATTGGAGGCAGTGGTGAAACCTCAGTTTGGTGATGGCCAATTTCAGGTTTGGGAGCAACACTTCTGTCTCCAATCCAGTGGATAATCATCACTGCCTTTAGCCTTTCCCTCATGTACTTAATTGTTGTTTCTTTTTATCACTCTCTCCCCTGAATCATCTCAGTTCCTGAACTGGATTTAAGGGCACTGGCAGCCACAAAACATTAAGTAAGATTAAATTAGTTTGGAGTATTGTACATCATCCTATGTTCCCTGACTGTGATGAAATCGATAGCCTGAGAAAAAGACATATCAAGGCAAGTTCTATCTGCTGTACTTATGCAAGAGTTTGCCCTGTAACTTTGCCTCACAGCACAAAAAGGTGCCCTGAGCTGCAGCCCAGGGGCAGTGTGGGGTAGTGTCAGGGCAGCCCCTCAGGCATGGAGGGCTTAGAGATTATGTCACCATACCCTTAACATGCCTTTTCACATCCAACTGGCTCTACTGATCCGTGCAGAAAAGACAGGCTCCCCAGGAAATGAGACAATTCTGTCATATCCCTTGTCCTCAGTTGCAGTTATGTGCTTTGACAGTTCACTGTATAGTTTAATTTCTTGTAGGTGTGTCGAGTTTCTGAGCTGTAAAAGAAAGAATTGTGTGATCTCTCACGACCTTGTTTTCTTCTCTCGAGGTCAAGCTCGCCAGAAGGACATGATGTCCTCCCAGCTCAGGTGAGACCCCACCTGCAGTGATGCCCCCAGCTCGGGGGTCCCAGCACAGGAAGGATGTGGAGCTGCAAAAGAGGGCCATGAAGGTTATCAGAGAAATGGAGCCACTATGCTGTAAGGAAAGGCTGAGAGAGTAGGCACTGTTCAGCCGGGAGAAGAGAAGCTTCAGGGTGACCTTGCTGGGGCCTCTCAGTACCTGTAGGGTCTACAAGAGAAGCTGGAGAGGGACTTTTGACAAGAGCATGGAGTGACAGAGCAAGGTGCAGTGGCTTTACACTGAAAGAGATCAGGTTCAGATGGGATATTAAGGAGAAATTATTCCCTGTGAGGGTGGTGAGGCCCTGCCACAGGTTGCCCAGAGAAGCTGTGGCTGCCCCATCCCTGCAAGTGTCCAAGGCCAGGTTGGACGGGGCTGGGAGCAACCTGGGACAGTGGAAGCTGACCCTGCCCATGGTGGAAGAGGTTGGAATTAGATGACCTTTGGGATTCCTTCCAACCCGAACCATTCTGTAATTCTATGGTTTAAAACTACCCAGTGCAAATGTGGAGACTAGGAAGGAAAATACCTTCCAAAGTGAAGCAGAGTGTGCCCTAAGGAGTAGCTGGTCTGTTTCAGAACACTGAATTGGACCCAGCAGTGCTGAGAAAAGGCTTTGGTTTTGTCTGATAGATGACCCCAAAGAAGGCAGTGTCTGAGCACGGGCTAAATTGATGTCATGGAGACAAGGGAAACCACAAAGGAACGATTCTCTCCTCCTTCTGCAGGATACTGCACATTACTCCTCCCTTAATCTTTTTTTCTGTGCAGAGGATGGGGGAAGGCACTCCGGTCCAAGCAAAAGTTGGAAATACTTCGATCCATTTGCTTTGTACAACAAAAAAGCTGGTCCCTGAAATTGCTGGAGTGAACAAATGTTTTCAGTCTGTACTGGCTTTCAGAGGTACCACAACATCTGCTGCTGCTGAGCTGTGCTGCCTTTGGGTACATGGCTACCTGAGATTCAGTGAATCGTTCTGTGGAAGGGAGAATATTTCCTGGTGCTGCTGGTGTGCTGCCTGCAGGAAATCACAAGCAATAAAAGCTTCCACACTGTGTGCAAGGCTAAGAATTATAGTGAGGAACTCAAAGGATAGGGGTGTGGAAGGAAGGTTTTCTGAATATCATCGTTCTGTCAGTCTTTAAACTAGAGAGATTTAATTGACCCTTCCTTAGTAAAAAGCCTTTTCTGATCAGAAATACATCCATTTGATATGAAAGGAGATTTTGAGCAGGAATTCTAGGGTAGTAAAATCTTAGTATTTATTTTACTTGCAAGTTTAATTCCTTCTTTAATCCATAGGAAATAAGTATCTGTGTGCTTTTTGTCTGTGCCCTTTGCAGGACTGTGTTGTGCTTGAGTGTCTTGTTCAGCATTATTCCTCTGCACTAATTCCACTTGTAATATTCAGCCCTTTTGTATTTTATATAAGTGTATTAGGAAGAAAAAAAAAAAAAAAAAAAAAAAAAAAAAAAACAACAAAATAAGCTACTTTCATCCTAAAGAAAATTATTTTTCCTCTACAGCTAATGGAGAAAAATAAGTCTCTCCAAAAAGTCATTCCATAGTGGGCAATAGACAATGTGTTGTTTCCAGGGAGGATTTCTAGGTTCAGAAGAAAAATAGCACTTCTTTTTTAAAGATGAGTTGTTTGAAACCAGCTGCTCTGTTAAAAAGCCCTGTCTCACGACACAGAATCAAGTGAGTTTATTGAGACTTGTCATGATTCACCAGCCTGTCTGGACATTTACACCTAGTGATGGAAATGGTTCCATTTCTCTCCCTGCCTAGTATATTTCTTTAAAAATAATCTGCAGGAGACAGCAGGTCATTTGTGCATTCAGATTCAGATATGTATTTTCAGAAGCAGGCAGAAGGATTTGTGAGAATGTGCACAGAAAGAACATATTGGATACAGCCAGTGCCTATAGACAGCACTGCTGATTTCTACATTTTGAAAGAAAATAAAAAATTAAAGCACCTACTGAATGCCATATGCTCAGACAACAGGTTAAAGAAGCTGCACAAAAGCACAGTACAAGTACAATGAGGTGCCTCAGAAGGTGTGGTTTTGGCAATAAACAAAATAAATTCCTTTGAAGCCAAATAGTATTTATTGAAAGAATTTATGAATAATTCATTATTCAACATGTTGAAATATTTAGTTCTTTTAATATGGATATAATTACCCAGTTTCACACTGGAGAAGTGAGCTTTTAAAGACTGACAGTTTGGAATATTTAGAGAAGGATTATCAGAGTCTGATGGAAAGCTTGGGATGGGAGGGGGGAGAGGTAGAGGACAGTGTAACTTCATAGATTCTCATATCCATCCCTGTCATTTTTACTTTGAAGCAGAAACTGCAGTGAGATGAGAGAATGGAAAGGGCCTGAGGAATGCCTTAACAGCGCTGAGTGTGCCAGGTTCTTCCAGAAGCACCCCATGGCCACCACTGCATCAAGGAACCAGATTGCTCTGAACATGTGAGCCAAAAACTGCAGTTCAGACCGTTCAAAACTTGGGCTCATTTTCCAAAGTCATGCAGAAATATGATCTGTTGCAGTCACCTTAAAAAAAAAAGTCTGTCTGTCTGTCTGTGTGTGTGGTGGTTGGTTAAAATTTCCTGGTAGTGTTTTAATCATGAGCTGTGTTTGGCAACAGCAAATGGAAATGCTGCAGACATCAAGAGGTGGCCAGTCATGATTCCCTCTGGTCCACAGGTTGCCAGGAATAAGGACAACTCGTGTTTGTAATTTAAAAAAAATGTTTATTACAAGAAAAATAATCTGGAAAAAAATAACAGCATCCGAATTTTTCCATTAAAATAATGGAAAAAAACCCCGGGATCGCAGGATCAGAGACCCGTGAAGCCAAACTGGTTATGTGCCCACAGCAGAAATCCTCAGCGCTGGGTTAACTTCAGCTAATCTGAGGCAAAATTCTCTTAAAATAAAATAAAAGGTCTCTGAACAGAGATAGGCCCTTGACCCCCCTGCCCTTACCAAGCACCGGGAGAGCAAAAGCAGTTATGCCCAGAAGCAAAGCCAGATGGAAAAAGGGGTGGGCCCCTTTGGTGGCCAGTCTTTTATACCCTCTTGGCCCTTCCCAGAATTCCCCACTGTCCAGCCCCATGGCCCAGTATGATTGGTGGGTTTTGAGGTACATCAAAAGTTTCTTTCACCAATTGGGCATTTGCTGGGGAGGGACATGGATTTACAGAGAGAATGGAGACTTCATAATTAAAAGGTATTTAACAATTAACTATCTTAACAACTTTAATAACTATTAACTTGGTCATAAGATGATTTTTATATGCAAAAGCAAATCACCTAATTTCATATATGACACAAGTTAAGAAACAAGCCAAGTCAAGGAGCTGCAATGCCCACACTCTCCCTGTTTGTTGAATGTATTTATTTCTAATAAAAGCAGCAGAACGTATTCAGAAATATGTCAGTATATAATATGCATAAAACCAGTAGGGAAATAATGAGATGAATCACTTGTGCATAAAATGGACGTTATTCTTCTGCAAGTTACCTAACAGAGAAAAAAACAGTATAAGGAACACATGCAAATTACTTTCTAAAAGTGTTTCCTGTGCTGATTGTTGCCAGGCTCTGGCAATAAATGTCAGGGTCTGGACTTGATACTGAACGTTTGTGTCTTTCTTGCTTTGTTTCTCTGTCATTTCCCTGAAGCTCTTTTCCTTCATTGCTTGAGTGGAGGTGATAGGGGATTGAGGGGGCTGAATCAGGAATGCAATTGCCATTAGCTGATGGGAAGGAGAGGGGAAGAGCAGGAGGTGGAGCTGTGCAGATGCACTGAAGAAGGAGGGTTTTTTGCCTGCAGCAAAAAACTGAATTCTTGTGATGTGCAACTGGCCAGGATTTCTTTTTCCCTGATCCACCCTCTGTGTATTGTTAGCCTACCACCCCCAGAAATACTCCATCCCATCCAACCTTGGGCACTCCACAGCATGGAGGGATGTGTTACAGAGCAATCAGAGATGACCTGATGAGTTTAATACTGCATTCAGCTGCTGCTCCTGAGTTCGGATTATTTATAGTGACCACAAAGCAAATCCTCCCGTCCAGACTGTCAGCTTGGAGGGACTGGTAAGAGCCACAAAAACAAAAACATGCAAATCCCAGATAGTTTGATAGATTTTATTTCCACTCTCCTGAAGGCAAAATTTCAACAACTTCTAGTAAAATGAAAAATGGTTTTGCAGGACCATTTTCTTATCCTTTGGATATGTCATCTCTTATGATCAAATTTGATCTATTCATTAAAACATAAACCCCACAAATAGCTCTCATTTTAGACATTATGACTTTGAACTACAAAGGATTATCAGTTAGAAAGTATTGGTATAAATTGTTAAACTTTGTTGAAAAGGGAAATCTACTCATTTAAATGCTTTCCTGCAAAAAGTTTTAAGTTCACTGATTCCATATTTTTTAATGGAAAAAAAATTTTGGGAGATGAACCCACAAGATCAGCTTGCGAGTAACATTAATTCACAGGTAGGGGCAACAGGTACAGGGCCACACTATTCTCTCATTTCAGTCATTGAGAGCAAGGGCAGTGGTTTGCAGCTACATTTACAGCTGCATTTGCTTATTAATAATTTTAAGATGTCAGTTTAGTCTCTGTGTGTTCTGATAGCATTTGTGACATCAGATTTCAGGATTGTGAGAGATGTGAATTGTAATAATGCGTCTTTTTTTTTTTTTAATTAATAAAGTTTATCTGAGGTATTTTCTGTATTCTTACTGCTAAAGATGTAGGAGGACTCTTTGGTTGTCAGGCTCTCACCTATGTGATTTGCATACTTCAAATGTAGAATTTGCTCATTAATACAATATGATGATTCTTGCATTTTACTTCTGCAAAAACGCTGTTTTATTTTGGTGAGAAATGGGCCATAAAATAGGGATAATCAAGATTCAGTGCTTAAGTGCAGCTAATTTAAGGTTGTTGTGGAGGAATTTTGACTAATTCCCTCTGTAGTTTCTGCACAAGCTGGTGAGTAACGCAAAATGAAAGTGGCTAGAGAACGGCTGTATCCCAATAAAAGCTCTGTTTGTCTGCCCTGCCAGTTCTCTGCCTGCCTTGTCATGGTAGAGAACTGCTCCTGTGATAATGAATTGGTTGCATCCCATCACACACCACAGCAGTGTTTTCAGTGCTCACGCTTCTGCTGATGTGTAACCTGTCCCAGTTAGAGATAAAGGGCTGGCATCAGCAGAATTGTAATCACCTGCAAGAAATCACAGCAATGGGTAGCTTTGCTGAACCCTTAAACTTGCTCACATTGTGGTTTCATTGTCATTAAAAGTTATTTCTTTCCTGTGTCACCTCAGCAGCAGTGTGTCTGGTAAAAGACTTCTGTAAACTAATCACTGGCATTTCCAATATCAGATTTTTTGCTCACAGTACAGAGGCTTCAGCACAGACTGTTGGGAGACATTTCGATGCAGATTTCTGGGCAGGTGTTCTACCTATCAATACAAAAAAATCCAGAGACAGGAAGGTTGATTTGAAATCCAGTATTCACCTCATTTCCTCTACATATCAGAGGAGTTTGGATCCAGGGCTAAAATTTTCATTGTAAATGCAAAAACCATTTTGTGACTTTCTGGGGTCAGAGTGTCTTCTAAGACTACATCTGCACCAGCAGTTTTTCATGTATTAACTGTGGCGAAATGTTATCAAGGAGTTAAAACATTCCAGATGATTAATGGCATTATGGATTTTGGCTACACTAATATTTATATTCCATGTACTTTCTGCCTTTGCAGCAGGAACAATTTGTGAGTGTGGGAAACTACCAGATGAGCAAGAGAAGCTCAGAAGTCTGAGCTGTGTCAATCCCTGGCACAGCTTGGCTCTTGGTAATGGCTGGGTTCCAGCAATTTAGAAATTATCCATATTACGCAAAACCAACTTCATTTTATTTAGTACTGTATGTACAACAGTAGCATGGATGGATGGCCAGAACCATGTCTATGGCACAAGAAACAATGGAGATTGTACAAAATTAGTGTGAAGTCCCCATTCCCAAGGGTTCACCATTCCAAAGGCCAGTAGGATAAGAGGGAACTTGTTAGACAGGGGGTATGTGTGTGAGGTGGCAGGTTTGTAAAGCAATGGGGTGCTTCATCACAGCCAGTCAGCAAACTATTGTTAATTATACTGAGTAATACTTCATTTGCATTTCCCAAAGTTGTATCCCTTTAGTATATTCAAATGAGTAAAATAATCTGGACCTGATGCACTGATAATTTTTGAAAAATTGGTGTGAATGCAGTAAAAGTTCAGTGCAAGCCAGGGCACTGATCATCCACTGGCTGTGTTTGCTCCTGGGCAGCAGTCAGCAGTAGCACATTCAGGATGGATGCCAAGGTGTGCTCTCCCTTTTGCACTCTGGCAGTATAAAAATTGCCTTGCTGAAAGGAAACACTTTAAATGTTGGCACTGAGCTCTCTAGAAGAGCCTGTGAAAAGAAACCTAGCAGGAATCACATAGAAAGGACAGGTGGGACTGTGTCACGTGAAAGGGGGCGATTTCCTCGACCCTTGGTGTCAGATTTATCTGTCAGCACCCCAGGAAAGCTGAGACCCTTGTGTCCCACCAGTCTGTCACTGTCCCATTGCAGGGGCCCTTCACTGAACAGCCCTGCTGGGTTGGAGGGGTTTTGGTTGTCTTTTTCAGGGACACACCCCAACAGCACAAGGGAGATCCCTCAGGAAGGGTCTCCCCACTTCATCCGACTCCGTTCCCCACTGCCGGCGACTGCCAGCGCCCGGAAGGACTCCCACAGACAGTTCATGTCTTAATATAAAATTGTGACAGGCTGAGGTTCGAGGAGCATCACCGACAGTATCTGACTGCAAAAACATGTTCAAAGCAATGCACAGACAAGCTCTAAACCCCAATAAAAGTACTCAGCACACACAGAGTTCTCCCCTACAGGGGAGAAGGCAGGTTCAGCCTGTTGACTGATCCCAGCAGTTACAATGGGATCTTCCCTGACTTTTCCCCATTCCTGACTTATTTTTATGCTATAGATTCACATTTAGGTGGAGTTTGAGTGACTCAGGTCATAGTACCCTTGTTGCTGATGGTGTAAATTTCTCTCCCCTGGCTCTCAGACTCAGCCAATGAACCACAGAGCGAGTGCCCAGTGAGGGGTGGTCGGACCCTGGGGTGGGTAATGCTGGGGTGGAGGGGTGTGTTAATATCAAAATTAGGTTATAATGAGCCCAGTTCATCCAGGGAGAGCAATTCCACCCCAGCTGCTGGCTCAGCAGCAGGACATCTCCTCCTCTCTCTCCTGGCTGACAGGTGCTGTGGGGTTTATCAGCTGCAAGAACCATCGAGTTCTCCTCCCTGTGAGGATTCCAACAGAGCCCGGCCACAAACCCTCTGTTCCACCCCCTCAGCAGGTGCTGTGGATGCAGATTTTGGGTGTGGCAATCATTGTGGGATGTGTCTTGAGCATTCCAGCCACATTCCATCCAGGGACAGCAGCTGCATTTCACCCTATAATTTCTGTACTGTTACATCTTCTGTTAGGATATAATTTCTCAGTTTCCTCTGATTTTACCCTCAGCCATCTTTCCACTGTCAAAGCTCTCAGCATTGGCCCAAATCTTTATGCAACTAAACTGATAATAAAACTCCTTTTAACTTGGAGAGGGATCTGCAGGCTGAGGCAGTGGCATGTATTTATGTAGTGCTTTCTTTGCAGCCATGGCAGAGAGCTGGAAGTGTCAGGAAGGGGAGCTATCCAGTTTCACTGTGGTTATCAATCTGCCTTCCCTCTGGTGGGACCTGTGCTCATGTTGCCAATTGAGGGGGACATCTAGGTGACCATCCTGACTCTGAGTAGGGGAAGGCAGCTCCAGCCCCAGTTCACTGGGATGGATACCCCAGTTCACTAAATGGGATCTGGGTAACTGTGGGGCAGAGTAGAGGCTGATGTAGCTGAAAGAGGCCATCAGAAATAGGAGGCTTAAGAGGAAGGGAGGGGCTGAACGCCCTTCCCATCAGTTTTCATTGCTGTTTCAGTTTTGCCATTCCTCTTAACACTGCTTTGCCTTCTTATACCTGTACCTTCATTTTATTTTATTTGTCCCCATACTACTTGTGGGAATAAAACCAGTTAAGTATAAATAACAACAGTTTTATTTTCCAGCAGCCAAAGCACTGGGGAGCAACATGCAGGGACCAACTGGGCTGTAAAGCAACACAGCACAAGCACACAGTCTCTGCTCATGACAATTTACAGCATGAACAGGCAGAGCTGGTGCTTCATGATAGGGCTCGTAGAACCACAGAGACCTAAATTATCCTTCCCCAAATTAGAAAAACTCTCATATTGCAAAACTGAAATCATTAGCATCACCTAGTACAACCAGTTGGATAATGAGCAGTACACAGTGCAGCACTTCCAAGTGAAGAAAAACCCCTGAATTTCTATGGATAATACATTTTAACACTTAATAGCTTTCTTGCATAGAGTAAATTCTAAATGTTTTCCATTTCAGTTTTCAGCTCCTGAGTGCTTGCATAGGAAGTCAGTGGCTGCAGATGGGACTTTGCCATGGGAGACAGTGATCCATCTATCATCCAGCTTTCCTGGAGATGAATGGAGTTTATATCTACAGTGCAATCTGTAGAGCAATGGCAAGTTATTTAAGAATTAGAGAGCCTTGCCCTTTTTCAGGTCTGCCCCGACACATACCTTAGGAACACCAAAAGACAGACAAAAGGCTCACAAATTAAATCATTTGGCACCATATTCCTAAAACCAAACTTGCCTATGGTGACATCAGTGTAGGGTTACACCAATCCTGAGATTATGAGCACCTGTCCTGCCCTACAGGACATCACTGAGAATTTTGTGCTCCCAGTTTGAAAGTGGCCTCACTACACATTAACTTGAAAGGATTTAAACCTCAGGAAGCCTCATGATCATCCGGAGGCCTTCTGACTGTTTTGTTTCCATTGTTCCTTTTAGTTCACTGGTTAAAAACCAGTGTACTTAAAATGTTAGTTTCATGATTACAGCACAGGGCAGGTTACTACCTTGTTGGCATAAACTGGTCAGGTAGAAGAGGGCTTGTAGCTAAAACTTGCCTCACTTGCCTCACGTATTTCTTCCTTGAACTCTGTGAAGTCCAAATCATTCTGTACCGTAACATGGCAATTTCCAGCCACATCAAAGGCCACTCTTTAAGGGCTGAACCCGCATTTTGGCAAAACCAATGAATCCTGCATTCTGTGATAATTACAATCTTCACCCTGTTTGTAGGTGGACAGGTAGAAGTTAGTAATTCCACCCAAGATGGCAATTTCAAATGCCTTTTTTATAATCAGAGACAATCATGCATCTCCAAAAGCAATCTCATACAAATAGAGAGCAGGAAGAACTGGTTCCTGGAAGAACCTCTCTGTCCTCTGATTCAGAGAGTTTACAGAAAGCCACAGAGAAGATTATATGGGGCACTACTGAAAGGCAGCACAGCCAGCTCGGTTTACAGAGGGAAAGTCCTGTTTGACTGATGAGATCTCATTCTAAGGTAGAGTCACCCACCCAGTGGATGAAGGGAATGTGGTGGACATAATTTTCTATATTTAATGAGGCTTTTGATACTGTGTCTCACAACATCTTTCTGGACAAGTAGCACAGCTGTGGGATGAGTGTGTTCAGGGTTTTCTGGGTGAAGAACCAGCTGGACTTAGACTTGTAGTGAACGAGGCTATGCCTGGCTGGTGACAGGCCACCAGTGATGTGACCACAGGGCTCAGTCCTAGGTCTGGCTCTGTTCAATATTTTCACCAATGATCAGGATGCCAGAGCTGAATGCCCCATTCCAAGGCTGCTGCTCATCCCAAACTGGGAGGTGCTGTTGACTCTCTTGAGGGACAGGAAGCCTTTCAGATGGATCCAGAGAAATTGGAGCATTGAGAACAAAATGGGTGTGGAGGAGGGCAGTGCAGCCAGGGACAGGGAATGTCTGTTCTCGGAGGGACAGCTGAGCTCTCTGGATTGTCTGGTTGGGAGAAAAAGAGACTGAGGGGCCACTGCTGTCTGCATCGTCCTAAGGATGCAGACAGCAGTGGAAAGGCTGTGGAAAGGTGCTGATCTCTTCTCATAGAATCACAGAAGGGACCTTCAAAGGTCTCCCTGGGATCCAGTGACAGGGCAGGAGTGAGGGAGTCAAAGCTGCACCAAGAGAGGTTCAGACTTAACACAAGGAAGCATTTCTTTAGGGACAGAGTGGCCAAACACTGCAAGAGGTTTCCTTAAGCAGTGGTCAATGCCCCATACCTATCACTCTTTCAGAGGCATTTGGACATTGTCCTTAATAACCTGTTTTCACTCTTGTTCAGCTCTGAAGGAGTCAGGAAGTTGCAGCAGATGGTGTTTGTAGGTCCATTTTAAATGAAAAAGTCTTAATCTATTCTATTCTACTGAGTGAAGTGTCTTCAGTGTTAGAGAACTCATCTTAGGGACACCTAATGCCAGTGATAGTTTTGTCTGCCCAGTGCAGATTCAATTTAGGGGAAGACAGCCATGCTGTGAATTTTTGACTGGTGAAGAATTAGTGGATTTAGACATTAGAATTAGTGTGATTAGGAAACAGAGTAGAGGAAGATCTAGAAAAGTGAGGTAGGAGCTGTTGTGGATTAACAGTAAAAATTCAGTTATCATCAGTCACTTTGGACAAGTCACACCTGGAACCAATGGAAAATCTCCACAAAAATCTCTCTGAGGACTTTGTCATTATGACTGTTAGCAAATGCTTCCTCATGGTATACCTAAAACTCATCTGCTGATGTTTATGTCCTGCCCTTTTCACCACAGAAGTGGCAAAGAAATCCTTCTCTTCCTTTTACCCTTTACATATTTGCAATTCTGTTGACTGTGTTCCTCTTCTAGGATCCCTAAGCTGCTTGAATAAACTAGGGCCTTTCAATGTAAAGGGTCTGGGGAGAAAAAGAAAAATCTTCTCTGCTTGAGTAAAACTGTTATCATTGTTTCAAGTGGATCTGTTTCCTATACCTTTTAGACTTTGTGGAGGATGCTGTCCTTGGGTAAGGCAGGCAGAGATGAAACATGACAGATGTCTTGAATTTTCTGAGATCCTGCTGATTGAGGGCATAGATCCTACAGTCAATCACTTAAATCAACAAGAAAATATCTACATTCAGCTGTATAAGGCAGTGAGAAACATGAGCTTACCTTTTAGATTTTTGTTTCAGAGAGCTTTCAGAGGCCTTGCTGAGAACATCTTTCTGCTCATTTTGCATCTCTCCTGTATTTTCCCATTAGAGACAGAATTTAGGACCAAAACTTCCTTGCCTTGATATCTGTGCCAGATGAGTGTCCAACATTTAATTCTTTGTCTGTGTCCCCTTCATTCTTGTGCATTTTAAGATACTTCCTTCCTCCGATGCCTGGACACTTCAGGCATCACTCCCAGACTCAGCTCCAGGCCACTGCACAGACACACACCCCTTCCCTTGCTCTGGCCAGTTTTATATAGAGAGCATTTAATCCAATTTATGATTCTTTCCCGTGTCTCTGATGGACTGAAAATGGTAAATGTTCTAACATTAATTATATTGTTTAATATTTCATACTCTGTGCTCAGAGAAATCTACTCTTACATGTGATTTTTCAGCTTTTCTAGTTCATCTCCCGTGCACAGGTCACTTTAGTGATCAGCACACTTCTCCATCACTTTTTTAAAGATACAATGATTACAGAGACACACTAAGGAAGGAAATGTTTTCTCAACCATTTTTATAAATGCAAACAACTAACATAATTTTATAGAACTCTTGCCTTAAACACAGGAAATTAAGAGAAGCTGGTACCTTTAGTCTGGATTTGCATCTGTGTAAAAGAGAAAAATTTACCTCTAGATGTCAAAAGAACAAGAAAACACTTTTTGTGTGGCATTCAAGAGGATTAATTGAGGTAAAGCAACTGAGGTAAAGCAAATGAGGCAAAGCTGTGCCAGGAAAACAGCAGTTGATGTGGCAGCATTTTTATAAATACTTCCCTTAGTTGGAGTCTGCTGAACCTTACAAACGTGGGATCTTGTTCTGTCAGCAGTGTCCCACCATCACAGACTGTAGCACTACCCAGCAATGTGAGACTTTTCCGCAGCACTGCTTGGGCATGAAGTCCTAACAGTAATAAAATCTTTTCAATAAAATGATACACCCATAGTCAGCAGAGACGGAGAACATTCCCCTTTAATGTAATTCCCCTTTGTAAGGCTGCAGGAACTGGACAACCGTTTGGCTTTTCTGAGAAATGCAGCACAAGTATCCCGTGGCAGAACATCCAGCTGGATAAAGTGGGATTTTGTCCCAGTGTCAAAATAATGTACCCTGCTTCCCACTTTGACTTCCATGGAGATGAAGGCTTTTCCATGTGAGTGTCTCCTGCAGTTATTCGTCACAGTCAGCTTCAAACAGCTGTGATGAGTGTACATCTTGAGGTGACCTGGAACATCTAAGCTTTCTGCACTTTCTCATTGTCCGCCGTGACTTCACAGGTTTCGTTGACTGACCTTCTATTGGTCAGATACAGGGATGTCAGCAATGTTATTATGCTGCAAAATCTGATGTTTTCACAGTTATTTCAGCCTTTTGGAGACCATCATCAGAGCAGGAGCTGACTGTGCCTCACACCTCTATCCCTGAAACGCCTCAGCATTCTCTCTAGGATGGTAAATCTTGCAAAAGATGCCATTTTTTAACAGATGGTAATGTATGGACAGCATAGACTTCATCCATCACCACTCCCAGAGTCACCCCTACTCCTCAGAATGCTTTACTTGTTTTTTGGAGCAGCCTGTTGTCTGAGAGAATGTCAGTGGGGTGGGAGGAGTGTTAGAAAAAGCTGTCAAGCTGTCCTTCACTAAAGAGAGGTTTGGATTGAGCAAGACTGAGGACAGCTGGTGTTTCCAGCTCTGCCAGGAGCTATGGGAGCATCTCTACAGAAACTGAGACTGAATGCCTCTTTTTTATCAGTAATGTCTCCATTTATCAAGCTCAAGTATCAAGAGATACTTTCTTGAGCATGGTGTAAATAAAAATAAGAAGGACTGCCAAATGACACTACATCAAAAGATTTATAATGTCCTTCAGTTCTATAAGTTATCATTTATTAGCTGGAAAGTTTACGCACCATTCCCCATTCATGTCTGGCATATCATCCATCAACTTCTACCTGCCACAATCATTTAGACACAACGGCCCAACAGGACAGAACATTTTTATAGAGTTTCTTTTTTCTTTCTTTCTTTTTGTCCTCAATTTGCAGAAATAAATACTTATTTTCTTTATTTCTAATTTAATTCTGGTGTACAATGCAATCAGACAGCCATGAACCATACAAGAGGAGAAGCAAATCCTTAACAAATGAGCCAGACAAAAATTTCTGCCCTTTCTTCCTAAGCACCCAAAGTGTCGCCAAAGAGAGAGGGGGATCTTTGGTGGTTCCAAAGCTGCATTATGTCTGTCCCAGGAAGCAGCCTAAAAGTCGTATTTCACTTCGCTTTTACTCTGTGGCTGAAAGGGAGTGGCAAAACCAGACATGATGAGTGATTTCAGGGGCCCAGTTCAGCCCGGTACCACAGGTTTGTAAATTCAAGTGTGTGGGCACTTTTGTCGGTTGCAGTGGATTTATTCACGTGCTCTGCACTGTGTATGTCCCTAAATGAATGCCCTGAGGAGATGGAACCATGATCTGCAGGTTTTCAGGCTGAGATTTACAACTGCTAAACACAAATCTGAGAATGACTCTGGATTGCACAACAGCTAAACGAATGTGTCTCAGAAAACAGAGTTTAAGTATGCAATGCAGAGCAAGGTGCACATAGATACACCCCCGTCCCGCAGCAATGGCTACCGTATTTTAAACCTTCTCTGATCTCTGGATTCTGGTACAATTTAGAAATCAATAACAGAATTTGAATGGGGCCTTTCTGTTTGATGTTTTTATCAGAGTGAGAAACTTAGCATTGTCTACTCTCTCTTCTTACCCTGCAGTTGTGATGAAAGGGAAGAATATTCACATTATTTGCATTTGAAAAGATGCAAGAAATTGGCAAAGAATTGGAGTTATTTTGTCTCACAAAAGATAGGATAAGGGTCATCACCAAACCCACACAGAGCGTAGCTGTGCTCATTAAGAGATTTTCCAAACCAGTTATTAGTACTTGTTCAGTGTCCTTGGTTCTTCCTTTAAAGAAAGCAGGTTGTTGAAAGGTCTGGAGTGAATATTTAAACATTAGAACATTAGGCATTTAAACATTATAATATTTAAACTTTAGAACAATGCAAGATTCCCAGAAATCCAGTGGTGAGAGTGATAACTGCATTAATGCTGATTAGCAGCTGAATTTTTCACAAAGGCATATCGAGGAAACTCTGAGATGGAATTAATTAAAATGGAAATTGCAGACACAACTAGATTACAGGAGACAATGAGCTAGAAACTCAGCTGGTACAAATCACTACAGCATCATTGAATTCAAAACCTAGCTCAGTGCTTGCTGGAGGACGTCCATGTCCTGATTCCAAAGTGTCTCACAGAATTTGTGCTGTGCCATTTTAATGGTGCCAGTGAAAATTATGGTCTTCCTGTAATCAACTTATTAGTGACTACACAACATAATTATTGGGTTGTGTGCAAACTGTAGGGTTGGAGTTTTTTTCTTTTCATTGCATTGTTTCTGCTTAGCTCAGCAATCAATTTTTTTAAAAGGATATATTGTTTTGTAGAAGGTACATTTTAATTGCTGGGTTTATGATTACTTTTGATTAATATCAGCCTTATCTCCCTGCTCAGAACAAGAATATCCATTCCAAAACAGTGACATGGGGTCTTGTGACCAACACAGTGAAAGGTGAAATGACATTTTCAAGAGGTGAGCCCAGGCTGAGGACATGCAAATATGGCAAGTGTTTAGGTCATGCTCTTTTCCTTCCAGCAAAGGTGGATCCTTTTCTTGAACCAACAAGGCTGGTCCCTCAAATTATGACATTTTAATACTTTAATTTCACTTCTCAAAAATCCATGAAGAGAAAAGTAAATAGTTTTTGCTTCTCAGGTAGGGGAAATACCTCCCTTCTGTGTGTAGAGAGAACAGATAATCCTTTCTGTGTTTGTTTTTATTTTAAAAAAAGGGCAAAGTCTCTGACATTTTGGTAAGAAAACAGTGAAGTTGAGAGTACAGAAGCAGTGCAAACTGCTTTTCTCTTTAAATTGTTTCTATAAGACTGACATAAATTATGTTCAGATTGAAGCACTGATGAAGAGAGGTCATTAGTTTGTAAGCAATTGTCCAAACTTTGCAGCAGATACAGCTACAGAGAGTGGTGGAGGTCCTTTGGCATTCAGCATTTGTAGAGCAGGTCCCTTCCCACTCAGGTCAGTCAGGAAGAAGCTTATCCTGCTTCGTCCAAGGGAAACTGATAAGCACACACTGTGTCATCAGTCCCTTTTGGAAGGAAGGAAAACTGGATGATTTACAAACAAGCCACTGAGCCTGAATGGAGCCTGAGCAGTGGAGGACAGAGCTAGCACAACAGATAAAGTTCTCATGGCAGAAATAATTGCTCCTCTTTCTCTGATGCCAGCTGTAACAGTGCTCCATGGCCAGAAATTCTTGGTAGAAAAGTATCATTAGGGATCATTTTCTTCTTCTCACTTCTGCATTTCAGTTCCCTTTTATTATTTTTATTTTTGTTATTCCTTTTCCATTTCCATTCTTGCTTCCTCCAAACATCTCCTGAACTGTTCCAGCAACAGCCAAGGTCACATTCACAGAGCGTAAGTTTGTGCTTACCCTGAAATTGGATGAAGGCTCTCCCTGCAGTGCTCTGTTCTCCCCTGCTGCTCTTACAGACTGGAGAGGGTCCAAAGGAGGCACAGAGATGATCAAAGGGCTGGAGAACCTGTGCTGTGAGGGAAGACTGGAGCAGCTGGGTCTTTTCTCCCCGGAGAACACGAGGTTCATCACATAGTTCCAGTACTTCGAGCAGAGATACAAAGGGGACAGGGCATCTCTGCTCACAAAGAGCCACNCATTTTAATTGCTGGGTTTATGATTACTTTTGATTAATATCAGCCTTATCTCCCTGCTCAGAACAAGAATATCCATTCCAAAACAGTGACATGGGGTCTTGTGACCAACACAGTGAAAGGTGAAATGACATTTTCAAGAGGTGAGCCCAGGCTGAGGACATGCAAATATGGCAAGTGTTTAGGTCATGCTCTTTTCCTTCCAGCAAAGGTGGATCCTTTTCTTGAACCAACAAGGCTGGTCCCTCAAATTATGACATATTAATACTTTAATTTCACTTCTCAAAAATCTATGAAGAGAAATGTAAATACTTTTTAGTTCTCAAGGAGGGAAAATATCTATATTCTGTGTGTAGAGAGAACAGACAATCCTTTCTGTGTGTTTATTTTTATTTTAAAGACGGGAAAAATCCCTGGCATTTTTGGTAAGAAAACAATTAAGCTGAGAGTACAGAAGCAGTTTAAACTGCTTTTCTCTTTAAATTGTTTCTATAAGACTGACATAAATTATGTTCAGATTGAAGCACTGATGAAGAGAGGTCATTAGTTTGTAAGCAATTGTCCAAACTTTGCAGCAGATACAGCTACAGAGAGTGGTGGAGGTCCTTTGGCATTCAGCATTTGTAGAGCAGGTCCCTTCCCACTCAGGTCAGTCAGGAAGAAGCTTATCCTGCTTCGTCCAAGGGAAACTGATAAGCACACACTGTGTCATCAGTCCCTTTTGGAAGGAAGGAAAACTGGATGATTTACAAACAAGCCACTGAGCCTGAATGGAGCCTGAGCAGTGGAGGACAGAGCTAGCACAACAGATAAAGTTCTCATGGCAGAAATAATTGCTCCTCTTTCTCTGATGCCAGCTGTAACAGTGCTCCATGGCCAGAAATTCTTGGTAGAAAAGTATCATTAGGGATCATTTTCTTCTTCTCACTTCTGCATTTCAGTTCCCTTTTATTATTTTTATTTTTGTTATTCCTTTTCCATTTCCATTCTTGCTTCCTCCAAACATCTCCTGAACTGTTCCAGCAACAGCCAAGGTCACATTCACAGAGCGTAAGTTTGTGCTTACCCTGAAATTGGATGAAGGCTCTCCCTGCAGTGCTCTGTTCTCCCCTGCTGCTCTTACAGACTGGAGAGGGTCCAAAGGAGGCACAGAGATGATCAAAGGGCTGGAGAACCTGTGCTGTGAGGGAAGACTGGAGCAGCTGGGTCTTTGCTCCCCGGAGAACACGAGGTTCATCACATAGTTCCAGTACTTCGAGCAGAGATACAAAGGGGACAGGGCATCTCTGCTCACAAAGAGCCACGTGGAGAAGACAAGGAGCAACAGCACAGGTAACACTGGGAGGGGTTTTGTGTCAACATAAGAGAGCAATTCTTAACAGTAGGAACAAGCCTGTTCCAGCCTTAACAGCTGGAACAGCCTCCCCAGGGGTGTGGCAGAGTCCCCCTTGCTGAAGGTTTCCAAGATGCAGCTGGGCAGGGCTCCAGGCAATCTCTCCCAAGCTCCCGCCCCTTCCCACAAAAACTTGGACCCTCTGAGGCCCCTCCCACCCTGGGCTGTTCTGTGGTTGTATCCTAGGAGCAGAGGGCCACGTTCACCATTTTATTTCCCAGGTGAACTGTTTTGCAGTTCCCTCAGTGCCCAGCTGTGCTCACGCCAGTGCAGATCCAATGCAGGGGAGAGATGGGAGCGAGTACCTGGATGCAAGAGAAGCACACAGAGCCTCCTCTTCTGTTACACCTGTTGGTAACTGTTGGCACGTCTCAGCAGTGCCCATCTTTCAGCTTTGACTTGTCCTTTGACTTATGGTGAGTCATTCTGAGATTCCAGGGAAATTCCCCCCTGGATCCAGGTGCTGCTTTATGACTTAAATGCTCTTCCACAGGTTTTTGGTGTCTGTTATGGTTAAGCTGGAGTAGATTCAGTGATAATTGACACAGCTGCAGTCGGAATTACAGTCAATTCCCCAAAAAAGAGCATTGGGGAATTCCCAGTATTTAATAGTTCGGATGAAGTTTTGCTGATAGCTGTTGGACATTGGTATATTTGGTTGACAAGTAAGGAAACTTCTCTTGCACAGTCAGACTTCCGCCAGATGAGTTATGAGGACACATAAAGCAGAATATTGGTCATCAGTGCTGCCTTTTTAATGAAGAATGGAAGCCTTAATGTTTGCCAGCAATCAGTGTGCCGTTCTCAGACACCAGTTTTTATTTGCAACAGAGCATTTTCCTTCAGTTGCTAGGTAGAACTCAGAGTGCAGTGAAGGCAAGATGGACCTCAAAATCAGCTGTATTCTTGTGTAGATGGTATGATTACAAAACCTTCTGGGGCTTAAACTGACATTCTGTTTATCATAGCAGCAAATTACAGAAATATAACTCAGTCTCTGTGATCATTTCCTGTTACAGCAGAGTCAGGGCTTGCTTATGGAAGGCATTTACCATAAATACTGGTATCCTTGACAACACCAGAATACAATAAAGGGCTTTGTAATGAGCTACTTTTCAAAAATGTATTCCTTAACTTGGATGATTGTATGATAATAAAATTGCACTGGGCCATTTTTGGAAAATATTTTAGGTGCTATCACCTTAAAATATAATGTTGCAAGATATTTTAAAATGTCTCAGCTTGCTACCAGGCATACAGCATGAAATATCAGGCTGAAGTGGTGTGAAACCTCCTCTGGTTTTTGCTGTGTTTGCTTATATTTTCTGCAATATGGCCAAAATGGTACCTTAACAGTCACAGACTCATAGGATCGTTAAGGTTGGAAAAGACCTCCAAGATCATCGAGTCCAGCTTTCCAGGCCTACCATTAGAGCAGTTGACACTAACATGACATGGATCCACACTCTGCTCCCCTTTTCCAGGTGTGTTCGTGGCACACGGACACATCTCCACTGAGGTGAGGTGAGCACAGCACTGACACGTGAGGGTGTGTAAATAAAACCCCTGAGATCCCATGGAGTTGGTGCATCACTGTTTAACATGCTTTGGGGTCAGCGCTCCAGCCAACAAGTCCATAACACAGCGTGAGAGAAGCCAATCTTGGCTTTTGTTGGGGACTCCCCGTGGAAGGGGAGGTGGGGCAAACGCTCCAGTTCAGGACGTTGTGACAGATGTGGTTTGAGGAGCAGCCACGAGCTCCTGTGCTTGCATTTCTCTGGAGGGTGGAACAAAGGGTCAGCCCTCATCCCGTTTCAGTTTCAGGACACTCTGTGGGTTGCCTTCCCAGCATTTTGTCTGATGAAAAGCCAACGGGCACCCTTGGATTTGCTCTGTGGAAGCAGCACATGGCAGAAGGCTGAGGTTCTTTTGAAGAACATTCCCAGTGCTGTGCTCAGCTCTTCCCAGAAAATGCCAGGAGAAACAAGTGCTGCTTGCAAGGTCAAAAATAGCCAAGCTGTCCCCCAGACCCTTCCAGAGCCAGGTTCCTGGAGGTGAGGAGCTCCAGGTCCATCGATATGTGCCAGCAGAGAGATGATAGAGAAATGAGCCCAGCCACTGATAGGGGAGAGAAAATGCCTGGCTTCTCACAAAAGGGCAGGAATATTGAGATGAAAGAGATAAAGGAAAATCTGGCCAATTTGTTCTTCAGATTCATGAACCATTCAGATATTCCCTTGACAGAGTTATGTTCTTTCATAGCGTGAAAGGGCTGCACACTCAGCTGTGCTGTAAATAGGAGCAAAGTGCTTCTTGTCCATAAATTTGAGGTAACATAGAGATACATAAGACTGAAACCAGCACTTTTTGCATATTTCTAGTGCCTCTGCCATCTGAACATCCAATGTTCTCCAATGCACAGCCTACACATTTCCAGTTCCTGTAGGACATGATTTTCTGTTCATAATCACCAGAACAATGACGAGGGTGCCTATTTGTTAATTACACGTTTCCTGTTGGTTTAAACAATTTCTGGATTCATGGGAGCTGAATTAATGTTGTTGCTCAACTGTTGGGACAAGGAAATGTTAAGCTTGAGTTTGAGGTTGCCATGAGCAGTTGGCAGTGATGTGTGTACATGTGTTGCACTCCCTCCACCAATCTGCAACTCAACACAAACCATCCAGAATGGTGCACTAAATGATGTTTACATGACGCCTTTGAATAGGGCAGGGTTCAGTCAGAAAAAGATAAATGAAGCTCATACATGTTTTACTTGGAATTTAGATGTGATGTGATCCAAAATGCAGAATTTTTTTTTTTTTTTTGTTCAGAAGGGTTATATATTTTGGTCTCAAAGAGCAGATTAGGTTAAAATTAAAAGATTAGTAAACATTGTTGATAAATGTTTAGAAGGTTTGGAAAATGTCTCTTATTTTGGAATTAAAGGAGTGCAAGTCAAATTTCAGCGCAAACAACAGGAGTAGAAAATAACAGATATTAATTGACTTCATTTGGGAACGCATTCTATAATTATGGCATTGATTCAAAATTTAGTGCCAACCTCTTACTTCAGTATGCTTATTATAAAATGTCTAAACCAAATAAATCACCATTAAACCCTTTAAATTCATTACTATTAAAAAAAAAAAAAAAAAAAAGGGAAGGATCAACATTACCTTNGGGAAGTGCCTGATAAAATGTCATGCATTTGGGCTATGAGCATGTGCAGGAACTATAATGACACACAGCAATGGTGTTACCCCTGGAGCACTCACGCCAGCCACACACCCCTGGGATGAATTGATGCTGAAGATCCCCAGTAGTGCAGTAAGAGCTGAGTACAGAAACACCCCCAGCACCTCTTTGTGCTGTGCTGACCCATCAAACGCTTTCCCAGGTCCCACAGCTCACAGCCACAGCCTGGGGCTCACAAGGAGCCATCAGTGCCCTGGGTCTCTTGCTGGGAGGTTTGTGATGGTATTGGTGGGGGTTTCCTCCTCTTCCTTAGGAGAAGGAACACACTGAGGTTGGTAACCCCTTCCTACCTGGCCTTGGATCCACTTGAGTTTGTTTTTATAGGTTTTCTCCTCAAAATCTGCCCACAAGCTCCTTTTTATCCCCTTGGTTCCCAGTTCTGCAGTTTTTCTGGGGATTTGGTTGTCTCTGGAACTGTCTGTACCCGATGAAGCTGAGGGACACCACAATGACCTGTGCCCAGGCTGGCCTCTTGTCCCTGTGCTGTCCCTGCACTCTGCCCCAGCACCGGTGCAGCCCTGGGGCTTCACCCCACCCAAAGCAACTCCTGGCACTGTGAGCTGAAGAGAAGCTGCACCAAACCAGACTGTGCTCTCCTGCCTGTGAGAGAGCTGCCCCAGGGCTGGAGTGGCCTGGGCTGGACAAAGTCCAGGGGAGCCTGGAGACACTGCAGTGTCTGGCCAAAGCAGGAGTCGTGTCCCTGATAGTGCTGAAGTGTCACATTTCCTGGGCTCAGAACACAGAAGGTACAGGACAGTGACAGCACGAGGCTGAGGGGACGTGGGACTCACCAACCTGCTGCTGTGGGAGAACCTGCTTTTCCTGCACACTCGGAACAGGTGTGGAGGATCCCCCAAGCCATCCTCAGAATGGGCTTTGATGTGACTTTTGCTTGTGCTGCTGCAGATTTTGGAGATAACTGTGCATAAAAACGTGCAATAGAACCAGATTTGGGGCTGACATGCTCTGCATTTCCAGGATGGCTCATTGGCAGGGTAAGGTGGCATCAGTGGACTCTGGATGAAGCTGTGATTCTATGAATACTTCAGAAAGAGAGGAGGATTTTCAGGGTGATTAAACCTTCATCCTTACTATGCTTTTTGTGACATTTACATCTCTATTTTGTAAAACTTCAGAAATCTTAAATCAGCTTTGGCCCTCTGAAATGTTACTAGTATCAGCAAATGTCATCATATTTTGCATGCAAAAATACATAGTTTTTGACATTTGGGAACTGGAAGAAACTCATTTCTATTCCTGATGTCACACAAAGGGGGCAGGTTGGTGCCCTGGAGCCTATGTCTGCTACTGTTGACTGAAAAATAGCTTTTGAAGTAGTGCCCTATGGCCCTGGATGGCCAAACTGGAGGTCCAGGAGGCTTGACAGGTGTTTACTACCAAATCTTTGACCTTTTGTGCCAAATAAAAATTATAAATTCTTAGAACTATGTATTTATAAAAGAAAAGTATAAAGGAGAGATATTGTACTCTGTATGTGTGTGTCATACTTCAAACATACTACATTATAATAATACACTCTCCAAACATCCATTCTTTTTTATGACCATTACCCATGAGGAAATGCCATGCAAAACTTAATTCTTTGTTCGTAAGTACCTCACCTACTGACAACAATTAGGATTGCTTACAGGGCCTCAGTTGCAAATGCAAAACATTCAAAACTGGAACTAATTGGTTGTATTAGAAAACACACTTTGCTTTTCTCAAGAGGCTTATTGTGAGCTATTTTATGAGCTATTCATGAAAATATCCTGGGGCTGTTTGCATCAAGCACTAGGATTTTGTTAGCAGTAAAAGGGCAAGAGTGCACCATGAGTGGGAAAGTAATTCCCTTGCAAAGTATGTGCTTGGAGGCTACTTAGGTCAAAAGAATTTATTTTTTATTCCATGGGCTGAAGAACTGACCATCATCTGCTTTATCAGAAAAAGAGGGTTGAGTCTTTGGCCTCCTTCAGAGTCATAAGTGACTAAAGCTGAAGAGATTTCCCCCAAAAAGCAAGCAGTGTTTTGAGGAGCATGGCAATACCTCTCTGCAGAACTGCCCATTGGCCAAGGGAGGGTCCTGCTGCCCAGAGCCACTGCCCAAAGTGTCCCTGAGGATTTGCCACATCCTCTGTCTTCTCTGGTAGTGCTGCCACAGACCCTGAGCACAGCAGAAGGGATTCCAGGGATCTGTCAGCACGGGGAGGCAGAGCATGAACTCCAACTGGTATTTCCACTCCAGGGTAGCACTTCAGGCCAGCAATGACGTATTCTGCAGGTCTGGCTTCACAGTTGTTGTTGGCAGTGCTGTGACAGCCTCTGCCACCAAGCAAGAGCATCTGCAGAGGCAGGATGGTGTAGAGATGCCTCTCAGAGAATGGAGAGAACACCTTCCAACAGCACGTGGCAGAGTTAATGAAGGGGTGGTAAATTACTTTGAATGGAACAGATTATAAAAACCTCTATCTGTGAAAATACGAGACAATAGGAGTGAAGAGAGAAGGGGGAAGGGAAAGCAGGAAATGGGAAGGGAAATGGGAAAAGGGAAATGAAAGAGGAAAGGGAAGGGGAAAGGGGGAGAGGGAGAGAATAGAGTCCTGAAATTCTGATTTTATCTAAAGGACATTTCCTGATAACATATATGTTTGCTACAAGAAGTAGCCCTTTCCCACATGCTTTAGCTTTCTAGCTGTTGATATTAACTAAACCCAGTGAGTTTTAGCAGAGATAGGAAAAAAGTTAGTAAAAAGTTTTCCTTCAAGACAAAATACCTGCCAAACACTGAGTGCTATGGTTAATGCTTTTGAAAATTCACAGGAATGATCAAAGCATTAAAGTAATTAAACAGAGCTCTTAGAATCCAGCATAAGTTGCACTGTTAAGGACATTAAATAGAGATTCACATTGTACTACGTGTTTTTATAGTCTTGAAAACAGAGGCTTAATAACACTATTTCACGCACACATAATTACATAGAAAATGACAGCACGTGACTTTTTGTCCTGACAAGTATTTGCTGCAGCAGCTACCCTTCTTGTAAGTAAAGATGTATTCAAAGGCCTTTTTTTCCCTTTTCTGTTGAAAACTGTTTCATATCAAAAAAAGGATTAGTCCCATATGTAGTCTTTTTTCTTGTCAAGGAACAAGCTCAAATCTCCAGGCAAATATAAAAGGATACAAGATTTTAGAAGTCTGTAAGTTACAATGTTCATGAACTTGACTTGAATTCAGTTTTAACTTCTGAAGAATTTAAAATCTAGCTGAGAATAACACAGCTTCACCTTTCCTTACTGGTATGTGAAAGGCCAGAACAAGAAAAGTGAATCTGACTTACTCTGCTGGTTCTTGCTGAAATCAACATGTACTGGGAAATTACTGTTATTAGGGAAAGAACACTTCAAATCATGTGAGGGTCTCTTGCCTTGGTGAACTCATAGCCCTCTGTGATACACTTCACCTCAGTATAGACTTCAGGTGGTTTGTTGTTTTCTTTTTCTTCCTTCAAAACACTGAGAGATCAAAATTCTTAGTGAAAACAGGACTTCTACTTTCAATCAAAGCCAAAGGGAAGCTCTGCAGGACTTCTTCCTAGATACAGATAAAATACTCTGGTGATCTTATCACACTCTAGTCTCAAACTTCTGACACCAGATTCTACTCAGGAACACCAAGACTTCTTTGTAGCCTGAAAGAGGGAACAGATCAAACCTCAAGAGCTGCTCCTACCTTTAAAACCAGTGTTCCTCCCATCAGAAACTTCTTTTCCTGGGATCTACAATCCTTGCTGTTTATTACAATAAAATACTTCTTTTTGATTAGGTTTACATCAGTTTTATAAGCATTATGAGCTTTTATGCCTTTTTATCTATATATGTTTAATACCACTATCTGCTTATTACAGCATTCCAGGAATCCCTTTTGACTCTTCTCTCCGTATTGCTGCAGAAGGTCAGGTCAGTCTCGGTTTTACACCAATAAAAATCCAGGTTGTTCAGATCCTAGGCATGATGGGCAAGCATAACTTCTCTGCTGACACAGAGATTGAAGACGAACCCTTCTATTGTCACTGGGAAAAAAAAGAAAGGAGGAAGTTTCTACCTATTGGAAAGTCTCTGTTTACCCTGAAAGACTCTGCTTCTCTCTTCCTCGGCAGCAGCTCAGCAGCTGGAGGCCAAGAAGGACAAGAGAGGGAGGAGTGGCTGATTTGTCTGACAATTTAACAACACTTGTAAACAGGAGCTGAGTCTGATAATAACATCTCTGCAATAGCAGGTCCTTGCTCAGGATGAAGAGGTGTGACACTTGTGTTTAGTTTGCATCAAATTAATGGCATGGCGGG
>VZTH01002985.1:152100-187392 GCA_013397815.1 Aleadryas rufinucha | reverse complement strand
CCCAGCTGTGGTAGGGGAGGGTGAGTGAGCGACTCTCATGGGTGCCTGGCATTGGGCCAGTGTCACACCACGACAGGAGACCTTCACAAGAGACGTTTGTAAATCATTCCTTAGAAAGCTAAACCTAAATAAAAATGGAGAGGAATACACAAGAATCTGCTTTTCTTTTTTTCCCCACTGAATTTTTTGTAATAAATAATAATGTTTCTGAAGTGAATATTACAGAAAGTTACATACAATGTATTTTAAAATGCTCTGCAGTAGACATTATTTTTATGTAATGAAATAGGATAAAATTATTTAGTTGTCTTGGAAAGGAAAAAGACAAAAAGTCATTCATCTTTTGTCAGTAATGTTTTTATCTAATATAAATAATGTTGTTTGTGGTGCAAGAGCTTGCTTCATCCTAGTTTGTGTAAATTACTACACTGGTACATTGACTGATAAATTAGTCACCAAGGCTCACTTATTTCCTTGTTCAGTTCTGGTATTAGGGGAAGAGTTCCAAATGCCAATCAAAAATTTCTCTTAAACACTAGAGAAGATGTAGGTAGTTATTATAAACATGATTTTTGTATGAAGTATTAGACAATTCTTCATATTCACAAACTGATGAATTGTATTGAGATACTTGGACCGATAAGTTGTAGGGTCTCATTTCTGGTGCCTTGATTTCTTTAATTGCTTTTCTTTCATATGAAACAAAGATTTGATCAAAACAGCAGGAAACAGCATGAGTATTGCATGAGAATTGTTTCAAGCACTTATGTAAGTAGTTTCCAAGAGAAAGATGAGCAGAAAATGAGTTATTGCTATACATGCAGTATCTGGATTTCTTCAGCTTTCTTAATTTATAGTTTAAACAACATTGGTTGAGGAAATTTGAGGTAGCAAATCCAAAAAATTACTCAGAGCAGGAAGGAAGAAGTAACTATATTTCTTTTTATATATAAGGAAATTAGAGATATTTTAACATTTTCCCTTAATATAAATTTAAAACAACCTCTATGTAACTGTGGAACTGGGAGTAGAGAATAGGAAAGGAAGAGGTGGGCTTATTAAAAGTGAAAACAAATGAGTTTGAAAACCAGTGCACTAAAAATTATTCAACTTTTTCATTGAAAAAAAAATAATATCTGTCACATTTATTGGGGCAAATAATCTTTGAAGTGTTGATTTGTTCAATTTGTCAATCAATTTTTAAATTCATGTTTTAACACTAACAAGCTGAACACTTGTTTTAATACATATCAGAAGCCATTTTAATAAAGTAGTAATCAAGTAAAATTTCTTTTCTTTTTTTTTTTTTTTTTTAATTGCAAGACTATTTTCAGGAAAAGGACATTCAAAGTTTGACATTTTTTTGCTTGAAAGTACAGTGACTGAAGAACCAACTTCCATTGGACCAGTCAATGTAGGATGAAAACCTGAAGAAACTTTCACTCATTTTGTGGGTTCTGGTTCACTGGTATATGGAACACTGCTCTAGTTCCATATAATTGCATATAATACCTTGATGCAAACTCAGACTCTCAAATTCAAAGATTTAAGATTTTTATAGAGGAGGAAGGTAATTCATGAATCTTTTAAATCAGTCTTTCACATGAATGTTGTTGAATGTTTCATGTGTAGACTTTCACAACTCTTTGGGTATGATATGATTATAAAGATGAAGAGCTAAACATATTTGTATTCAGGGTTCCAGATTTGAAAAAAAACCTACTCAGCCAACATTAGTTGTTGAGGCAGAGAAAGATTTTTTTTTTTTTTTTGGAGACAGCTATAGGTTTTAGAAACCTATGTTAACACTTAACCTCTAGTGGTAAATTGATCACTAATTATCATATAAGCTTCAATGAAGCTTAATGAGAGTATGCTCCTTTCTACTACCTTTTGCATCTACATGCATACATTAAAAAAAAATTCTTAAATTATTTTTTCTAAGCAAATCAACTTTAGCAGGTTTTCTAAAAAATAAATACTATCTTTTTCATCCTGATTTGAAGTATTTTGAAATGTCTGTTCATATATGTAATATTCCTGTAATTAAGCAATCATTATGCTACTCCTGTTACACCTCTTGTGCAAAGGAAAAGGGACTAATCATTTTTTTTCCATTGGTATGAAATGTTTCTTGAACTAACAAACACCTTCTCTTCAAATGTCTTTTTCCCAAAGAAGCCTTGACTTGTCTTCACAAAAGAGTTGCTAGGTATTTTGGATTTTTACTTGCCTGTCAATCCCAGCAATGTTGACAAATACAAGACATTAGCTGCTGCCCAATTCTTATGATGGAAAAAAGAATAGGTGTTAGTTTTCCATAAAACTGCTTTACAGCAGTTTCAGCTTTAGGGTAAGCAATCAATGCAATTGAAAGAAACTTCACTGATAATAGGGTTATAAACCAGTCCAAAAAGTGCCATAAAACATAGTGAAAACCATCTTAATTGAATGCTTCAAGTTCTGACTTTAGAGGGCCTGTGAGACCAACTGTTCCTGGTGGCCACCTGGCTGGAAAATCCCATTTTATGTAGGGATTGTTTTGACAGCAGCCAAGCATGAAGATGAAAAAGTAGCAGCTGCTGATTTAGTTTCCCTTGGCATCTTCCAGGAGGGGATCTGAGGCTCCCTGAGCATGTTCAGTAAGTTATGACACCTTAATAACTGTAAGTTGTGAATTCCAGAAGGAGGTTACGATCAGACTGCAGGGCTTATTATTTTAATTACTCTAATAAAATGTTTTAGAGGAACAGGTAAATCCCAGCTAGCTTTGTAGTGAAGAGACAAGCCTTTGCAACACTTAAGAGGAGAAAGGGATTTAGTTCAATTTAGTTTGTTGAAATTTAATGTATAATGCTCCAGAGCAGCAAATGAAAAGTACACTCTTTTAAAATGTGGAAACCTTTAGGTGATTTGAAAACGAATACTCTGCTTGCTGCAACTCACTCAAAAGTTCTTGGAGTGAAGGTGTGAAGTAATGTTTCAATGGAGAATAAAAATAATAATTTTGAATTACTGCATAGAACACAGGGCTGAACACTGTGAAGGAGACCAGCTCTGCTTATTCTTCTTCCAGGGGTTTCTGTATCATCTGCTAATTTTTATGAGCATATCTTTTTGATAAAGAGCTATAAAATGATGATATAGAACTTCTATTATTTGGTGTTTTATTGTGATACATATTATATGAAAGTTATGCATTGATAATATTTTTACATTTTAGGTTTCTAAACACTGAAAAATTAAAAAATGCTATAATCTTGGAACAGTGTGTAAAAGTGGGTGACACCAAGGTGTGGGTTCTAGCTAACACTGGAAATATCATTCAGTTAAGAACAAAAAAAGGTCTAGAACAACCTAAAAAGAATTCCTTCACTTTGTCAGCAATTACATGTTGTGGCAGTCCAAGTGGTGCAGGTGTCCAAGCTTTCAGATTCATCCAGACCAAATCATCCATGCTTAGAAATGTAATTTTTATTGTCAATATAAATATGTCAGCACAGTATTGGGATGTTTGTTGCAATTATTCCATACTACCTACATACTGCACATGTTCCCAATAGTAGTATTAATAGTATTAGAAATATCAATTAATTAATGTGCAAAAGGTGAATATTGAAAATGGTTAACCATTGTTAAGAATATAGAAAAAAATCTATAAAAATAATACCCTCAGTTCTCCAGTGTAGTGGTATGGCTTTTGAAATGCTCTTCCACCAAAACCAAAAAATCAAAATTGGTTTTGCAGATAAAAGTATCTAAATTCCATCTGTCTTTGATGAAATTGTTGCTAGAATAATACCATATCTGCACTTTCTAAATAAGCCAGCAATTCACTGACCTTAAAGTTCAAATGGAAATTCCAATGTGTTTTGTAAAAGACAATACTTGTAGTATCTAATCTTGCTTGTAGTAGTCCGTTGCAATGTTCTTTCAGTTCTATGCTATATAGATAAAAAGCCAAAAACTAGATGTCTTCTAATTTACTTCAAAAGATTTGATGCTGAATGTAGAGCAGATTTTTTTTTTCCCCAAGCATGATGTTTTACTTAAAATGAAAGTTCCTGTTTCTACTGTCTGTGGAATTGCCTACTGCATGGTCTGTGTTACCTGGATAGCATGGATAAAAAATGACATTGAAAATGAAATTGCAAGCATACTAGAAACTAAAGGATTTTCCACAAGAAACAGAGCTGTGCTTCCAAAGTATAGGCGAAATAAAAAATTGCATATGCACAAAACAAGCATATAGAACTAAACCAATGTTGCAGTTCAATTGGTCACCAGCAGGCTTTATTAAGCAGAGGAATGGTGGATGAATTTCAGATGACACTAACTAGATTGTGCTCTGACCTAGAATATACAGTACTTGAAATTTCATGGCTCTGTCCCAGACTATTAGTAATGGCAGCTTGTATGCAGCAAACTCAGCATGTAGCAAATGATAGATAAGCTAAAATCTGGGCACCTGTCCATAACTGAATTGTAAATACAATCCTCTTTCTGCCTTTGGGAAAGTAGCGTCTGTCTTACACTTTTTAGCATACAATTACGAGATTACTTTTAATTAATATTCCCCATGGTCTACTGCATTCCATCTCTTTGTTGATAAATTGATAATAAAATTTCAGAATTTATAATATTCTAAATGTTTGATATATTTACTCTGCATATGATTTATTTTGAAGTGTTTGAAAATGCCATTCACAACTCACACTGATTTGAAAATTATGTTCTTTAACTTCAGAAGTATGTTGTGAAGTTTTACTTGAACGAGATTTCTCATAATTTTATTTTAATAGCTGAACTAGTAAGTGGTAAATTGAAGGTCATATTCTTAACTTCAGTGGAGTCTAGTTCATTCTGAGGTTTGCTTTGTTGGGTACTTCCTTGTTGTTTGTGGGTTTATTCTCTTCTGAGAAAAAAGAATTTGTCTCTGAATTTGCAAATAGAAATGTTTGTCTTTAATTTGCATGTAAGTTTTTTTCTCACTGTATCTAATTTGAATTTTATATTCTTTTTTCATCTTTGGCTTCCTCTGTTGATTGCATAATATTAACTTTGTAGGCATGAGGAGAAAATAGATCTGATTAGATATAGCTTAGATTAAAATTTTTCTTTCACGTTTGAAACATACTCAAGTTATGTAGAATTTAACCAATTCCACACTTGCATCATACCTTTTTCCAATTTCACAATATCGTGCAAATGACGTCGCTAAGGTAGTACTAACATTTTCTTCATTGATTAAAATTTTTCATGATCAGAATTTTCATGTGCATACAGTATAGGCCAACAATCTCATAGCCTTTAAATTCAGATATTTGCAGTCTAAATTTAATTCTGTTACAGTAAAGCGAAAACCTCCTCTTCCTCTCCTGAAAAAAAATGTAGCTTAAGATCGAATTCAGACAAGATTCATCAAATCTGTACTTCGAGTGGGACTTTTTATTCCAGTAATAGTTATTGTACGAAAATTAATTACAGTGTAATAAAGATTTTCAACAACAACCCTTCCTGAATGTAAAATCACCTTCTTCACCTCTAATTAAATTCTGCAGTATTTTGTCCCAATGATAAGTGTAACATTTAAATAAGAAGATATGTACAAGTGACATGCTGTTCAAAGTGCAAGAACCGTAATGTAACTCTTGAGAATAAAGAAGGAATGATAGGAATCAGTAGCAATGGTGCTAAACCAAAGCTCCAGACAATCCCAGCTGAAACCATTCTGTGGATATTCTAAGTTAAAGTTTTGACTGATACGCAGTGAGAATGTACTAATTTTTAAGATCTCTGGAATACAATTGAGAGGAAAAAAAGTTCCTTGTATTCAGTGGGGGGAGAAATCTTGATGAGTTCCTGCAGAGATGTGGAAAAAACCAAGGACCAAAAACCCATCAACCAAGAAGGCTTTTTCAGCTAGAAAGAACTCTGTTTTAATGCAGTGAAGATGAGAAAAGCTTCGTGTGCTGAAGAAAAGGAACTAATTATTCTACTTGACTGCAAAAGAAATTACACATTAAAGACAAAGCTGAAGTACATAGTCTTGGTACAACAGCAAGGCAGATAAATATATTTGGCTCATGTGAGGAATAAAAACAATTGAAGGGAATAACATAGGGTCTGAGTAATTACTGTAAAAACAAGAAAAAACCCCTAACTTAGAGAAGGTGATACAATTGTAAACAGGAGTGATTTGGATATACTACTTTTCCAGGTGTTTAATAAGTTCACATAGCGAACTGTGAAAAATATTTTAATTTTTATAGAGTGAATGTTATGGGAAAAGCCTTTGCATTCACTTTAGAGCAGACAGCACCTTTACTGTGATTGTGAGCAGCGTGCTTTCTATATAGCGTATAATTTCAGGGAGGAGTTAAACAAAAAATTGACTGATCTGACAAAGCAAGGATTCTGAAGGAAAAGACTACAGTGTTAGAAGCCCAAGTGAGCACTGAAAGCAAAATAAAATGGCTCATCAGTTGTGCAGAATCATCCAGTATCTGTTTTCTGTGTTTTCATCAGAGAAAACTGTTCTTCAGACCTTTGTGTGAAATATTGTGTCCAAATCTATTTAAAACTGTCCTGTGTTTAACAGATTGTCAGAAGTGATGATTGCAACAGATCTTTTGACATTATTATTAATGAAAATACATTGAAGGAAGTTTTGGACGATAAATTATTATTACAAAAATGACTGAATATTTATCCACTGAGAAAAAAAAAACCAAAACCATCCAAAAAAACCAAATATGCATTTAATCTAAAATAAAGCTAATACAAAATCCTTTTACATCGAACTAATACAGGTATGTAGATAGCTATCATTGAACCATCTTTGTCCTTGGTGTGATAAAGTTCTCTTCTCATTTCTTCCTTAATGACATTATCCTGTCAATGGGTTCACTACTAAGCAGTGGTATATATAATGTATTTTAATACATTATCATTAATATAATCCTAATACAGTAAACAATAATACAGTAATATAATACAACATTATCCAGACCCTGCCATACATAGGAAATAGAAAAAAAAAAGCTTTAAGGAAAATTTCTTAAGAGTACAGCATATGGGAAATTTGTCCTAGTGAGAATATTCCATATCCAAAGTACCTGTTTGCATTTCCCTGTGTGGACTCCCAACTCAGGGTATGCCTTAGAGGGAGCCAAGTGGCCTAGCCCAGGACCAGGACCACTCTAACACCTGATCAAAGCAGACTCACAGCTCCAGTGGACAGGATCAATCCAGAGGCTGGCAATACTTTATTTACCAGTACAGAGATAGTCTGGACACCCTGCTCTGACTGTGGTTCTTCTTGAAACATCAGCATTATGGTAAGTGATGCTACTCTTTGGCCTAGGATCCAATGATAAAACTGTCATTTTGTTTTGTTAAAGACATTCTATAGTTTAATTGCATCGAATAAAGGAATTCTGATGTTATAAATTATTTCCATAATAACCGAAATTAATAATTATTATGATAATTCGTATTAATAATTATTAATAATTTAATTAATTTTTATTTTATGTTTAACCGAATTTTTTTCTTAAAGATAATAAAATTTATTAATGATTGAAATTCAAACCAAATAAACACTGTCCAATGATTGAAGATCAAACACATAAATCTTCATCCATGTTGAAGAAAGATTAATTTAAAATTCAAGGGAGGCACTAGTTTGTATTTTAACTCTTTCAAGGTTTTGAAAATAGATAAGAAAAGAGACAAGAGGTCTCTTTATAAATTTTAAAATATATAAATTTTCTTTTTCTTTTTCCCCCCCAGTTATTATATATTAAAAAAACTTGTATTTTTCTTCAAAGGACCATTGGTTTCCACCGACCCCTCTCAAATGATCCTTTTCATATGACTGATCTGTAAATGACCACAGTATATTCTGTTTCATATATTTTTCTCAGCAACTGTAATCCTACTCTCTTTAAAAATTCCATCTTTAATGAGTCTACACCAGTCACAACTCTGTGGTAAAATCTTAATTGCTTTCTCCTAAATTTCACATTCGGCCCTAGATATGGCAATCATAGTTCACATCAAACCCAGTCCCAAAACATCTCTCCTACTACACTGATATGTACAATGTTCAGATCAGTACCTCACTCCACTATGCTTCTTGAATACACAACTCTCTTGTGGATAAATCACGAATAGTGCTGAAAAAAGTACACTCTTCTTGTTTGCTAATCCTCTTATAACACTAGTCTATTCGAGTCAGATTCAGATAACATATATTTTACTCCCCCTGCCCCCCCAAAAGTTCTTAAATGTAAAAGTTCTTAAATGTAAAAGTTCTTAAATGTAAAAATGTAAACCCTTCTCTGTTTAGCAGCTCTGTAGAGCAGTTTTCCTAGTTTGAAGATTCACTGTTTCTCCATACAGAAGAAACTACTTTCTGTTTTTCAGAAAGCAAACAATAATCTTAGTCTTTACTACCTTCCTCACTTCAGTGTATTAGCTCCTCTCCACAGCCAGTTTTAGTCCTTCTATAGCATTTCACACTGTTTTTTATCTTTAACGCAGATGGTTGGGGTTTTTTCTCAAACCACTTCGAAAAAAACCTCCTAATTTTCTCTTTTGTTTTTGCCACAAAACCATGACAGTTTTGCCATCAAAAAACTGCACAAATCTGAGTGCTATTTATATAATCCTAAAGGTAGGGCTTTTATAATTATCCTGTATGCAGGCATATTTCTTAGAATGTCTTCCCTTGAGTCTGTATACAATTGAATGTCTCAATATTTCCGTCTTTAAATGAATATTGTCTCCTTGTTCTGTGCTACCTAGAGTAGGAAACCAATTTCATCCAACATTAATGTTTTTCTAAAGGTAGAAGAAATTTAATAAATGTAAAAGACTGAAATGTTTGTTTCCTTTCAGCCTTACACTGTGTTGAAACCTTTTATATCTCCCTCATTCTGCCAGATCCCTTGAGTCTCTAAACCATTTTTTCTTAATGAAGGATTTACATACCCATTAATATGGTCTTCTGGTGAAATCTTTATTTTCTCTGTGTCCCATTAATTGCTAGTATTGTTCTGGCACCATTGTTTCTAGCATCACATTAATTTATGCATCTGTGCCCTTACAAATACTAAATTTTATTTCAGGCTGCTAGTTCATTCATCTTATGCAAAAATGCTGGGTATGGTTGCTATGAATTATTCCTCTGAACTACTGATCTTAGATCTTCTTTATTCTGTTTGTTACATTCTCATGACATTTGGTAGGACATAACCATCACCACTCCTGGGCCATCAGAGGAACGCACTCTAGCCCTTGGCCTTGATTACTGGCAGTTCAGCCCTCTTGAGTTTATCGGAAACACTATCTGATCCCAAAACTTCTGCTTTTGCTGATACATTCCTGGTGATTCTTTAAATGACCTAAAGCACTTGTGACATGGCACTTGCAGATTCTTGAAAAAAATCCCACAAATTACTGCAGTTCTTGCTACCTGTCCTCCTGGGCATGACATTGTCTTGGGTTGCATCATTTCCTTTACCATACAGTTACATGTGCTTTTTGGTGTTTGGATAATTATAACTCGAATCTCTGCATACTGCCCTGCTTCAAAATTGTTTACCATTTCTGTTTAGAATTTGAAGTAATATTCCCAGTGTCAGAACACAGTCCATATTTCACAAGCTGTGAAAGCAAATGAGTAGTCTCTTATGTTTAAAACAAATGAGCCAGCTTTTGCAAGTTTGAACAGGCTTACTCACCCTGTGTTTGTCAAAAAGTAGTTTAGTCATAAATGCTTTGTTTTTATTTTTCTTTTCACTATGTACTTAAAAACATCCTGTACATGTCCTATTTCAGAATAAGTGAAGTTTTCTTCATCTGTATGTTAGTTTTCTTTTCCTGACTTGCTGAAAGCTGCTGCAAGCATCAGATACTTTGGAATGAGCTCGTAAGCTCTGCACTATTTAACATTTTATAAAAAGTTGCTTAAATAGTATTCAAGCTGCTTAAATATTTTTTTAAGCAGTTCCTTAAGAGACGGATATCCTTTCTTTCTCTCTCATGCAAATTATGTATTTTTGGTTTCTGTGTTTTACTGCTGATCTATCTTGCGGTCAGAAGTCACTCAAAAATAGTCTGATCTGGAATGGTGCATTGGCAGACTAGCATAGTTTAAGACAAGTTTCAATATGATACAAAAGTTAGTTTTAAGTGGTTCTCACTGTAGTCTCTTAAACATTCAAATGATTCCCCACCATTTCTGTGACAATTTGCTAATGAAAATTTATCATTTAGACTTTCATACCTGTCCACTCTCTTAAACAGTGATCTTTCCACATGCTGAGTATATTCACCTAACTGCATTTCTGTATACTCAAAAGGGAAAGCTTTTGCCATCTACCTATTTTTAGATATAATTTATTTTTAAACTTTGCAAATGCCTTTTTAATATATTTTCTAAATAAATAATAAAAATAATGTTTTGATGCTTTGCATATATGATTGATTTAGTAAGCACAGAATTTTTTGTCAAAATCATAGGGGTGAAGTGTGAGCATTTTACACATTACTCCATGGGACAAGAGACAGGATACTCTATTCCTTACACTGATTCCAGCTAATAACTTCAATTACTGCAATGAATTTTCAGTAATAATACAACTCTCATGTCTAAGATGCAGTGTATGAGATATATGGAAATAACTTGATCTCCTCAAAATACTATGTAAAGATATTTTATATTTTCTTTAAGATATTTTTTACTTAGTGAGACTGTATTAGGTTTGATTTACCTGTGCTTATATTCCTCATCCTCCAAGGAAAGCACAAATCATGCCACTTCTCCTAAGTAAGTATTTTTTAATATACTTTAGTGAGTCTATATTGTTACCAAAAATTGCTGCTAACAGAAATCATTCTCTTCCTGCTACTGAAAGTCTCTGTAAAAGTATAATTGCAACAATTCCATCAGTTTATCTTTGTTGGACAAGTAATCAAGGATGGCAGATTGCGGCAGTCCAAAATCAGCCCATTATAGCCATTCAGCAACACCTCACTGCATGGCCAAAATAATAGAAAAGGTAATGGTACAACTGATAAGTGATTAAATGTCAAAGCAGAAATAGTGAGGAAAACAGATTTAAGTGCTTTCAAGTTTTTTAGGGAAATAAAAATTATTCCTGGATTAATATTAAAGATTTTATATGGTTTTAAACTGTCAGAATGAATCATACAACCCAAGAAAAAGCAGGTTGCATTTGATATAGTTTTGCTTCACAGGTTGCCACATATATTAAATAATTTCAAAACTGAAAATTTGAGTGGAAACATTAGGAAAAAAGACTTATGCTTTTCCTTTGTGACTATAAAAATGTAACAATAATGTTTGAATTCACTTTAAAAATGAGACTATGACTGGTTTTCCAAAATATTTGTATACATATATGTGTTACAAGACAGTGCAGAATAGTGATCAAGTTTAGGGACTCCTCACAGAATCCTGAAATGGTTGACACTGGAAGGGACCTCTGGAGGTCATTTGGTGCAACTCCCCTGCTCAAGGAGATACTTGCAGCTGGTTGGCAAGGTCTGTGTACAGATGGCTTTTGAATGTCTCCAAGGATGGAAACTCCACATCCTCCCTTTGCAACCTGTGCCAGTGCTCAGTCACCCTCACAGTAAAAAATTGTGACATCCAGACAGGGTGACCTCTGTTTCAGCTTGTGCCCATTGGCTCTGGTACTGTCACTGAAAAGATCCAGGCTCTGTGCACACTCTATGTACTCTCAGGTATTTATATACAATGATAAGATCCCCCCTGAATCTTCTCTTTTCTGTGATAAACAGTCCCAACTTTTTTTTTCTGCACCTTTGTTACTCTTCCTTGGACTCTCTCCAGTATGTCCATGCCTCTTTTGTGCAAGGGAGGCCCAGAACTCGCCACACCACTCCAGCTGTGGCTGAGTAGAGGAGGATTACCTCTGTCAATCTGCTGGCAATACTTCTTATAATGAAGGCCGGCCAGGTGTACACCAGTACCCCCGGGTCTTTTGCCAAGTTCCTTCCTACATGGCTAGCCCCCAGCACATATTGACACCTTAGGCTTTTCCTCCCCACATTCAGAACTTTGCAATTCCCCTTGTTGACCTTCATGCGATTCTTTTCAGCCCATTTCTCCAGTGAACCCAGACCCCTCTGGATGGCGACATGACTCTCTGGTGTATCAGTCAATTCAGAAATAGACATAACTAAGATGACAAAATAGAATCTAGAATATTATCTGGCACTTTATTCTGTTCATTTGGAAATCCATATGGTCTTGTAAAAAATGGATGAATTGGAAGAAAGAAGAAAGAAAAGGAAATAGAAAAGAGGCAGAGATCACAAAAAGTGGTGCTATATGAAGCAAACACATTGCATAAAACAGGTTTTTTATTAGATATAAAAAAAGCAGTGCAAGAAAACAGGTATTCTCAAAGTGTTGAAAGAAAAATTTCTTTGAGACAAGTCTGAAGAAAAAAAGAAGACTGAGAGCAGAAGCTAGGGTTCTTAGTGCTAACAATGATGAAGACTAAAATAATAAATGGATTAAAATGTTACAATTACAATACTGGCTGGAAGGTAGACAAGGAGTCAGATGAACTATTGAAGGACAAGAGTGAGATGTTAATGACAAATGAGGTTCATATTGCCAAGAGGCTGAATGAATCCTTTGCTAGTGTAGGCATGAAAGAATTTGAAGGTCATTTTCCACAGCCTGGGATAAATTTTCCTGGTGAAGCAACTGAAATGCTAAAAGGCTTTATGGTCACAATGAAACAGGGAGTTAGGAAATTAGACCTATTAAAACTGACATAGTACCAGGCCAGGATAAATTACATCCTGAATATCATGAAACTCTGTAACAAGAAGCAGGAATGTTTCTGGATTAGGTATTTGTCCAACTGTGAGAAAGGAAAAGACCAAGTGATTCACCATAAGCAGCTAAGATAATTTATAATTTAAGTAAAGGACCTAAATGTTACACGAGCACTACCAATCAAAGCTAAACATTAATTGATCTAATGTTCTGGAAACACTGATAGGAGAAATACTTCATCATAAGAAATTGCAACTTACAGAAATTACTAAGTACAACAATAAATATACGTAATCACTAACGCATGAACTATTATCTCTGGATGTTGTTTTAATCAGGGTTATTTTGAGGGACTGGGGTATGAATGGCTAAATTATTTGTCAAATATCGCAAAATAGGGCTTTATGCTTTGGCCTGTATAGTGAAAAAGCTAATTTAATGAGAAAAGTTATAAGTGGCTACTGGATAGTCAGTTGCAGCAATTAAAGGCAGCCAGGTATACTGACCAATTACTTTGTTACGTACAAACAAATTCAGAGGTGGATTCCGGGTTGAATTAATCTTGCTAAGGTTATGAACTACACAGCTTATAAAGACATCTGATTTTATAGGTTGTGTGGGTGGTCTTTTGTGTATGTGTGCATATATGTACATGTACTGTCTGTATAGTATGTGTAACTTAATTTGCATTTATTCTTTTAAATTTCGTACTTATATTCTTGATAAATTGCTATATTTTGTTTTCCTAATGACATGCATATTTATTTAATGATTAATGTAAGTGCTAAGCAAGTTTTCAGCAGTAGAGCCTCACTAGAACTCTCCCATCATGACACCATGAAGTTGACAGTATTAGAATCAGCGGTATGATATACGCTGTGGAAAATATTAGGTACATATGAGAGGGACACTTGTGATAAACTATTCGGTTTTACTTGTCAATAGGTACACTCTATGGCAGAAGAACAGTTTACAAATCTAGAAGTCAGCATTTCATGACTATCATAAAGTATCATGCAGGGTGATGAAGCATAGCAGATTCCAAACATTTCTGAAAGAATAACAAGACATGGGAAGGCAGGAAGAAGGAAGGAAGGAAGAAAGGAAGGAAGGAAGCAAGCAAGCAAGCAAGCAAGCAGGAGGTGATTAAAATTCAGATGTAATGTTAAGATGTTGGTCAAATACAAAAGCCAGATATTTGGATACAGGTTAGGATTTGGAATGTCTTTTACATTACTGAGTATTCATGGATTGATTGTGGGGGGAGGTTTATGTCTATGTAAAATTGCATTTGTGACAAAACATTAACATATTTATTTAAAGACATTTTAGGTAGAGAAGGTCGAGATTACAATTTTCTTAATCCTGGATGTGCCAAAGCTCACATTATAAAAGAGCCTGCCAGATGTAGCACTAAGAATGTTAATGGACATTGAACAGACAAGAGGTCCAAAAAGACCTCCAGCCACTTATAAGGGAAATAGGTAGCAATGCAATCAGGAAAAAATCTAGAGAAAAATTGGTGAAGGCTCCTTTGTAGATTTCTGAACTTTAATTCCATTTCTGGAGATAATTTGCAGCCCAAATAATAAAGGTGAAACATCTCAGTTTATAAGCCAGTTCCATCTATCAAACAGCCATAATCTCAAACCATTTCTGGAGATTTCAGGCCAGTACAATGTGGTCATCTTAATAATAAATTCTTAATAATAAATATCTAATTATTAAACATCTTCACATTCAGTTGATGAAAGATTCTTCAGCTATAAAAAGTGAAGACTAGTTTAAAGGTGAAGCAAAGATCGGGCTCATCTTAGAAACTGAAAGCCAGATGGAGTCTCAGCCTTCGGCTAATGTAGACAGGGTAGAGCAGAAATGAGAAGTAGATGGGTGCTTAAAATCTAACTTGCCTGAGAGAAAGAGACTAACCTTTAAAAAGAGCTCATTCCCATTTTCTTCATGTAAAGCAGCCTGGAGATGCATGTTATATGTCCCTGGTAACTTTTTCATTTTATACTCAATTAGCTAGAAGTGCTTGCTTTCTTTCAAATTTAAAAAAAAACCCCACCAAACTACTACTGAAAAAAAAAAAAAATTCTAGTATCAAAACAAAAGCACAAAACCACCACATGACACATATGTCACAATTTGTGTTTCCCTATGTTGTGTAAAAATGAGTAATTGAATATTTGTTTGTTAATTGTATTGTGTGCTGAGAATGTTCTTGGTATATTTTTGTAGAGTTATGTTTCTTAGTACTTTTTTTTTTCTAGTATAGCTGTATTATTGATGTTGTTTGAACACAAGTTCAAGCTAACAACACATATAGTAAAACTCACAATAAAGCTAAGGAGATTTTTAAATGCTGCAACCTCTTTTTTTTAAAAGTTTCGTTATCAAACAAATTTATGTCATTCAATTAACTATTAAAATATATTTTCTCACATGACAATATTTGTAGATTGAGTTCTGAAAAACAATTAAACCCATATTTTTCTATGGATGCTAAAAAGCTTTAGCAGAGAAACCTTCCAGCTCTCTGCAGCATTCTGTGAGAGCTCTGTCTTCCCCATGCAAACTATTAAAAACAACGCTATGGGTTTTGTAAACCAGCTTTGCTATCTTGCACCTGTGAGTTGTTTTGTAGGATTGTTATGATACTGACTAGAGAAGTATTTTGAAATGGATGTTGTAGAATTTAGCCAATCACCCTAGGAGGTGGATGACCAGAGATCCAATGACCTTACACCATGTAAAGATGCTAAGGTATAAAACGAGCTGTATATTATTAAATAAAGGCTTCTTCTCCTGTCTTCCTGGACTGAATCTGTGTTGGTTTTCTCTCTGTCCCCACTACAACAGCGACATTTTTCACAATATTTAAGTAGGGTTTTTTTTGCATAATTATTGCTCCTATTGACTAAAGTTTGAAGATTCTTATTTTGAAATTACTACTATTAAGAGAACAATATTACTAAAAGAAAATTTATATGCATCATGATGGTGCATTGAAAAAAGAGATAAAATGAAAGAAGATACTGAAACCTGAAATAGTATATTTCAGGTTTCAGTATCTTCAATATATAAAGATATATATTTCAGTATCTTCAATATATAAAGATATTTTCAACATGAAATAGTAGAGTTTAATTTTAAGAAATGATAGAACCGTTCTTTGAAAACCTCAGTAAAAGCTAATTAGACAGAAACTGAAGCATACGATCTTTTCCTGTTTAGGCCGTTATATTATTTTCTCCTTCTCAGTGTAAAACTTGAAATCCTCTGGAAACTACCTTTTTTAATCACAGAAGCCTTGAGTTGTAATTCAACTGAATTTTCATTAATGGAAATGTTTTTGATTGGTTACCAGTTGAACATCACCAGATATCTGACAGGAATTTAATTTCCAAACATGTGCATAATGAGTTAGCCTGAAAATTAAAGACTTCTAATAAAATTGAATGTTGATTTACTTAAAGAGGTTCTGAATAAACTCATTTGTGCTTAAAATCATACCTGTTTGTATTTAAAGACCTGTTCAACTTTCCAGAGCATCCTGTGGCTACAATGTGGAGAGCTCTAAATTACCTATAAAATTAGTTCATGAAAAAAAGTGCACACGAGTATGTAGAATTTTTATGACAATATTTAAATAAAACCATGGCATATATCTTTAAATTTTATTTTCCCGTGGCTTTTTCTTACAAGTCAGAAAAACCTGAATGTAGCGAAGATTAAAGATAAAAATAACTTACTGCATGTTTTCAGAAAGTTCACAGGGCTTTTTTTTTTTTTTTTCTCCTGGTGAAAAGTTGGGTCAGTTCTCGTGTATCCAGATAAGGTAATTTACCCTTTACAAAAATACCAGTCTCAAATAGTTAAAAAAATTTGCTTCAGGAAGTAGCAATGCAAGAACATTTTGAACCCAATATATCAGTCAGCTAGATAAAAGTGTAGAATTAATTTCATTGCACTAAAATTGCTTTCTGTTCTGCTCGATTTTCAGGTTTTATTCCAGTCTCCTTTGATTCTCTGTATTGTCTAATACATTTTCTGAGAGTTTCCTTATATGAAGCTCATTTTTCAGCCAGACCCTGTTTAGAATAGTGTTATTGTCATAAACAGATTCACAATTACAATACAACTCTCATCGCAATTCTGTCTTCTTTTAGTGTGGTGAATCTATTTTTGTTGTGGTTACCTTGTCATTCTTCCAAAGTCTGATTATTTTAATTCTAAGTGGAAAAACGTTCATAGTGATATATCAGGGTGATACATTGTTTGTTATGCACAACTCTAAAACATATTCTTTGACCCTTTATGTTCTGGGGGAAGAAAAAAAATCCTTCATAGCCCTAATGGATTTAGAAGGAATGGAGGGCTAAATCTTACACCCTTAAGTCTGTTCCTTAAATTGCATGTACAGTCTCCTATACAGATCCATTCTTTGTTATCCTTACCAGAGAAAAGGTCCTACAGTTGCTGCAAAAACCAAAAGGAAAAACTTAAGCCTTTATGAAAGTAAGTCTCTTTCAGCAGAATCTAAAAAATGCCCACCAATGAATTGCACAGAAGTAGCAGACACTTCCAATACACTTTTAAAAGTAGATATTATTTATGATTTGAAGTTGTGTCTCATGCTGAGGGGCAGGAATTCAATGAATCACAGATTTCTTTTCCAAAATAGAGTTTTTCTCAGGTTCCTACTTTCTCAGCACAGGTCTTAAGCATCTCTAAAATTGTACAGTCCTCTCCACAATGGCAGCAATCGCGTCTTCTTCTGTCTAGGGACAACTTTGTAAGGTGTGGCCCCATTCAGTCTGTAGCATTATGGCAATTCAGAATATGGAAGACTTAGCTCTTTGGCATGTTTTATTTCATTTTCTTATTTGTGATACTTTAGAAGAGGACTCTCCTGTTTTGTGATTAATGATGGAGGAAGCAAATAAAAGATATCTGCTCTCAAGAAATAATGGACGTTTTGAAGCACTGGAACAGAAGCAGTAGAAAGAAAAGACGTTACCTGATACTGGGCCCAGGGTGTGCTGCAGGTTTTCAGTCCTTAGTGTGCCTAAATCCATCAGGTTATGGAGCCGTTTCTGTCAGGCACTTTGTTCTTGGATATTCACATCAGCTGTGATATGCATTTCACTTTCAGCAGAAAGGAAATGCAAAAGTGAAATTTGGGTGAAATCAACATATTTTACTTGGTCTTATATTAAAACTGGGAGATTTAGGCTGCTTTAGGAAAAGGTCAAAAAGCTTCACTATTTGAAGAAACACATGGGCAATCTTTGGAGGTATGAATGATTGAAGAAATTTACACTCCACTAGAGAGTGTTTTAAAAGTGAAGCAGGTGTGAACAAAAATCTATAAAGATTTAAATATATGTAATTAAAGAGTTAGTGAAAAAGCAGAACAGAAGCCCAGAACCATTTATATGTCACTGTGTGAAATGCAAACTGAGTTGTTCAAAGTTCCGTCTATACCTTGTATATCTTTGATGTATGCTAAGGATTAGAACAATAGAGAAGGAAAAATAAACTTTATCAAGGGTTTATGTTGTAGGTTGATCCTGGCTGGATGCTAGGTACCCACCAAATCTTCTCCATCCCTCCCCTCTACAGCTGGACACAGAGAGAAAATATAGCAAAAGTTCATGGGTTCATGTGAGAGATCACTCACTGAATACCAGCATGGGAAAAACAGACTTGAATTGGGAAAATTAAGTGAATCAAAATCAGAGCAGGATAATGAGAAGTGAAACAAATCTTTAAAATCCATTACTCCCACCCCTCCCTTTTCCTGGCTTCTACCTCCCCCCCAGCATCAGAGGGAGACTGGGAACGGGGTTATGGTCAGTTCATGACAGGTTATCTCTGCTGCTGCTTCCTCCTTCCTTAATTCCAGGTCTTAATAGCTGTGGCAAATGCATTATTTTTAACATACGGACTATGACTGAGTTAATTTCAGATTGTGTCATCTATTTTTTAAAAAGACTGAAATAGCTGGAGACATTCAATGATAATATTTTACATCTTTTTTCCTTTAATACACATGTGAAAAATAGTTTTTAATTTAAATTAAATGAACATCCAAATATCAATACATACAAATATGCTATATCTTGTTACAAAGGAAATTCCACAAAAGTGAAACACTGCAACATAAAAGAAAGAACTAGATTTCCATCACTGCTTAAGAAAATGCTTTTCTACTTCATGGTATTGAGCAAGTTCTCTTTTTGAAGGAAGTTTATAGTAATGCATATACACATTTCAAAAATTCTCTATATTCCAGGGGGAAAAAAAAAGCTGAGAAAAGTAAGTCTAAGAGGACTGTGCTGATGTTATTTTTTCTGTTATATGTTCAAGAAGGTGTTTTCTGTCCTTCTTTAACACTGTTTTCCATTTATGGATATAGTTCCTATTATCTATATTTACTGACAGAAAGTCCAGAGTATTTTTATTTTTTAGTCGTTATAATAACATGGGAAAGAAATAAACTGAAAGAATGGGAGAGAAAAGGAATGTGTGTTAAAATATTTGAATGCAATCTTTTATGAAGAGATGGGAAAGTTCACTAGTTCAAACACAATATTCATGCCTTTCACCATTGTCGGGTGCTGTGCCAGGGTTTGGCACCGGCAGGCTTTTTGACACACTGGCAGTAAAGGATGGGAAGGGCTCCCGTGTGGAATTCCAGCATCAAAGTTTATTACATGCGGAAAACCAGTGACGAAAGTGTCGGACAATTCAAAACCTGTGACTTTATACAGGAGTGGGGGAGAGATTTGAGGGCAGGGGGGCGGGACATAGACGGGGCCTTGGCATATAAGGAGAAAACGGGAGGGGAGCCAACAGGTCAGCCAGGGAAACAGAACCAGGATATATTTGCATGGTAGAACAAAGCATCCTGGGAGGCCTCACACTAACCAAGGGCGATATCTCAGGGTCTGTCCCTTTAGGGGACTCTCTCATTCCCTGATTAGGATATTCAATGGCTTCCACACGCCATCAGAGTTATAAGGAATTAAGCATTCAGAGGAAAAGAAAGATTTTTTTGGCAAGGTTGTTTGAGGTATTTAAATTTATTTTCTAAAGTGTCAGTGCACTGAAACCACTCATTAAATAAAAATATTTGTTACGTACCACTCTAAAACATATTCTTTTACCCCTTATATTCTGGGGGAAAATAAAAATCCTTCTTAACCCTAATGGATTTAGAAGGAATGGAGGGCTAAATCTTATGGTAAAGCTTGTTCCTTAAATTGCATGTACAGTTTATTTATACATGAGATAGAGCACCTTTACAGAAGAAGGTATAAGATTCAAGTGGTCGGTGTGACCAGCAGCCTCCCTGTCTGTATGTAGAAAGAGTGTATCTGTCTTCTCTTTGTATCTCTTAAGCAATCCCTCTTGTCTCCATCTTTCAAAGAACATTAAAAGATAACCTTTTTATTGATTGACATTACTGCAAGTGATGAAGTCATAGGTTTGTTGAGAGTTCCACTGACTGGTCAAGTATTCATTTGAAAAGGGTCCGAAATGCTCATTAGTATGTCAACTATTTGTGTTATTCTGTAAGACCGTGGTCAACTGATTGAAAGAAGATCAATAAATGTCTGTGGAAATGCAAAGAGTTTGCAAGGAGGTAAACAGATTGTATAGAACTGCTATTATCTAAGAACTATCCCTGAATGATAGCATAAGCCTCTTTGTAGACACAGCTCATGAAGATAAAAAAATTTTTATGATATAGATCGCAAATTATTACAGCGAAGTAATGTGTTATTGTACAGTGAAATCAACAGATATATGTATTTTAAACTTGTTCTTTTTCTGTGTTTTTTATATTCACTAATGCTCCGCAGAAATCCTAAAATAAAGGATAGGAGTTAGAGATCTTTGTTAGAATTCTTCCCTCTTATACCACAAAAGAGCATTTCCTATTGATGCCATGGTGATTTTTTGCCTTTTTCATATACCCCTTTTATATCCCTTTTATATACCCTTTTATAAAGTTTTATGTATCCTTAGTGCTTTCAGCCCACGTAATTCCTTAGGTTTGATAACTTAGTTTACACCCAATATTCCACTAAGCCAGGAAACCAAACATCCTGGAAGCCTCGCAGTTGGAGGTCAGAAAGCCTCAGACACCAAGGTCCTCTCCAGAACACATTCTGTAAACTAAGGCCCATCCAGGGGGGGACTCCTGAGGATGAGGGGTTCACTTGAGCCTCTCACTGGGGAGTCTTTGATAGATGTGCTAATTCCCAAGGCCTATAACTGTATATGGGATGTATGGTGTGTGTGCATTTTGGTGTGTGCTTCTCAGCTCATTCCACCCGCATGGAGTGTGCACCTTAAAGATCCTTAAATAAATACTGAGGTAAATCCCTTCTCCCTTTTAACTGTGTTTGGCTCTGATTTTAAGACCTGGGAAAGGCAACACTATTATTTTATTCATTTGAAGTACTTGTCCTGAAAGCTCTATAAAATATTTCACAGAAAAGAGAGCTTTTTAGGGCTATAAATTAATTTAATGTGATTTTTACCCTAAAATCTTAGAGAGAACAAAGGCATAGAGAGACAAAGTCACGAGAAGGGAATCTGATCTGCCTCAGTTCATTTAATGAAACTGAAGCAGAAAGATGCAATGATCTACTTAAGCTTTTTGTCTCAAGCCTCACTGGGGAGAAACAAACAACCAAAATAAACAGGCCTATCTGAATCCAGAATCTTACCTGGATCCACCTATCTAGAAAAGGAAGGAGAATCTTAGCTGGAAGATTGGTTGACTTCGTGATTCACACTTTAAGCTTTAACACACTTTAACAAACTTGAGGTATGGGGTCCAAAGCTGTAACACATGTACTGACAAGCAACAGGGTGGATGTCACCTACCAAAGTAATGAGGAATGTCTCCAAACCCTCAAAAAGGCTGCATCAAAAGGGTGAGGCAGTCAGCAATGGAACTGATGTGTCTCTATACCAATGGGTAGCAAACAGGAGTAGCTGGAAGCCATGGTGCAGCTGGAAAGCTATGATAGTCCAGTTCACTGTTATGGGAACTTGGTGGGATGAATCATACTTGCGTGCTCTGATCCTGCTGGGGAATAGCAAACCCCTGACATCTGAGAAAGCAGCACAGCAAGCTGTAAGCAGTCCAGAAGACCCTTGGAGTGTATTGAGGATAATTTCTTAATTCATGTGTTGCAGCCTTACTAGAAAATAAATGTCGTTAAACCTGTGCTTGCCAACTCAGAAAAACTAATTACAGAGGTTAAGATTGGTGGCAGTCTGGCCTGCAGTGATCATGCCCTGACCATGAAAATGGTCAGAGGGCTGGAACAGGTCCCCTAATGTCGCTTTTATCGCGAGGAGAGAGAGGAAACGACACTGACTCAGTCTGGGAAGTAAGAGAAGAAACTTTATTTAATTATATACCACCCCTTTTATACTTTAGTGTTCTGGCATGGTGTAAGGTCATTGGACCTCTAGTCACCCACCTCCTACTGATTGGTCAAATTCTACAACAGCCATTTCAAAATATTTCTCTAGTCAGTATCATAACAATCCACAGGTGCGAGATAGAAAGAATAGTTTACAGAAAACCACAATATTGTTTTGAATAGCTTGCATGGAAAAGACAGAGCTCTCACAAAATGTTACAGTCTCACAAAATACTGCAGAAAGCTGGAAAATTTCTCTGCTGAAAGCTTTTCAGCATCCATACCTGTAGTGGTTTCAGTTCACCTTTTTATTTTTTGTGAGATAGGAGATTTGGAGGAATGCAAAACAGACTTAAAACTTAAAGAAAATGAAAAGTTTATTAACAAAATTAAAAGAGAAAAGAAAATAANAATCCATCGTTCAGGCTTTATGATGAAGAAAGCTCCATTCACTTTTGTGCTGCTGGCTTCTTGATGTTAGTTTTTTAGCCCTATCGGTCTCTGCTAGAATCTCCACAGCCATGTAGTGGGGGGGAGTCCTCAGAAGCCTCTGCTGGATGTTGCAGCTACTTGCAGCGAACACAGTTGTTTCTCAGCTGTTGAGCTCTGAGGAGATTCTCTCGCTGGCACACCCGGGTCTTTCCCTGGCACCGGAAGGAGAGAGAGGGGGGCTCGAGGCCGCTCCGAGGAGTGAAAATCTTAGCAGCCATTTTCCCCCCTCCTCCTGTGGGAACGGCCAAACCCCCAGGAAGAGAGAGGCACTTCCCGTCCTCTCCAGCCTTCAAATATGGAAATTTCGAAAAGTGCCACTGGTTAAACGAGCTGTCCATCAGTTCAGGCTCAACCCACCACAATACCCTAAGAAAATTCAAAGAAGTTGAGGTTTTTCAGCCTGTAGAGGAGAAGGGTTTGGGAATACCTTGTTGCAGCTTTTCAGTATATCAAGGGAGCTTAACAAGAAGATGGAGAGAGAGACTTTTTACCAAGCCCTGTAGTGACAGGAAAAGGGGCAACAATATTAAACTGAAAGAGGCTGGATATAAGGAAGAAATATTTGACAATGAGGGTGGTGAGACAATGGAACACATGGCTCAGAAAAGTTCTGGATGTTCCATCACATTGCTCATCCCACTTGAGTTTCTGTGACAGGATCATAGCTTTCCAGTTACACAGTGGCTTTCTGCTTCTTGTGTTGGCAGCAATCATGTAAGCTTAAAAAACTGACTACACATAAATATAACCATACATACACAGCTATGGGACAAGAGATCAACATTTTCCCTGATCCAGTCTACTCTATCAAAGTTCAGTCTGAATGGAGACAATTTGTTATCTCCAAATTTCATATGACCCTCTAGCTAGAGACTATCCTGCACTGACATATTCCATTCTTCCTTTCTTGCTGGTGAAGAAAATAATTCAAATTATTTTGGGGTGGAAAAAGAAGCAGTAGATTATATTATTTAACCTAATCAGTTATATCCTGGTCTTGTATCCAAGTCACTTTCATAGACTCATAAAATCGTAGAACACTTTGTGTTGGAAGGGACTTTAAAGATCACTTAGTTCCAAATCCCCTGCCATGGGCAGGGACACCTTCCACTAGGATAGGTTGTTCAAAGCTGCAGCCAGCCTGGCCTTGAACACTGCCAGGGATGAGGTATCAACAGCTTCCCTGGGAAAAAATTTGCATGTGTTACATAAAAACAGGACTCACAACACAAGGAAAATTATGCTGGACTTCCCTCTACAACTGTTTGAGAGATACATTTTCTAGAGTTCTTGTTTCCTTTTTCTGGTCTAATTTATTTGATTTTCTCTTACTTTATCATGTTCCATTCAAAAAGAATTGAGTGAAGATTGTGTGATTGATACCTGTGATATCATCATATCAAATACCTTAGTGGTTAGGACATTTTCTAGGAAAGAAACACTTTACAAAAAGAGTTTGTGCACAATTATGTCTAAATATTAAAAAAAAAAAATTGTTTTCTGGGAACATTGTGAGGAAACAAAAATCACCCTGAAAATACCACAAGGAAATTAATAAAAGTAACTGTAAACAAGGTAAATTTTTGTGGTTTTTAACTAAAAAAAAATGTATTTTGCAGTGTCTCCAAACTCTCCTCATCACTCTGAAAACATTACTTTTGCTGAAAATCCCTTCTGTATTTCATTTTTCTGTCATAACATCTAATATTGTATAAAATTGTAAAGATGTATTGTCTGTTACTGTATGGTGCATTTTCCAAAATGCAAAGTAGATTATTGTACCATATAGCTGAATTGAAGGATTCAGATTAGAATCAGATAAAATGCACTTACTTGAACAAGCTAGTAATTACACTGAATCATGTAATGTGTCTCTAGAGCTACTCTATTCTAGCTTGCTTAAAGAGCAGCTGACTCTGAAAGCATACTGTTTACAAGCCATTCTCTTCCCATATTATATGTATTTCAATATTTATCTTCCATTGTTCTTTACTACTAGGAGCATTTGCATGAAAACGGGTTCTTTGTTTTTCGGGAGTCCATCTGCTACTGCTGCTTATTCTCAGCCTGAAGTCATAATCCAGTGTTCAAGATATCATCCTTACATTTAGAGGAACCAGATGAATTTTCATTATAAACAAACTGTAAAAACACCCTCAGATTCTGTCTTCAGATGTGGTTTAAAAGGCGAAACTCATGAACTCTCAACCACAAAACCTTTTTTCTTACAAGTGCACATAATGATGTACAGCTAGGAAATCAGTAAGAAGAATCAGCAACTTCTTTAAAAGGTATTAAAGGTACTCCAGGGAGGTAGGGAACTAGATTGCAGAAAGTGGGTTTTGCTATGGTAACACCACCTACACTGCTTAAGTCCTCTTATGTCCTCAAAATCCATGCTGATTTTACTTATGTGAATTTCTTACTCAGACAAATTCTCACTTACCAAGTAGGATACCAGCAGAGATATTGTCATGGTTTTGAGGGGACCAGAGAATTTGCAATCCAGAAAAGGTCCTCACAAAAAAAACAAAAAACAAACAAAACCAAAAAACAAACCAACAAAACAAAATTTACAGTTGGCTTTGACAGAACATAGATTTATACTTGGATTCAGAGTGTTTCTGATTGTGGTTAATGAACTGGAAATGTCATTCCAGATGCTGATAGAAACATTTGAGTAAAACACTTTTTTTTTAATATTTAAAAAAAAAAAAAAGAAAATAAAAAGAAAAGAAGATAATAGAAAATCATTGTAAGTAGTTATTTAAACTCTTTCTCTACTTGATGTCAAGGGCCAGTACCTGCTGAGGACAATTTGCCACTACCACAGCTTACCAGTCTTTTATCAATTCCCACGGAAACATAGATGATTAACTTAGGGAACTTTTTGTTAACTGATGTCTAGCAAGAGAAGTTACATCCCAAGTAATAGTTACAAAATGCCGCCTGGGAAATAGAACTGTTTTTCACTATTTTCATGATGCCAGTAAAACAGCTGTGTGTATATGTATTATGGACAAAGAGGTTACAGCTGTACATCCATAAGTCTAGAGAGCATGCAAGTTTGTGGGTAAATACATAAATAATGTTAGGCAGAAGGCTAACACACTGGTTATTTCTTTTTCATGGCTGCTTTCCCTGTATTTACGTCAAAGAGGAACTGAACATTCAAAACCCTAAAAAATTTAGTCTGAAATTATTTAAATTTTATTAAGATGGCAGGGTGTCTCAAACAATAGCAATTTGATTGCCTCCTATCCATGTCCTTTGGTTTTCATTCTCCAGTTAGATTACATTTTCAGATGGATTTAGAGAATGAAACACAGCCCGTAATTATTGCAGTTTCCTACTTGTCCATATTCATCACAGCAAATATAGTCCAGCTAGCAAATGTGCAGGGAAAAGCAACCCAGGAGATAGTATGAGGTTTTAAATTTAAAGACCATACTAAGTATTCAGAAAGCACTTCTAAAACTATATTCTGTGACTTAGATCAAATTAAAATTCTACTGACATTTTCTATCAATCATGGTCCACTTTATTAAACTAAAATTTAAGTCTGCATTCAGGTAGTGTGTCTTTGTTTCTTAACAGTTTCACTGCTGTTGACCAGTCTGAATAAGGATTGCAAAGAGCAACCTAAAGTTGCTATCATCTGTTTTCATTTTATCCTTTGTCTTCTGTGTTTTAGCTGTGTTCATCCTCCTTTCTTCATCTCTTGTAACTTGGTCTGCCTTACTTCTCAGCAATGAGGTGTTACTTGCAATCTGGGGATGCAATTCCAAGGGATTTTCCTGTTAGCATTTAAGAGGGCAACATGGAAGGAACTACTGAAATGTATGAAAACCTGAGAGAAGCCTTGGTGTATTGTAGAGAAGTTATGAGGACTTTCTGTTACTGAGTGACTTTGTGAAATGTTTGACAGGTACTTGTTCTCAAAAAAACCCAACTAATAGCCTTTGTCACATATCAAAAGCCTTTCTTTATCAAACTTAAATGATACCATTGACAATATATGGTCTGGTAGTGCCCTGTAAATCCATTTATAAAAGAAACAATTCTAGGTTTAAAGATAAGAATTTCTACACCAGTACTTCATGTAAATGTCAGAGATGGATTTCTACTGGTATTCCAACTACTTACATATGTATTAGTATATATCCTTGAAAACAAAGAAAGTGAAGCTCCTTCAATTCTCAGTTTGTTACTGTTTATGTGTGTGTTTCGGTTCCTCTCAATAAACTTCCTTAGGACATTGCACTTTTTTTCCAAATTTTATTTTTCTTCAGAAATATGAACTAATCGACTTTTTCTTTAATTTCAGGTTTAGAACTGACAGCTCCATCAAATAGATTTTCTAAGAGAGGTTAATGACTTTCATGAGTCCACAGTGGACACCTGAAAGGCTTTAATAGTTCTCTTTTCCTTTATCTAATAACTAACGGATATTTTCTTCCACATGTTAATTAAAAAATATTTTTTTATCCACCGTGTTACCAGTTTTTGAGCATTCTAACTTTTGATCTCATATTAATGATCACCTATTTTGGGTCTTATATAACGTCCTAGTCAATTAGTACTTTGCCTTCTAGATCAAGTTCCTTATGGTCCAGTATTAAACACACACTTATTATAGAGAGACTATAGTTTCCTTCTTACATGTAAGCTGCAAACAGGTTCAATTACTAACTCTGGGTTTGGGCTTGTAAGGTTTAGACTTTCAGTTCATTTACAGCACTTTTGCAGCACTAACTTGACACAAAGAGTTTAGAAGCAGTCTCAAATGTTTGTTGATGAGGATGTTTTAAATTCTCAGGAAATTTCTCTGCTTCCTGGATTTCAAACAACGCATTTCAAAATATCTAATAAAATAGTACATAAGTATAATTTACTTTCTGATTTATTTTTATATAATACAACAGTATGAATTTAATAGAATTATATACTTACATATGTTGACAGAATCAGAATTTATATTTTGCAAAATAAATTCTATGGATTGATGTATGATTTAATAGAAAATATATTTAATAAATTTTATCAAATGTTGTATTTTAATTAAATTATTTAAAAAATCGTTAAATAAATATTGTAATGAGAAACATGTTCCATGAGCTTTTTATAAACAATTCCCTATAAATAATTTTCCTCCAGACTTCCAAGACACACTTTTCCTCACCCTATTTCTGTGTTCCTACTTCTGTATTCTCCCATGTAGCAGGTTTGGTTTGAAACCAGGCAGAAACACCAATTTATGTAGTGGTTTTAGTTCGCCTGTCTTATCTTTTGNCAGTTCCTACCACGGTCTGCAGGAAGAAGGTTTAAGCTTTCGCACGGCAAGCGTGACTCCGCCCTCTTTCTTTCCTGCCACCATCTATGGTTTTACTCACTTTCTCTTTCTCTCTGACCTTGAAGACGCTATGATGAAAAGTTTTCGGTGTTCAGGCTTCACAGTGGAGAAAGCCTCACTCACGTTGTGCTGCTAGCTCTTTGATGTTAGTCTCTCAGCTCCCGCTGGATCTCCATGGGCCACGTTGGGGCGGGGGGAAGGGAGTCCTCAGAAGCCTCAGCCGGGTGGTCTTGGCTATTTGCAGCAATTAAGGCTGTTCCTCAGCTGCCTGGGGCTCTGAAGGGCTCTCCCGCCGGCACCCCGGGATCATGCCCCGACGCCAGGGGTGGGGGAGGCCCGAGGCCACTCCGAGAAACAGAGCCTCAGCACCCATCTTCGCCCCCCTGCCGCAGGAGGCTGCCAAACCAAAAGACAGCCCTTCCTGTGTCTCCCAGGCTTTAAATATGGAAATTTCAAAAAGCGCTACTGGTCAAATGAGCTGTCCATCAGCTCAGGTTCCAACCTACCACATCCCAATACAAAGTGAAAGCACTTTCAGTTCTAGCAATATTTGCCAATCATATGATCCATTTAAGCTTCTGTAGTACTGTGCCAGTGTTATCTCACACCAAACATCAGAGTTCACATTTCTTTCCTAAAACTCTTAATTTCTCGTACTCTTCAAATATATTGAAGACAGAACAAGAAGATATTTGTGTAATCAAACAGAAACTTAATTTAAATTTAAGCAAGATTTAACTGATCTATGGCGTACTTCAAATATGCTTGCTGGATAGCAGTACTTGCTGGCAGTGCGGACAGGAAGGTGATAATTTAGCACACATCTGGCATTGCGCTTTTATTTAAAATGTTAGAAATTGTATGACATATTAAGTCATCACATGACCTATCCATCTTTGCTATATTTTACCTAAAAGAATGGGAATGTAGTCTTCTAGTAAAGAGACTGTGATTGCCCTTAGTTGTGCAAAGCATTGAGTCCTTCAAATGTAAGAAAGTGTGATCATATTTTTCTCAAAGAATTGAATATTGATATATATAACGTCTAATATATAAAATTTATTTTAAGAATAGAGGATATGGCGAAAACTAGTTGTTCCTTCATTGCTTATTCAGGTTCAGGATTTAAAAGAAATATATTTCTTTCTTCAAAGAAACAGAACTTGAATATAAATTGCACACAGACTTGTTAATGCAGTGCTGCAGGAGTGAGAAGCCTTGTTTGTTTGAATTTTTGTAGCTTCTCTGAATTCTAACCTACTGTTATACACATTTTCTATAGCTGTTTGTCAACAGCTGTTTGACTTTTTATACAAGGCTTAAATCCAAGGTTGTGAGACTCAGTCACGCTGAATAACACCTTACAGCATAGTTTAATCTCACTGAAATATACCTAAATAAATTGTGTTGAAAGGCAAGAGAACCTAGTCTTATATGAGCTGTCAGTTTTCATAATTATCTTTTCCCTTCAATCATTAATGCTAGTAGTGGTCAGTTCCTTAAAAAATACAAACTAACAAAAGAATGTGGATAATCAGCAACTTTCTCAGATAACCGTATACTGTATTTTATTATTTCATGTATGCATTTTTTCCTTTGCATATTTTCTACATATATATACATATGCAGGGGGGTGGACCTCTTGAAATGAATGTTTATACACTAAAAAATAGCAGGTGAATATAGTAAATATCTATTCTCTTAGGTTATCAATTTTGCATAATAGCTGAGTAATGACAATCCAATGATCATTTCAGGTTCTCATTCACATAATTATAGCTGTAACTATGTGAAAAAAAAATCTCATACAGATGTTGAATGTAAATTATTTTTCACCTGTCTTGCTCAGAGTAACAAAATCAGACTCTACAAGAAATGAATAAACAAATTATTTCCTTATCTTCTTAAGTAGTTCCCTAAGTAGTTCCCTTAGTTCTCTAGTTTCCTTATTTTCTGTAATTTTTGATGATTGTGGGGGCTGCCACCCATAATTATTACATTCCATGTTTTTTCATCTGTTGTCTTTTCATCTCTATGTCTTCATCTCTTGTTGTTAGGACCTTGGAGATGGAGAAAATATTTTTTCTGTCTTCATATGATGGATACAAACCCCAATCATATTTCAGATTTGTCCATCTAACAGACCTATTGCCCCTAATATTTGCTCAACAGACCACTATAGCTCTAGCTGTAGCTGGAATAGAGCACTTCAGCATGATTAATGTTTTAACTCATGGACAGACACTTGGCCTTACCATCCAGAAGGAATATGTACTGTCTCTCTTTCTAAGCATGTCTGTCTCTGTATGAACAGAGTACATTTTTAGGCCAGTCTCTTGCTGAGCTAATTGCTAAGAAGATGGTCATTAAAAGCATGGGTCCTGAAGTAAAGCACTTTAAGTCCACTCCAAAGTCAGCTCATCCTCCTGCAACTTGATCAAGCCTTTGTGAACAGTTTTCTGTCTGCTGAGTAATCTCTTAATGCGTGTTTGGCATTCACAATGCTGTTGAATCTGTTTTACTACAATTTGTCTTACGCTGTGTTGAATGGACAAGAAAAGTTGTCAGACTCCCTGTTTTGAAGAAAATTACTGCTTGAGGATATATCTCAAATTAGATCTCATCTCACAACCCAGCCATTGCAACTGGAAAGCCTCTTCCTTTCGAGTATTTGCTGGCACAAGAACTTGTCCTTACAAACGGTCAGTCCGTGGTCACCAGTCTCAAAGTTAGTTATTCATTTGCTTGTATTTGTGCAAATGTGGAAAGAGATGCTGAACATACACAACTTGCTTGAATTTTTATGTAACATAGAAAAATGAGAGCAAACCTTTTTTTTTGTTTGTTTTTTATGAACACATGAGTTACTAAAAAAATTGAGTTTAAAAAAATCCAAGAAGTGATCATGATATTTTAACACTTGAAGGAAATTTCAACCCCAGTTTGGGTTCCACTGTGTTAGGTGCCTTATTGCACTTGCTTATAATCCCTATGTCTTCAAGTTTAAAAGAGCCCTCAGAATTTTCAGATGCAACTGACCAGGCAATACATATACATATATACATATCTATATATATCATAGAGTATTAAAGGATACAACTGATCATAGAGATTTTTTTATTTTTCTTCTTTAGATATCAAAAATGGTTTGTCTGAATTTCATGAAGATGAAACTGGTAAAAGCTAATAAAGACTCTAATAGCACCTCTGACTCAGGTCATGTTTTCTAAAGAATCAGCTCCCCTTTAGAGAAATTGCCAAAAGAGATTGGATTAGAAAAGTGGATTGTAAGTGTTATGATTTCAGCTACTGAGTTTTGCTCTTCTTTTTCTTTGCCTTTAGAAGAAAAAATATTATTTTAAAATAATTATTTCCAGTTTTAGAGGAAGAGTACTTAAAAATCTGGCCTTGAGGTTTTCGCAAACTCTGGCTGTAATTGTGTAGCTAAAACAACCCTCTCAAATCATAGCTACTCAAAATGTCAGGAATATTCCGAATATGACTGAGTTTTACAACTTTGTCAATCAAGCCTATCACTAAATAAAATGTCAGATGTTGAGTTTGTCTATTTATTGCCAATAAAGTTTGCATTTTAACTTCGACAATGTGCCTGAGAAATTATAATTTTCCATCTTCCTGCTAACTCTTCCAAGCAGACTTGCAAAGTAGTCATGGTTTGCACTTGGAATAAAGGAATTTTCTTCATTTAAAATGAGATGATATTTCTGAATATTGCAGAAAAAAACAAAAGAACAATGAGAAACTTTCCTTGATCCACAGTACTATGTATCATGGCAGGAAAGAAAAGGATGAAACTAAAAACATTTTTTAAAAAGGACTCCAGCTAGCAAAAATAACTTTAATTGTAATCTTTAACATTTGAAAGGTTATTTGTTTAAATTCTCAGGAGTTTCATGTAAATATTTGAATATACCTTTTTTTCCTCAAAGTTCTTCAATATTTCAAATTAAATGTGACCTCATACTGGAGTGCAATGGTATTGTGGTCCAGGATCTCACTTAACATATAGGAAAGATACATCTGTCTATTTCTTTGCTTCCCTGTACCATACATGTCTGAAAATTCTATTCTTCAGCAAAGATGATTAAAGCAATGGACAGGATTATTAATTATATCTCATTAGTCCTATATACAATAGTGTGATTAGACTTTTCATATATACAGATGATACATATTCTTATAGGTTACTAACATAGAGACATTCTTATGATAACAGAAAGCATAAAGTTCATGACATTATATTACAGATAACTTTATTTTGTCACATCTCTGCTGTCTCAATATTAGACATGATTAATTCTTCCTATGAGGTATTCTGACCCGTTTTTTTTTGATTGTGTTCTCTTTAACATCTTTAATCTTTTGATATTATGGTGACTATTATCAATTTTTATTACAAAACTTGGAACTTTTGTTTAGTGTATGAAATTACACTTCAATAGCAGAATAGCTATGGAATATATAGTGGTTTGTCAGTGCATGCAAACTTAATGCTTCTGTCTTTCAACAATGCATACTCATATGCATGAGGCTTTCATGCATATGACATATAACTACTTAAAAATCTAAATTTTACCTAGATAATAACATTGATATTGTGAACCCTACTGTAAAATTTCCTTTTTTTCCATACCTCCCCTGCCAATAATACCTCCCCATAATGCCCATGTGTTTTCATCTTCCTTCAAATATTCTTACCTTTGACTCCACTCTGTTTTTACTTCTGAGTAGGTGTAATTATCAAAGAGTGACAGACTTAATTTTCATTCCTGGTGCTATTCAAAAAGTGTAGGCTGTGGGAGGTACTAAATATATATACATATATATAATCTGAGTGTGTTGCAGGCAATATTTCCCTGATTTGGTTATACTGTTTCCTGAAAACTATCATATGCTATACCAATAGAAAGATTAAATTTCTTTTATGTAATTTCTGAGTCTTCTATGCTATCCTCCAAACTTTGAGACTGGCGTCCTCTGTGGCCAGCTATGAAAACAACATGGTAGCTTATATAAGTCTAGTCCTGGATGCTGATACTGTGGGTAAGGAAAATATCAGGTAGAAGAGAGGAACAAATATGGATGAAGAAAATAAAACATTTCTGCCAAATTCTGACATTTTCATGGTAAAAAAACTATACTTTTCTACATACAAACTGCAAGTGTATGTCTGGATGTTGGGAAAGGGGGCAAAGACACCATCTGTGGGGTGAGAAGTAATTACGGAATGGGACAGAATGAACACAAAGTGTAATCATGCAGAGGAGAACAGTCCATGGAGCCTATGCAAGGAGTTCCTCTGAAACCTCTGCTGGGATAGGTGGGCTCTGCCCTATTTGTGTATTTGGCTGGTGGCTGACACATTTCAGGAGAGGCATTTTATTTCAGACCGCAGACTTCTCATTGTGGCTGTGATTTTAAACTTACTGGGTAATGGAGCATATTACCATTTACCATATGATGAGATGGCTTTGTCTGTCAGCCAGGGAGATGCTTAATGTTATATATGGGTCAAATGAGCCAAAAAAAGAGAGAAGGGAAAAAATTTCAAGAACCTTGAGCCCTCTAGCAAAAGGGGAAACTTCCCCTATGGCAAGCAGCCACATATTTTTTTTTTTTTAAAGATCCATTTTCTCCTGAAAATTGATTAAGCAGCACTAAATCACATAAGATAAAGGAATTGCAAGGTCAAGGGGCATTTCTGCAGAATCAGCCATTGCAATGATCCCAGTATAAGATATTGTCCTTTTGGCAGAAATAATTCTTTGATATTTGCAAATACATTTAGTTCCATGTAAAAATAGCAATTCTCCAGCATATCAGAACACTAAAGCCTTTCCTTGTGAATATTTGCACACAATAAATGAGGAAGCACTATAAAAGACAAATCAATCAGATGTTCAGAATTTGACTACTTGTTCCCAAAGATAGTTTTACTGAATTTATCCCTTGGAAGGTGTAATGCTATTTGCAAAGCTTACTTGACATCTGGCTATGTAAAAGTAGATAAATATATAAGCTAAAAACAAAGAGATTTATTGAACTAATCTTATGTCTCAATTTGATTTAGTGAAAGTGTTTATTTTTCAGCAACTTTGACCAGAAAAGCAAAAGAATAAGTTCAGGTTCAGTCCTTGAAGAAAGCTCTACAACAACCATGAAATATGCTATACAGACAAAATAGCATTTTTCCTCACTGTTCATAACATTGGTCTTCTAAATGATAATTGTTAAAACCTTAGAAACCTTTTATTGAGACAATGCAGAGTACATCTTTGAAGGGCTTGGGTATCCAAAAAATTTTGGAGCATGATTAGTCATGTATTGCACTCCTTAGACTTAAAAGGATTCTGAGTGGTAAATTTAAATGTAGACCATCTTTCTGTCACTTAAATTAGTTGACATTGATTTTACCCTAAATATATAAACCATTATTGTGGTAAATATATGGAAACAATGATGTTTGAGTACAGATAAGAGGAAAAAAGGTGAAGACCTTTTCAATCAGTCACATGATCAGCCTACTCTTAGTCAGTAGTCTTAGCCTTGCGTAGTGACAACTTTCCCCCACAGAAGCTATATATACTCCTAGATGAGTGTAGTGTATGTGGAAATTATCCCTTAGAATCTGGTTAGTACCTTCCTTTAAGTAAATCTGAGAACCTCAGAGCTGAAATTCATGCCAAGTGTTTCTACAGCTAAACTGGCAGACCTATATTTAAGATGAATTTGATCCTTACCTCTAACATTCTTTTGCATATACTGCTTTTGAAAGAAGATGCATGGTTATATGCCATGTCTGCAACAAGAAGCTGACTGCAGGTCTGTTTGTGTCTGTTAAAAGATGTCTTCTTATATTATCACATCTTATTTTTATGGTAGGACCTGCATAATCTTATAATTTTGTCCCATGTACAGTTTTGTTGCAGGCACAAAGTAGCCTCTAAACCCATCTCAAAGATCTAAAGATAACTGTAGACCAGAAAGAGGTCCTGGAAAAATCTGAAACAAAGATGAAATAGGAAAAAAGTAAATGGCTCTTGCTGTTTCCCCCGGATGCTTACTAAAAAAAAAAAAAAAAAAAAAAAAAAAAAAAAACACGAGGGATTTTTTTCCTCACCCAA
>VZTH01002985.1:95727-152091 GCA_013397815.1 Aleadryas rufinucha | reverse complement strand
AAAAAAAAATGGAAAAAAAAAAAGGGCCCTTTTTTTGTCCCCCGGTAGCTTAAAAAAAAAAAAAAAAAAAAAAAAAAAAAGACAGCAGGTGCTATTTTCATCACCCAGATATTATTTAATCAGATCAATATAGACTAGTTCTGGAGTTCACAGTAACCATATTGCTGTAAATTCCCGCATCTTAATTCTTAATCATAAGGTTTTCTTATTAAAGCCAAATTATGCCTCAAGAGAGAAATTTCTATAATGTGCCTATGGATGATGGTGAATTTTCAGTATCAAAGATGAACCAGAAGTTTAGGCCTTCCAATCAACTCTACTGCTCCAAAATCCATATTTGTAAGTGCCTTGTTGTGTTAAATTTTCTCTTGTCAGTCTCCAATTTTCTTGACAGTTGCTGTGATTTGCTTTCAGTGGGAGTATGTTAGCATTTAATCAGTAATTTGGTGTCATCTGAGGATTTTCTGATAGGAAAAATATCTTTCCTTTTATACTGCACTAGCATAATGGAAAAAACTGCCCAGGAAAATGCCCAAGTTCTAATTCACATGTGATGGCATTCTGTATTGCTTCCATAGTGTAAGGTGTTTTTCTATACTGTCAAGTGCACAGGCTGACTTTGTTTGTTTTGGTTTTTCGTGTTTTTTTTTTTTTTTTTTTTTTTAAATTTGTGGGGTTTGTTGGGCTTTTTCCTCCCTTTCTTACATTTTATCTTTGAAAAATCAGGAATCCCACATCTTCATGTGCTCTTTTTGTTAGAGAATTGTATTCAGATCAGATGACTAAAAGCAGTTCTGGCACACAAACCTGTAACTTGTGCAGCAACATAATATGGAAAATTTCCTCTGTTCAGCAAAGTCAGGAGGTTAGTTGGTGTTAAATGTTCACACTTTCTCTCTCTCTCTCTCTCTCTTAAGTGTATGGTAATAGAGATGGTAAGGACAGAGTTACAGCTTGTGTTACCATCCTTTGTAACATCACACGGGTTCTCTGTAGAGTAGAGGTAATTGCAAAGGGACGAGGATGATGGTTTCATATACTAGTGGCTCACTGGGTGTTCAATTGGACAGCCTCATCTGACTTGGCTTCCCAGAAGAACCCATAACTCAGTGATCATAATATGGAAAATAAACAATAATAGTGATAATTTAAAAAAAACAGACCCAAAAAGACAACTTGAGACAGTAACAAAAAACTAGAAAACTGTAAAACCTTTCTTCAAGCCTTTGTCTTATTATTTGTTGTGAAATGTAAATTTATGCATCTGTGAAAGGGTTTATTGAATACTCTACATAATTGCATAAAAAACTATAATTGTGTGAATGGCTCAGTTATTTGGAATACTGGATTAATAGTAGAGAAATAATTAGTTCTGGTCATAAATTAGAAAGGAAAGCATAAACATGAAATCTATTATTTTTAATTTAATAAATTTTGTCAAATTAAGAAAGTTGCCCAATATGACAAAATACAAATTCAAGGGATATTATCATACACCTGAGATATACTACTCCTGTTTAATGTTTTACAAGCCATCTTTATTATCCTCTCATATAACATCAGAACAAATGTGCATCTGTTAAGGTGAATTTTGTCATTCTTGAGTCTAACTATACATTTGTTCTTTTCTTATATTGAAAAAAAAAAGATTCATTACAGTACATATGAAAAATACTTGTTAAGATTTATTTTATTTTTTATTGCCCTGCAATATTTGCTTTTTTTGCTCCGGTTATAAACCCTCAAATCTTCTTTAGTTTGGATCTTGACATCTACCAATAAAAGGACAAAATGAAATACAAGCTACCAAGGAATAAGGTTTATGTTAGCTTGTGTTTCCTAAAAAATCACACAACAACAAATATTCAAGGCACCACTAAATTTCCAGGCTGTATAATTCATCATTCACTTAGGAGCTGGACTTGATGATCCTTGTGGGTTCCTTCCATTTCAGAATATTCTGTGAAATCTCTGAATAATTCAATTGTAATCAATCTGAAGTGAAAGACAGAAAAAGGGATCTATATGCATGCTGGAAGATACAGTCTCTTTTGGAGGAAAGAATACACAGAAATGAACATTCTTATTGCAGACAAACAAATGTATGTTAATGTGGGCTTGTGAACACCTCAAAACTGAAATACTTTTGATTTTTGGGACTAATTGCTTCAACTGTAGTCTACAGTAGACATGAAAACATTTTAATATGCCCCATACAAGTATTGATATGATATGGATGCTCATATACTATGGTGTGGGCTAGTTAAAAATGTGCTTTTTAGGAAAAAAAGAAAAAAAAAAAGAGTTCGGATATATAAATTCCTTTTCTAGTCAATATAGACAGGTTGGCATCTGTAAATAGCCAGATAAAATCATTTGCTTATAAAGAGATTTATCTGGATTGAAACTGCCAAAATTAGAAATAACTATAAAACCTCTATGCTTCTCACTTTATAACAGGCTTAACACTGTATTTTTTATCACAAGGTTCACAGAGGTGTTTGTTTGGTGGAGTTTTTCCTAAGTGTTTGGCATTTACCTTCATACCTAGGACTGCTGGAAGTAATCCATTGTGTGTTGACGGTAGTGTTGACTTCATTAGTGTTGCAAAGAGCAAGCCAGATAATAATGTACCTGACTAATTACGCCTGAAAATTATCATGAGCAGAAAATGGAAACTGCTTCCCAAAATCTAGCTCAAAATAAAACAGGGAGTATAGTATTTTCATAACTGCATGACAGTGTTGTATGTGTTTGTTCTGTTGCTGGTTCACAGAAAACGGTCAGAAAGATATCTATGAGAATCAGGACATGCACAACAGAACTTAAACACTCTCACAGTGTCTCAAACACTGAAGTTACTCAAAACAAAGCACTGAATGAAGAAAGAAAAATGATCATTCTACTAGAAACTGCAGAACATGTTAAGTGTTGGAAACACGAGGAATTAAAATTCTGATGCCTCATTCTCTTCTAGGTAGAGCATAATGAGAACAGAAAATAGCACAACATTAATCCATCCTTGTGACAAACCTTGCAAGGTAAAGGGCAATAGGTACAAACTGATCTGTCCTTGTTACTGTCTTCTTGTAATGCCACAATCCTCTGTAGTCACCCAAGTACAAAGTCATACAAAGTATTCGTTTTCAAATCAAATTGTTCTCTTGGCAGTGGGTCCAGTTAACTGAAACTGCAGTTTCTATTTCACTTAAAATAGGTAAATAATGAGAAACAATGTGCTGAGAATTCAGTCAATAGTAATGGATAGCTCATATTTAAGTAAAAGACTGACTTTAACTCTTGAGTATCTTTTGATTTTGGCGTTGATTTTTCCACAGAGGTTATGTGTATGTCACATATATCTGGAAGCTTTGGCTTAATTAGATGCTTTTGTATTTGAGTACAAAGAAACCCTGAATGACACTATTTATGCTAATTCAGAAGTGTGGGATGTAGTGAACATTTAAAAATAGACTATGTGACTATGTATCATAGGATTGAAGTTTCAAGGTTATTTCAATACACAAAAGATTTTTTCTGCTTAAACACCACTGCAAGAGAGGCCATACTAATCAGGCGAAGGCATGTCTCTGAAGTATCCCAGATGATTAGACCTACCGAGGGCTACTTCCTTCCCACAATAGTTTCTAATGTCTTTGTGATATTATAAAAAAGGTTAAATATTTATCTTTAACTCTTTGACTCTTTTGGAACAAATGAAATACCATTTCTCAAATTTACCTTACTTTTGAAAAGTCAAGATTACTGAGAACTATTAGTCAAGATTTTAATTTTCACCTTTTCAATGAATGAAGAGGAAAAAACCATACTTCGTAAAAAAATATCTTCAGAGAGGTTTCGCACAGCATTCCAACAGTGTTGTGATATTGACTGGCCTAGAAAACAGAAATATACTCGTAAGAATGAAATTCCAGATATATCTCAAGAATTCCTTGATTCACTCGTGTCAAAAGTGGCATACGTGTGGTTTTTAATTTGAAATGTGTTAAAAAACATTTCTTCTTTTTAAAAAGATAGCAGTCATCTTATTTTTCCTCCCCATGTAATAGATCTCTGGCATTGAGATACATCACACCAGTGGGCAGATTTTGAACACAAAAAACTCTTGATTTCACAAAGTGATTCAAATGTAGATGAGGTTAATAATGATGAACTAGATAAAAAGTGTAAAAGAGAAGAATGAAGAAGAAAACCAGGAAATAGTATGAGGTATTAGTATGAGGTATTTCAAACAGGTATAGAGCGTACTATAATACAAATTACAAATGTATCAAGTAGAGATTGATTCTCAGAAACTAATGAGAGAGTTGACATAGTTTTTAGTCAATAAAGCTTGAAAAGAAGTGTTAAAGAATTGGAACCACTCTCAATTGTGTAAGGATAGCAACTAGTTAGCTTTATTTAGTGCTTAAGTACCTGGGTAGTATTATTTGAAAATATTATGAATTTGGTTGATGAAGGTAATTATGCTAATCTGAATTCTTTAACTCCATGAGACATTGTAAGAGTCGGCCCGAAGACCCTTCATCTGTCTCCCGATCATCTATGGAGAGTGACTGTGCAGAGCCTGGGCCTGGCTGAGGTGGGAGGCATGCCGAGCACAACACGAACTGGTACCTGTTTGCCAAGTCGGCGCATCGGGTCGATCCTGCTGCGAAAGCGGCAGGAGTGGCGCGGGACATACTGTGTGTGTACCTGTTCTGTGCACTTGGTTGACTTAAAACAATGAGCATTGTTTCCTCACCTCTTGGCTGCAAGCCCCTTGCTGATCCCCTGGCCGCCTGCCCCTCGCTCTCAAAAGAACTATAAAATAGACTCTCGAAGAAGACCCCTTCGAGATCTCCCCGACAACGACGATGGACTACGAGGACTCCGCCTCGCCGTTGGTAGCTATAACCCTCCCCCCCCACCTCTTTCTATACTTTATTTCTTATATCTATCCCCCTCTATCGCATAATTTAGTGTTTAACATGCAATAAAGTGCATTGTGATTGATTTAGACCAAATTTTCCTCGTTCTCATTTTCTTTTGCACTCTGAGATCGGTGTAACGAACCATCACGACCCCCGCTTCCTATAAGCGGATCTTGACAGACATTTAGTTTGAAACAAAATATAAAACTCTACTATCTTAAAATTGAAAGGTTTATGCAAAAAGGGGAAGGCCAGTTCTTACTGGCTACATTTGTGTAACTGAATCTAAAAGCGTTTCCTTGCCTTCGCTTCAGGTATATGGCTTGGTTTTATCAAGGTAATTGAAGGTGTATCCCCCAGGCCACTGCCCATGACAGTCCCCTGCCCCATGCCCTCATTAATGGAAATGACAATGTACAGGTGTTATTTTTGAAAATCAGATCCCTCAACTGATACTTGTTAGACATCTAATAAGTGAAGCATTTTAATGATTCTGTCATTTAAGTCCAGAGACAGACCTTTTATCAAGCATGCTAGAACTTTCATCATGTTTGGGTAAGGTACCTCTTTGATTGCACCAAATATTCTTTTTAAGAAGGCTCCCCTTGTCACATTCATGAATTTCCTATGATCCACAGAACTGGAGTATTTGAGTTAGCCTACATATTTTAAGATCCATGTATTTAAAATCCACCTATTTTTGGTTCTTTTATGCTTTACCTTCTTTCATAAATTGATGGTTAATTAATTGGAAAGTATGCAGAGCTGGAGATTTTTAATGACTCCCTGAAAAATCACATAACTTGTTTTTTTCAAATTTTGCTATCCTATTTCAAAAAAGACTCCATTTGACTTGGCCATTTTTTCTTCAGGGCTGGGTTTTGTCCCTGAAATTTGTAATTCCCTTGCAGCTAAGCTTCAAATGCACTCTTGACCTCAAACATAAATAAAATTGTCTGCACTTTTCCAGACACATTAATTCTACTATAGTAATTATGTGTATGTGAACTGTTAGGGAGGCACTCACAGTCTCATGGACAAAGTGCTTGTTAAAAGGCAAAACTAATTTATCAAGATCTTGGCAAATGATAACACACATATGGGAAATCAAGCCTCTTGAATAGCATGATCAGTTGTTGTCTGATGCAATAATCACTGCAGTGGCATCTTCAGCAGGGTTGGATAAAATTCCAGTTGCTCCATGATCCTGTGTGACCACTCCAGCATACGAACAACCCACTGCTATCAATTACTCTAACTACGTATAAAATATCTCTCAAATATCTCTGCTATGTGCAAAATGCTGTTCTGCATGACCTTTTTAGTATCTCTATGAGGAGCTCTCTATTGGGCCTTTACAAATATTTGTTCTATGTACAGTTTGATCAGTTCTGCAGCAGGAACTGCCTGGAGGTCCTTCGGATAACTCACATGGGATATTAATCAGCATATTTAAGGACAACATGATTTTTGAGCAGTCCTGGGGATCCAGAGAGGTCCCAGCTGACTGTAAGCTGACAAACATCCCAATTTTCAAGAAGCAAAAGAAGGAGGACCCCAGAAACTACAGGCCTGTCAGTTTCACTTCAGTGCCTGGTAAAATAATGGAAGAGGTTATTCTGTGAAGTACTGAAAAGCACCTGGAGAACAACATAGTCATTGGTACCAGACAGCATAGCTTCATGAGGGGAAAGTCCTGCTTGTTGAGCGTGATTTCCTTCTATGACAGGGTAACCCACTTAGGTGATCTAGGAAAGCCAGTAGATTTTGGACTTCAGCAAAACGTTTGATACCGTCTCTCACAGTATCCTTCCGGACAAAATGTCCAGCACAGAGTTGGATAACCATGTCACGCAATATGTGAGCAACTGGCTCATGGGTCAGGCACAAGGGGTTATAGTGAGTGGGGTTATCATCAGACTGGTGTCCAGTCACTAGTGGGGTTCTGCAGGGCTCCATCCTCACCCCAGTCATCTTTAACGTCTTTATTAATGGCTTGGATGCAGGACCCAAAGGAATACTAGGTAAGTTTGCCAGTGACACTAAATTGGGCAGAGCTGTCAATTCCTTTACAGGCAGAGAGGTCCTGCAGAGAGACTGCAACTAATTAGAGAGAAGGACCAATCATATGAAGTTCACCAAGAGAAAATGTTGGATTCTGCAGCTGGGACAGGGCAACCTTGGTTCTGCATGTGGACTAAGGAACAAGAGGCTTGAGAGCAGTGCTGCAGAAAGGGACCTGGAAGTCCTGTTCATGGCAAGTTGAACATGAGTCAGCAGTACCCTGGCAGCCAGGAGGGCCAAGTGTGTCCTGGGGGGTATCAGGCACAGCATCGCCAGCTGGGCAAAGGAGGGGATTGTCCTGCTCTGCTCTGCACTGGGGTGGCCTCACCTCGAGTGCTGGGGGCAGTTTTTGGCACCACAATAAAAAAAGATATTAAACTATTAGAGAGCATCCAGAGGAGGGAATAGTGAAAGGCTTTGAGAGGAAGCCGTATGAAGAGTGGCTGAGGTCACTTGGTCTGTTCAGGCTGGAGAAGAGGAGACTGAGGGTAGACCTCATTGCAGCTACAACTTCCTTGTGAGGAAAAGAGGAGGGGCAGACACTGATCTCTCCTCTGTGGTGACTAGTGACAGGACCAGAAGGAATGGCCTGAAGTTGTGTCAGGGGAGGTTTAGGATGGATATTAGAAAAAGGTTTTTCACCCAGTGGTTGGTTGGGCACTGGAACAGGCTCCCCAGGGAAGTGGTTACAGGATCAAGACTGTCTGAGTTCAAGAAGTGTTTGGACAATGCTCTCAGGCACATGGTGTGACTCTTGAGGTGGCCTGCACAGGGCCAGGAGCTGAATTTGATGATCCTGATGATGATCCTGATGGGTCCCTTCCAACCCAGCATGTTCTATGATTCTATCATTTGGACAACACAAGCATCCTGCCTGGGAGGATTTCTAGAACTGTCCCAAATTCCCACCTGGAGAGTTTCTGTAAAATGAAGTAGCTCCCTGATGGTGAAGGTGGCTAGTGGTGCAGTCAGTCAATGGGTTAAAAGTTCTTTGTCTCCAATCAATTTTCTCATGGATGCAGATGGCTGGCTGGGGAGTTCCTGAGCCACCTGGGAATTAATATCCTGATGTCCATCCAATCCACATCACAGTTTTAACTAAAGGGCAGGCTGGAATTTCAGCTTGTAACTCACTAATAACTAAGATTCTCAGCATTTGCCACATAATAGATCAGTGAAATGCTTTGGAATATATAAGGTTAAAAAATAAATATAAATCCAAGGAAAATAAGATTGAAATAAAAATAGACCATGATTATGTTGGGGTTTTTTATTCTGTAGAAGAGTAGGATTTCCTTATCACTTGCAAGCAGGGTTGGTATATATATGTAAGTGCAGAAAATCTCAACACATGCATGCAGATTTGAACAGTGCTTCCAGTTCTTTCTATCTTGTATTATAAAACCACACTCCCAGAAAATCTGTTGTGCAGGCTAACATTTTTATTCACCCTTGTCATGATGGATTTTTTTGTTATTCATGCTTTTTGGCATCTGAGCACAAAATACGGCATACATGATGTGTTGCTAAAGACAGTATTTGGGAGGATGGAAATGGACAGCTAAGCATTTCTTCGTACCAAAAGTAAGAAAAAGTTTCCTTACTTTTTGGCTGTCTGTTCTATTGACATTTACTTTTGCTGACATGCTTTCAAATTAATTTCCCCTGTAGCAGATAAAAGAATAAGGCTACAGAAGGATTGCATTATTGCATTTATTTATAACATTCTTATGCATACAATATAGTGAACACTTAACAATAGCTTGTTTGAGACCTAATAAAACTGAGGCCTGTTATATTAGTTCAGTCAAATTTGTTGATTCCCTTCCCACCCTTCCTTTATTTACTTTGTTTCTGGCTTCTATTTTTTTCCTTGCCATAATCCTTGTCTGCTTGGAGATTCATGTGGATAAAATAAAAACCATCTTTGCTGTCATTGGTTTATTCTCATTGCATCTTGACAAGAACTGTAGAAAATCAAGCTAGAAGGAAAGGGTTTTTAAGCATACAGTGCCTCTTTTCTTTACCTACCACCAGCTATGTAAATCAAAACAAAACAAAACAAAAACAACAACAACAAACCCCAAACCTACAATAACAACATAAAAAAAACCACCTCAAATAACTTCCTACCTTCTCATAGCATTGTTTCCCAGGGTAATGGCACTTTCACTCCCTGTGGACTGTCCTTTTATACAACCTTCATGCTTAGTTGTGTGCAATCTTTTTATTCTCCACCCAATACCTCTCCTTTCCTGTTTTCTTGGCTATAATTTCCATCACACAGAAAATCTTTTTTTAATTGTCCTTAGACCATTTCAACTTTATGTCTCTTTTCCAAATTTCCAAAATTTTATCAAGTATTTCCTTTTTTCATTTATACAATAATTTTATAAACATTTTAGGGATGTATTTGCAGTTTATAGCTCTCTGCAGCTGAGTGTTTCCCCTGCGCCTGTTCACCTCATGCCATCTCTGTAATTTCGTTCTCTTAATTATATTTTAACATGTAAAAACAATGAAAGATAAAGTCTCCTCAGATGTTAGACAAAACCTGTCACAGATCTTACTAAAATTTCCTGCCAATAATGATTTTTCTGATAAGCCTCATAATTACTAAGACAATAGCTTGTTTCATAACAAAATTATAACAGTCTGATTAAGATACTGACTGTTCAATGCTGCCTGCGTTCATTATGGAGGCTGGACAAGCCACCTAAGTGACTGATGAGTAAGTCCATTATCAGGAGACTGCATGCTTTTTTCAAGGGTAAAATCATATGTCACTCAAAGATGATTCCTTTCAGGGTGGAATTCCATGCACTTTTGTACCTATGAATCCCACACACAAGAGCAGCTCAGTCACAATTTCCTTTTTTGGGAAAATGCTTAATCTCATCACCAGAGAGTGATGTTTGTTGTTCTAGAGAAGCACAAGGTTCATAGCTCAACTGATTCTTTTATGTCCACCTCAGAGCACCCAAACAGTTGGGTTCAGCCTACTCATTTCTACATTAAGTACCAAATGTCTTGGAAAGTTTGCATTGCAGAAGGCAGAGAACTGCCAGTGTGGTTGTTTTTGTAATTAATCCCTATGGAAACAAAATGTTGGGATTTCAAATTGTGACCAGTTTAAGAAATAAATGGACTTTAAAAAGGAGAAGTTTTGTTATTAATAAAATTTAGCATGCCTCATGATATGTAATGCAATTGGCATGAGTTAATTTATAATGAATACTTCTTCAATAAATGGAGTTCCATGCTTTGATATATAATAGAAAGAAGATTGTACCTGACTTGCTTAATCAAGAAGCTGCATACTCATAGAATCATAAAATCAAAGAATGGTTTGGGTGGGAAGGGACCTTAATGATCATCTATTCAAATCCCCCCACCCCCCGTTATGGAGAGGTACACCTTCCACTAGATCAGGTTGCTCAGGGACGCATCCAATTTGACCTTGAACACTCTCACAGATGGGGTATCCACAACTTCTCTGGACAAACTGTTCTAGTGCCTCACTGCCCTCTGAATAAAGAATTTCCACTTAAAATCTAATTTAAATCTCTACTCTTTCAGTTTAAAATGGTTACTATTTGTTCTATCACTGTCTGCCCATGTAACAAGTCACTCTTCCTCTTTTTTTTTAAGCCTACTTTAAGTGCTTGAAGGCTGCAATAAGGCTGACCTAGTGCCTTCTCACCTCCAGGCTGAACAACCCCATCTCTCTCATCCTGTCTGTGTAGGAGAGGGGCTCCAGCCCTCGAATAATCTTTGTGGCCCTCCTCTGGACCCACTCTAACAGGTCCATGTCTTTCCTGTGCTGAGGTCTCCAGACCTGGACATAGTACTTTAGGAAGAGTCTCCCACTGTCTCTGATTAGGACAGCTGAGTTCAAATTTGATCTGTTAAAAACCTCCATTTATATTATATCCATCTGGAGAAGCATAAGGAGTGTTTCTGGTCATTTTCACTACAAAAAAAAAAAAAAAGGAATAGTTTCTGTTTGACAGTTTGTAATATGAAGAGAGTTTGCCAACTTAGGAAGGATGTTCACTTGTATGACTCTTGTGTTGAAGCACACCTGAGAATATGCTGTGGTTTAACCCCAGCCAACAAGCAAGTCCCATGCAGCAGCTCTCTCACTCCTCCACCACAAGCACTGGGGAGACAACTGGAAGAGTAAAAGCTGGAAAACTTGTGAGCTGAGATGAAAACAGTTTACATAGGGAAAACAAAATCCACACACACAAGCAAAGCAAAACAAGGAATTAATTCCCTGCATCCCATGGGCAGGCAGGTGTTCAGCCATCCCCAGGGGAGCTGGGGCCCATCACGCATAAATGGTTCTAAGGGAAGACAGATGCTATCACTCCAAATGTTCCCCACTTCCTCCTTCTTTCCCTCACTTTAATGCTGAGAATTATGTCTTATGGTCTGGAATATCCTTTGGTCACTTGAGTCATCTGCCCTGGATGTGTCTCCTCCCAATTTCCCATGTAGCCCCAACTTCCTCACCACCATGGAAGTACAAAAAGCAGAAAAGGCCTTGGCTCTGTACAAGCCCTGGTCAGCAGTAGCAAAAACATCTCTATTATCATCACTGCGTTCAGCACAAATCCATCCAAAACACAGCCACTGGGAAAAAAATTAACTCTATTCCAGCCAAAACCAGAACAAGAATATCTGAATCTGCAGCTGAGGCATTTCACAGCCTAAAATATCTTGTATTAAAGGACTTGATGAACAAAGAGGAGAATTAGCTGCTTTCAAAGAGATGGAGGCAAATCAACACTTTCAGAGCAGCCAAGAGAGCAGGCTTTTCATTATTTTCCATCAAAGTTCGGAAGGGTAATGAACCCATGTAAGAAGACATTTTCCAGACAGGAGAACAGCACCTTCTTGGAACAAACAGGGGAGACTGATATTGTTCTTTAATGATAACTACATCCATGGTGTTTAAAGGCCTAGATTTAGGTTTCTGAATCAAGCCCTTAGGTGACCAATGACCAGGGCTTGAGCCACTTGTAATTCAAAGCTCAGCTCTTTGCAGAATGGCTGTATGACATTCACCCAGTTTTATCACAAACACTGTTGCTGAGCTGTGACAGACTACAGAAGGCAAAGCCAGGCAAGATAAGTAGAGAGAAAACAGAGAAGTAGAAGTGTTGAGATGGTAATAGCAACACAAGGATCTAGAAGAGAAACACCAACGCAGTAGAATGCATAAAAAGCCTAAGCAAAAGAAAGAGCCAGGAGACAGGAGATCTCAACTTGGCAATATCAGGGGTTATGCTATTCCAAGAAGCAATGAAAGCCACCTCTTTCACAGATGACTGGTAAGACCCAAGTTACCTCTAGGTTAGATTAGGGAGAATATTAATTCTTAGCCCTGTATTTTGCAAATCCTAGTTCTCAGCTCTATCTATCAGACAGTAAATACTTTCTGGGTGCTCATGGGAATGTGCGTCTTGCTCTCAAGGTCTCTGTGCAGAGCAAAATATGCCTGGAGAAACTGTGGTTCGGTAAGGGAAGGTTGGACCAGGAGACTACTTCAGAATGAGTTGAATCACTCTCCAGAGGTTAACTTTCAGGCAGGTAATATAGGAGTTTGGTGCCTCTGATGTTTAGAGCAGTCTTAGCAGTGCTGTGAACAGATAAAACAATCCATGCAGCCAGCCAGTCAATGTGGGATCTTTTGTACTCTCATATCCACATCTTCTAGTCTGGTAGATATGTGTTGCTACACGATTCATATGCTTGTGAGAGAGATTTTTACTTTGCTTGCCTGCTCAGGGAAGCATTGCTTTATTACTTGTTAGACCACATTGTCAATTTAATTTCTTTTTAGAGGTTGTGAGTAGATTTATACTTTTTAAGGGGTTTTTTTGCAAAGGAACGTGAAATTCCTATTTTACTGTGTAGCAGCAGAAAGACAGAACTAAACAGGCTTTTTAATACAGTGCTTATACTCTTATGCAATCCTGCTAGTACCTTCTTAATTAACTTGACACGGGTCTGAATGGTTTTAAGCCTCCTATTGCTTAAAACAGCACAAAATCTGGATTTATTCAATCTCACTTTAGTCTTCAAACAGATATTTGTGTCTATACTTGTTGGAGAGAAGGAGGCTCTCCACAGGATGATTCAGAACTTACCTCATTTAAATTTCTCTCTTGAGGTGTCATTCTGTTAAGTACAGAAATAGTTTATGTCATTTTTGTGCCTAGGTTAGACTCCTCAGGAAGGTGCCAGAAGCTGAGTGGAATGAATTTAGATTAAATTTTCTGACAAAGAATTTAGGTTCAAAGACAAAAAGAAGGTCCTTCCAATGATATACATTATATCTGAAAGCTCTTAACTTACTGAGAAGGGGAACAAGCATTAGACTTTCTTTCAAGTTTACTCCCTAATTTTCAGGAGCATATGGCCTGTTAACTCACCTAGCTGCAACTGCACTCAACACTAACTTCTGTGCCTGTCAGCCAACAGATTGGTACTTCGTTGCTTGAGAGTTACTCGCTGATGTGCTATCAGTGTTCAGATGACATTGTGTATAATTTCGCTCACTTCTGCTATGAGTTACAAAATTATTCAGGGCCTTGGTTTTGATTCTTCTCCCCTAAGGTCTGAACAGCTGACACTCTCAGCTATCTAATTCCAGGAGTACAATCAAAACCCAAACTGCCTGAAATAATGGTACATTTCATTTGACTTGTAAGATGTGTGCTTTTACAGGTATTATTGCAACACTTCCTCACAGTTCTACAGTTAAAGCCAAAGTGTCGGAATGCAACACACCTCCAGAGATCAATAATTTGTAAAACAAAGCAAAAAATGTAAAATAAAAAAAATTGAAATCCTTCCAGCTACACTTTCTATATGTGCCTAAAGATCTATTGGTCTAGAAATTATATAATTCTTTGTCAAAATTGGGGCAGAAATTCTACTTTATTCAGATCTAGGACACAGAACTCACACTGTGTAGTAGCCACAAGAAGTAGATGAATTATTGATGAGTAAAAACAGGATATTAATTCACAGAGGAGTAAGATATTTTTGTTTTTAACTTCCTCTCATGCTGGTGATAAAATATCCTATATAATTTGGTATGAGCCTCATTAAATATATGCATCCCATGTTTTCATAACTCTTTAATGTTTTCTAGCCTCTCTTTCAGCTTTAAATACTGGCAATGAAATCAAGACACATGAATTATTAAGAGCAAAGATTTTGTTAAAATGACAGAGCATTCAGTCCATCTGTCTCACATTTTTAAGTCCTTCTATTCACATGTTTTCTGAAATTACAAAAGTAATTAACACAGAGATTTCAAATACATTTTTATTTTTTTCTTCCTTTATATTTTGGTGGGGTTTTTTTTCTTTTAAATGTAAGCTCTTGTCTGGACAGCAAAAAAAGGCACCCAAAACCACAAGGAATAAGCTTTTTGCAGATTGTTTCTCTAAACCACAGGAGATCAAGGTCCTATATCTATGAGTAGATATTCATATTTCCCAGTTAGCTAGATAATTCTTTAGTTGCCAGACTGCAAGAAACCAGTGTGTTCTAACCCATACTTTGTGGAACACAAAATTAGACTTATTTAATATCTAAAGATAATCTGCTGTCACTCTCTAGAGCTGTTAAAATAAATCAAGTCCAAGTAGGCTAGTTGGGGAAATGGACTTGGATTTCTTTGCCATTGAGAATATTTCAGTCAAAATAATCAAACAACTACCATTTTCAAAAAGCAATAAAGTAATATCATGGGATCACAGAATAAAAAATATCCAGGCCAGGAGGGACCTCTTCTAGTTTAGTCCAACATCCTGCTCAAAGCGGGACTAATACAGTCAGGCTGTGCAGGACTATGTCTGCAATGCTTGAATGCCTCCAGGGTTTGTCACTCACTTACTCCTCTCTGGGTAACTTGCTCCAAGGTTTGGCCATCTGCACAGTTAAAAAAATCCCAATATTCAATCAGAATTTCCCATGTTCCATCTACTGTCCTTTGCTCTTATCCAATCACTGGGCACTTCCATGAGGTTACTCCATGTCCTCTGTATCCTCAGATCAGGTAGCTGAGGATATACAATATGACAGACAGCAATATGGTCTCCCTGAGCCTTCTTTTCTCCAGGATGTGTCAACCCAGTTCTCTTAGCTTACCCTTGTCTATCATGTGCTCCAGCCCCATGACAGACATGGTGGCCTGTGCTGGACAACCTCCAGCATGTCCATGTCTTTTTGTAAGGGGTAGCCCAGATTCTGTGAAAAAACAAAACGCTGCAGTTGTGGTCTCACCGGTGTTGAATTGAGGACAAGGTTCATTTCCCGCAGTCTGCTGGCTGGAGTCCTGCTTCTGTAGCCCAGAAGGCAATTGGCCTCTGCTGCAAGGATGCACTGCTGGCTCATCATCTGCTTAGAGCCTACCAGCTTCTGCAAAGATGCTTTCCAGATGGTCAAGCCCCAGTGTGTACTAGTATTTGGGTTCACTCCTCTCCAGGTGCAGACTTTTGCATTTGCTTTTATTGAACTTCCTGAGGTTCCTGCTAGCCCATTTCTCCCACCTGTCCAGGTCCCTCTCAGTAACAGTCCTGCCCTCTATGTGCTCTTCACACTCCGGGGTTGTTCTCAAATTTGCTGAGAGCACACTCTGTCCCACCATCTAGGTTGTTATAAAGACATTAAGATGCATTTGTTCCAGTACTGATTCCTGCAAGGCACCACAAAATCAGCACACAGCAGACCAGTGTCTGCTCTTTCCAGCATTAACCACAAGTCTTTGAGTCCAGCAGTTCAATTTTCTATGCACCTTACTGTCTACCAGTCCACACTATATCTTAAAATTTCAGTACTAAGGAGACTGGGAGGGACTGTGTCAAAGCCTTTCCTAATGTCAAAGTGTGAAGCATCAGCAATAATAACTTTGTCACAGAAAGCAGTTAGGTTGCCCAGGAATGAGTTACCCTCGGTACATGCATGCTAGCAGCTTCTGGTTACCTAAATTGTCTATTGTGTCTTGAGAAATAGCTTCTGATTGGACGCTTTTCTTCCAGTCATTAGAAACCTTTCCCAATTTCCATTTACTTCTGAAAATTATAAGATTGTCCCCTCAGCAACATCAGCCAGCTCCTCTGGTAGCTTTGGATACCTTGCATTTGGACGTACAGGCTTGTCTATGTCTAATTGTCTAATACTTAAAAACTAGAAATGAAAAGTCTACATTGCTGATCTTTCCACATACATTTTTTAGTCCTCCCAAATAAAGAGGGAAGTTCTATCTAAATGGGAATTTCCTACCTGTCAAAATTTTGACAATGACAGAAAATATATTTTTCAGTTCAGCTTTAAACCATTCCCAAGTCTTTAAAGAGCTCAGCTTTTATATCATGCTACTATTTCATTCCTTCCTCTATATTTATTTTTTCTTATGACATTCCCAAGTATATCAACTGCTCAACGTATTTTTCAGGCTTTGCAGTGTATTGATTTAAAACTCTGGTTTTAAATCTTTTTCTATCAGTCATTCATATAAATTACCACATGCTTTCATTAGGTCCTAGATTAATCAAACATATTTTCTAAACTTTTATATGCAAAGGAAATAAACAATAAACTCTACAATAAACTCATATTTGAAGCAGTAACAAGATGTATTGGAATAATATTTATATTGCATGAACAGACATCAAAAATAAGAGAGACGTCTTTTTAACTCATGTCATTGCCATCAAAAACATTCCAAGCAAGTGACTTAATTCTATTATTCCAGTTTTGTGACCAGATTTGGTTTATTCAGTCAGGGGAAAACAAAGCTGTTTGTATTGCTGATTTATTTTGCACAAACCACTTTAATTAAAGTGGCGTAATCAGTGGAAAGTAAAGAGCTTTTAGACTGCATGCAATGAAAGGAAGAGTAAAGCATATTCTGCTCCCTAATCAGCTGTTGGGAAAGAACACATATTTTGGCTCTCAGTTATTAAGTAAAAGTTTGGAATTAAGTGTGAGGGAGGAAACAAAAACCAGTTTATTTACAGTTTAATGCATTATTTGTTTTCTATGAGAACATAGCTGTGAATCACTACCTAGTTGACAGAAAAGCAAGGATTAGCAGTATGGAGACACATGTAAGTATTTAACATGATTAAATTCCCATATGTTTCTTCTGTAGCCCAGTAAATATGCTGTCTGCTCATAGAGGGGATGGCCCTGCTGTGTGTTAACCTGGCAGTTTGGGGGTTCAGCGTTGCTGTGGGCCTGATCAGGGTGTCACTGGTTTAACCCCTGTGCTGGGGCGAGTGGCTGCTGCCTCCCCTGCTGCAGCTTCAGCTCTGGAGTGGCCCCACTGGGGAAGGGGTGACACCCCCCATCTGTCACCGCCTGACAATGCATAGCCCTTTATGTGCATGGGGCTGGAAGAACTTCAGCTGGCAGACCAGGAGAAGGATGCCAAATGGATGAGAAAATGTAGAAAGATAAACCTAAATATAACCAAGGCCAGAGGCGAAGGTCCCACCCACCGTCATGCCCCTCCCACTGAAGAAGGCAGGATGCTGGCAGCTCCATGTGCCGCCCTCACCTCTTTTTCTGACAACTGACATCACAGAATTAACTGTGTTGGAAAAGACCTTCGAGATCAAGTCCAACAACCTTAAACCCAAAAGGATCCTGGTCTCATAGTATTGCTGTAACTGAACTACAAAAAACCCTATATTTTCATTGAGTTGTTAAGATTATAATTAAGTTAATAAATTATTTGTTCCACATATATACACTGTGCTCTATTTTTGCATATAACAAGGTTTGGAGCATGAAATGTCATATCTAGGCACATAGAAGGAAATGTTTTTCAGCAGTATCATTTGCACCTATATTTCATACAGTTCATCATTCCATGAGCAGTCTTTAAATTCCTATTTCACAATTCATTCCTTTTTCTTTTTTGAGACTAAGTGGGAGCGGTCTGCCTGCAGAATAGAGGTAAAATCCTGAGATATGTTTATATGAATATCTACATGAATACATCCTGAGCTGGTTCTGTTTTTTCTCTGCACCAGAAGTGAAGATGTCTGCACATGAAGTGAAATGAAGAAAAGTTATTAGGTATGGTCAAACCATGTCTCTTTTTCCCTACTTTTGGCCTGTTTACATTAAGACTTTAGAAAGAATTTACTGACATAATTAAAAGTGAAATTAAATGATCTCAAAACCTCCTGATGATTTCCTATTTCTTTCAGAAGTAGTTTTTGGTTTTCTTTTCAGAGATTCTACTGAGAGTCATTGAGGAATATTTAGCTGTAAAACAAATGTTACACAGCTCACACAAAACATTGAGATGTGGGTTTTATTAGATTTATTATTAGGCACTCAATAGACCGCATCTAGGCTAGTGTTTCCAATAAAATTGGAAATATTCTATTTTCCCCAATACAAGCAAGATATTGATATACTTGAGTGACTTTAGCAGAGACCACCAGGGTGCTTGTGCATGGGAGCAGTTGACCTGTGAGGGAATACTGAGGAAGCTGAGCTTGTTCAGTCTGGCAAAGAAAAGACTTTGGGGGTATGTTAGAAAAGCACCTGATGTATATGGGACACAGTAGATGGGCTGTTAATAGCATTACACAGCAGAAAGACAAGAGAAGAACTTTAAAATTAAACAGGAGCTATTCAGACTGGATATGAAGAAAACCTTTTCTCCCCATGAGCATGGTCCAACAGTGGAGGAGGTTGCCCAGAGATATTGGGCAGCATCCATCTCTGGATTTTTTCTACATTCAATTGGATAAAGCCCTCAGCTGCCTGGTTTGACACCATAGCTGACCCTGTTTGGAGCAGGAGGTTGGGCTAGAGACATCCTGAATTCCCTTCTCCCTTGAATTACTCTGTGCTTCTATGGTCAGAATGTTTACCCCAACCTGGAAAGTTCTCACAATTCTGTAAGTGCAGACAGAGTTAGGATTCATGGCTATGTGTCATCGTAGTCTTATAACATGTCATATCTATGGTATTCCTTTATTGACTCTAGGAAATTAAATAAAATTAATTAAATATAAAGAAAAGTGACACAAACTCCATTTCGATGGAGACTAATCCTTTTTCCTCTAGTATTAATGGGACCATATGTACAATAATAAATAAAAGATGATTAATATATGTCATTCTTTTAGACAGAGAGACAACAAACCACCAGATGATAGATAGGCCATTGAAAATGAATCATTGGAACCATGGACTGATCAGGAAATATTGTTAGTTAAATCCGAAAATCAGTATCTTTATATATTGCTAGGTACACAAACTGTCATTTATGATAATATGTTATAGCTGAAGAATAAAGAGTACCTAGTTATTGACAACTCATTATATTTGCTTTTTAAATAAGTAGTTTGATATTGAATTATTGCATATCTCTTAAATCCTTTATGGTGATTTCTGTATAGACACACGCATCAATTCCTCATTTATTCATTGTCACCAGAATTTCTGTCATTGTACTGTTCTACGATAGTTTGGAAATCCTGGCTATACTTGGATATGCATCTGTGAAAAGAAAACTGATGACAGCAGAGAACATTAATTAAATAAAATTTTCAAATAAATATCAAATAGAATTTTAAGTTAGATCTGAACTTTTAGAGAATTCTGCTGAAGCTCAAACATTAATATTCAGTGCAATTGAAGCAAAACAATCTATGGAAAGATCATTTCTCACTGACTAAAAAAAGAGAATATTCTTTAAATGTTTTATTTGTATTAATTCTTAGACTAAACCACATTCTTATCTTCTCTCTTTTTTGCTTCTCTTCTTTTCCAGTTGCATGTGTTTGATAGGTATAAAGAAATGGTGTATATATAACAAAAGAGTGCTATTTCAGTCTTGTTTGGTAATATGTAATTTCATAATGTCTGTATTTCTCTTCCATTTCTCATATTAACACACTTTTTTCTCCATTACAAAGTAACAAAATGTTTCCATGTAGGATTTTTTTCAACAATTGTCTTTTCAGTCTACAGTACTCCTAGCCTTTAATTGGTAAATCAACAGCTGTCATTCAGTAAGGAGGATGTTTTTGTGATATAAGATCTCATTGGAATTTATTTTTATCTTCCTGAACAGAATTTTAAATTACAAAATAAATGTATGCTTAAGGCATCTGAACGCCATTCATATTCGTATTTTTCAAGTGTACTCAAAGTAGATGCACTTACTTAAAGAAAATTTCTTTTTATGGGGCATGTTGGATTTGCCAAAATCTATGTGCTGCTTCTGTACCCTGTAAAAGAACTACCAGAAAATTGTGATTAATGTGGATGGATAACTGTAAGGCCCCAGAGCTTGCTCAAAAAGGGTCTTAAAAAGGCTTGAGATTCTTTTATGTACCCAAGATATTCCTTAAGAGGTCAAAACAACAAAAGCTTTACTGGCAAACTTCAGAAAATCAGGGAACTTTAGCAAAAGTTTAAAGCAACCTTCAATCAAAATAAAGCATTTCACAAACCATTAACTTAGCAAACTCCAATTCATCCAATTTTAAGTTACTCAAACTTTGAGAAGAAGGAGAGAAGAGATATAGAAAAGAACAAATGTAGCTACCACTCATGGCTCCACTAGTATTCCAGCTGATTTAAAACCAAAGAGTAGGTAGGGTCAAGACCTGTGTGTGCCTCATGCTCTGGCATGAAGTACCTTTCAGCTTTCCTGGGCCGACTTCTGGTCACTTGGCCACTTATGAGCTGGGTTAGAGGCGCCAGGGTCAGAGTGTGGAGCATTGCCTCCTGTATGCCAGGGTTTCGCCCCACTGTGTGGCTGGGATACAGGCCCTGGAGGTGTGGCGTGTGTGGAGCAGGGCATCACCTTGCCAGGGCAAGACCTGACTTGACCTTTTTCCCACATGTGAGACTGAAATGTTTTGAGCCAGGATCCTCCTCCAGTCTCTCACAATAACCTGACTCTAAAGTTCAAGCTCTATGGTTTCAATATGATCAAGTAAATTATAAGTGGATAGAATGCCAAAGAACTCATGGTTCTAGTACTTTAAATGTATATATAGTGGAATATAGTTTTTTTTAGTTTGTGGCAATAATGTTTTCTAAGGAAGAATTGCCTACCTGAAATGTAAAGATGTTACAAAACAGAAACCATGAATTCTGTTGTGTAGTCAGCAATAGCTTGAATTCATCTGCAAATGTTCTGAATTGTGCCAATAATTCTGTGGTTAAATAATTTCAGTTATGGAAAGTCAAACAAGATTCAAATATTGCTGCAACGATGTTTTTAGATGTTGCATAATACCCAAATGAGAAAAGAAAGAGGAAAAAATTATTTGTTAGTTAATGATTTCAAAGAGATGAACGGTTTCAGAGCAATACTTTTGTTTATTATCAAAGTAGAGTGAGAATTCTGTGGATTCTAGACATGAAAATGTTCAAAGTATAGACTAGCAATTAAAGATCTTTTCCATGTAACCGTTTGCATCAAGCATTGATACAACTTTACTCTCCTCAGTCTATACCAGGGATGCCATTAGTTTTTTTTGTCTACATGTTGTAGTAATATTTCAGACTGCTATAGGATTTTTCTTTATATTTCAAAATAATAAATTCACCCTGCTGCGGTGCGTCAGCCCATTTTGGGCTGTACATCAGAGAGGACATCTAGTGGGTGGATTTCCCCACCTTGGGTTCTGCCTCCGAGGGCGGATCCGAGGAGGAGACATGGGTTTTCCCTCTCCACCCACTGGGTGTCACTCCAAGGCTCATCTCCTCCCTGATTCCAGAACCCTCTTAGCCCCTAAGTCACTCATTGGCTAAGTCAATTTATGTTTAATAATAAGTTCATTGATTAAGCAATTAATGTCTAGAAAGTTCTGTTCTGTTGTGTTCCTCATTGGTTTGTTCAAATAAGTTCCTCCTCTTGTATGTTATGATTGGTTATGTGTCACTCCTTATCATTTCCTTATTGGTTGTATCCTTGTACCTCCCATTCTCCTCCCCCTGCATAACTTCCCCCTGTAACGGCCAGTCGGCGCCATTCCATCGCCACTCCTGAGCCTTTCCATGAGACTGGTTCCCCGGGTTTTGCCCGGGGCAGAATGGCTCCCTGGGTTCCCTGTGCAGGTCACGTCCTGGCAGGGCTCAGAGGATTCCAGCTCTCCGGTCACGTCCGGGGGCTGAGGCCATTCTATTAAGGCCAGGCTTTAGGTTGCTCCCTTCATGCCTTCCTGTTTCCCGTGCTTGGGGCAGGGAAATAAAGACACGGATTATGCAAAGAGAGCGCCTCCTTTGTCTTTCATCTCCGTCGCCGCAGCCCAACTTACTTGGCGAGTGTCCATGTGGGAGGACAGAAGCTATGTCGCCTCCCAGGCTCACCGGGCTGCCTGGGTAGCCGCGGCATCACCCTACACACTGCTCACAGAGTCCTTCACATGAGGAAAGGTGTTCTATCTTGCAAGTCTAGCCTATTTTTTGTTTGTTTTCTGTTTTCTTCTGTATTTATATGGAGTAGATATGCCATCTAAAAGCACAAACTGTGCCTCAGGTAATTGTGTATCAAACATCCAGTTTCTAAATTATCACTCTTCCAAGATTATAGAAATGTTCTTATATGTCTTTGCATATTTGTTTTCAGATTACTCCACCAAAATGATTTCCTGATAACTATAATATAGTTAATATTCCTGCAATATAGTAATTTTTTTTTAATTAAGCTATACCTAGTTACATAAGGATAATCTTCAGTATTTGTAGGAAAAAATGTACAGATCTGATTTTACTATATTCTTCAAATTATTTGCAAATTATTTGCAAAATTAAAAATTATGTAGAAAGATGATATAGAATCAAATAATCAGAGGATTATTCTGGTTAGAAGAAAAATTATTCAGGTTATTCAAAGCAGGACAATTTTGGTCCAGTTCTGCAGGGCTGTGTCCAATCAAGACTTGAATTACCTCCAGGGTTTGACATTCGTTCCACTCTCTGTCCAGTTCTTTCAGCTTCCCCTTGTCTGTCATGTGCACCAGCCCTAGGACCTCCAGGATGTCCATGTCTCTTTGTAAGGGGCAGCCCAGGTTCTGTGAAAACACAACACTGCAATCGGGGTCTCACTGGTGCTGAATTGAGGACAAGGCTCACTTTCTTTGATCTGTTTGCAGAACTCTTCCTAGTGCAGCACGCAATACACCAGTACACACTGGTGGCTTATGGTCACCCCGGTGTCTATCAGGACCTCTAGGTTCTGTTCTACAAAGCTGCCTTTGAGATGGTCACCTGTACATGGGTTTAATCTTTCTCAGGTTCCTTTTTTTCCGTTTTTGCTTTTGTTATACTTCCTGAAGTTTCTGTCAGTTAATTTCAGCTAGTCTGATGCCTCTCAGTAGCTGTCTTGCCCTCCAGTGCACCAACGATGTCCTCCATGAACACATGTCTTGGTGTTGTCTGAAAACTTGCTGAGTGCACAACTTGTCCTGATATCCAGGTCATTGTTTATTTTTTCTATATCCTCATCAGTAGTCTTTTCTCCTCTGGATATTTCATGGTGTTTCCAAACATGCTAAAAATTGACCAAAGTGACCCAAAATTTTCCTTTAATAGAACTTCTGCAGTTTTGTTGTCATTGACATTTAAAGCTCTACCATTTTGCTCTGGTAAAAGACCAATGAATGTTTTAAGATTGGGGGTTTTTTGATATTTATTAAATTCTGCTTTTGTTGTTTCACTGACTCTGGCTGGGATGAAGTTATTTTTTTCCTAATAGGCCATATGCTGCTGGTTTTGGATTTGTAACTAAAAGTGTGTTGATAACACACCAGTGTTTTGGCTATTTCTGAGCAGTATTTGCACAGTGTCAAGGTTTTCTCTGTTTCTCACACGGCCTCCCCAGCGAGTAGGCTGGAGTCAATAAGAAGCTGGGAGGGGACACAGACAGGAGAGGAGATCTGAGTTGACCAAAGGGATATTCCATGACATATATAATGTTCAGCAATAAAAACCTCAGGGGAATTTTTTGGGGGACTTTAGCCATTTCTTGGAGACTGGCTGGGTGTCAGTCTTTTGTGGAGGGTTTTGAGTGATTGCCCTTGCATCACTTGGGCTTTTTTTTTTGTTTTTCTTTCGCTTAACTTATGAAACTATCCTTATGACCCATGAGTTTTCTCTCCTTTGCTATTCCTATACTCTCCCCTATCCTGGTGGGGTGAGGGAGTAAGCCAGCAGCTGTGTGGAGCTTAGCTGCTGGCCAGCATCAAGTCACTATTTGTGGTCTTTAAATATACTGTGGAAGTATTACAGTTATATGGTTTCCCTTGAGTGGTATAGATCTTGACTTTTTTGTTTGTTTTTACTACTTGTTATCAATTTCCCTTTTTGGTATCTTACATCAGTCTATCACAAACATTTTTTTTTCATGTCAGCATAGATACAATTTAATGTATCAATGCTTCATCATTCCAGTCATATTAATTTTACTTTCAAATTTTAGTTAGGCTGAACTGATGTTTATAAAAGGGCTTTGTTTAATTATTCTTGCTTAACACCTTAGGTCAACAATTAATTAAATAATTTCTTCTACAATGTGTGTCCTAATTAATTTTGATATCTTGATTTTGTGTCAAATTCCTTCATTCATGTTTTTCTCTTCTCTTTGGTCAAGTCAGCTCATCTGCTATGAAGATTTGTTCTGCCTTTACGTAGGAATCCATCTGAAGTGGGCCATTTTTCTGGAGAAGTTGGAACACTCAGAGGGGAGGGGGAAAAACCAATTCAGCCAAACAAATACATATGAAAGCAAAACACACATACCCCCACACCTTTTTCATCTCTCTTATCCAATTCAAACAATTATGCATGATAACATGAAAAAAGAAAACAACAACAAAGCAGACACAGGCTCTGTTGTAATCTAAAAACAAGAAAATGCTTTTTAAAAATTTCAATTCCATTACTTCTGTGATAATGGGGCTTTAAGACACTTATTGCATACATAAAACCCTAAAAACAACTCACACTGACAGCATTGTAGATGTCTTAAATCTTACAATTTACTGGAATGCCAATAGCAACCTGAGAATATTGAGGCACTAGAAAATCCAATTATTTAAAAAAACATAGTGTAGTGCAATGAAAACTCAAACTGTGTGTGTGTGTTTTTGCCAAACAGAATAAATAATTTTTAAATATTTATCAAAATCTGTGGTTTTGTATCTGTATTTTGAGCTCTTTGTAAAATGTCCATTTGTCTTACATTGTGTCAGTGATGGATATGTTTGGGATCAGTCTCATAAACCTAAATTAATATGTCAATAATCATAATCAAAGGCTTGTTGAATTCTTTGTGAAATTCTGGATTGATTTAATGCTTCATGAAACATGATTGTAATAGGCATGTAGGACTGTCCTTCATGTTTTAAAAAAATAATACATAACTGATTAAAAAGTCAGTATTTCTTTATTGGTTGCTCAGATACCAATGTAGTTGACTGTAAAAGCTGTATCCCTATTTCAGTAAGATTGTCTGTTGTCCTCAGAATATGCTTTAAAAGTCAGTCATACACTTCTAACATTACTTTCTTGTGCTGGTTTAAGTTCTCAGTTTAAAAGAGACTTCAATCTTTGGTTTTAAATAATTCCAAGGCTCAGAATTTTATTAGCTCTTTTTGCTTTGTTTTCTTATTTGTTCTCAAAAAAACTCCATCATAAACAACTGCAATCTTTGGTTGTTTTCTTTTTTTTTTTTTTTTTTAATGGGGATGAAATTTTTCAAACTGTTTTACAGCAGAGCTATTAGTCAGAACAGGTTATTGCACTGCTTCCAGCTGAGCCAGAATATCCGGTCTTGTTCTACCTAGTGAAAATAAAACAATGCATAAAGATTTCCCCAGTGTACTGTGCAAGTGTGCCTAATCTGTATGGACAGTGCCACATCCCCAGAAAACTTCCTAATGATTCCCTCCACAGCCAGACTGGAAACCTAAGGTCTTTAATATTACAGTTTCCTTATTCTTATTTTCTATAATTTAACAACTTTTCTTATTATACTTAATGGAAGTCATGCAATATTGAGCAGTAACTGCTGTTAATTTCCTGCTGTATATAATTTGCATTTTTTTGTTGCTAGTGGAGAGTAATTAACATGCTCTAATTATCATACTGATTGTCTTCTTTAGCTTATGAGAATATAGTCATCTCAAACCTCGTTGATCTTACAATAGTACATTTTATTGCCCTCAGTAATTGTATACAGGGATATAGAAGGCTTAGTTTTTTACTAAAAAAATGGTGTGATCTAGCTGTAACAAGTTCCCTAAATGTTTCAATTTGGAACAGAGTAATGTAAGATTTTATAGTGCCTATCAAAAAATAGAAGCCTGCTTCTACAGTAGTGAAATGCCACCTTTTTAATAACAGAATTGTGGTTGTATTACCATTATCACACAAAAAAATATTTTGTTGTGTTCCATTCAGATTGTGTTTTACTCTGTGTATGGACACTGAACACAGAAAATACATTCAACTTGGAATATGCTTACAAGCAATAGTGAGTGGTTTTTCTTCTTGCAAAGGTGCTCTTTAGGAGAATAGACATTTATCTGTAGGAAAAATGTTTTCCTTAATCTAAAATTTCTACCTAATTAAACTCCTTAGTAAATTTTATGTTGTCTACAACTATCGTATGAAGTAGTACTGCATATAGGAATATCTAAGTGAAATCAAACAATCTGTTGGAATGCTGTATACAAGAACACTGAGCTTTTGGGTTTTAAAAAGAGAAGAAACATAAGTACAATGAATTACAACTGTACACACAAATAGATTGCATTGTTTTCACAAGATCAAGTCAAACAACTGGTGAAATTCAAATGGGAGATTTTGTATGAGCCTATTCTGCTTTTATTTAAGCATAACCATTTAGTCTAGGAGACACAGAATTAAGCAGTCTGCATTGTGTCTAAAGACTTCCTGGGAATCAGAATTTCATTTGCAACAGAATCTTCCAGGGGATCAATAAATACTGTGAAGATTTATGACTACTTTGTAAATGTTCTCCATCAATTCTGAAATGAATATTGTCTCTCTGAGAGTGCTATATTTGGATTTTTTTTCTCCTTCTCAAAACTATCCACAGTAGTCACAATTTTAGAATGCCTGTATGAATCTGCAGATGCATATGGACAGGGAATGCTTGTGTAGGAGTGAGATAAGCTGTGTGCTTTTTTGTTTGTGTGTGGTTAAGTCTGTTTTGTATTATAGATCACTTTTTCAGTGCAGTCTCAGGGTAGCTGTACTCAGAAGTAACTAAAATAATGTTTGTGAATGATACTAAAAACTGATAGCTGTTAACAGAGAAACAAAGTAAAGCAATCCCAAACTTCCAAAGAAGAAAGTTTCTGAGTTTTCTATACTCAAGGTATGAAATAATACAACTTAGGGGAAAGCCCCAGAGTGCTCTTAACAGCACAGGAAGCTGAAATAATTTGCAGCAAAATTAGAGGAAACATACACCATATTGCATCAGTGAAAGAAGTTGGATTGACATCACACACATCTAGAAAATACCCGACCATGAGCATGCAAATAACTGTCTTATTTTTTTTAATTTTAATTTATTGTAGCATTACATATAGGGGGCAAATATCATTCAACCATATTGCACTGGATTCTATCAAAATAAGTAGAAAGACATGGTACCTACTAATTGATCAAATGACAATGAAGAACTAACTAGACTAGCTAATTTACTGAGAACCTAATCACTTCAATAAATGGAAAATTCAGGATCAGATAATGACTTGAAAACAGTAGTGCTTATTAACACATAGAATTCTAGAAGCAAGGCATAGCCTTTGCTTGATTTATTTTCTTTTTTTTCACCTTTTTTTCCTTTTTATTTCCTTCCTCATATCCTTACAGTCCTGCTTTCTCCTACAATATTATAATTAGGCTTAAGAAAGAAACAGTGATCAATTCAATTTAGGCATCTACTCCAGGACTCTGTCAAAGGGCTCAATATGGTCTTTCTAGATTTGATGATTCATAGAGGTATTTACTTTTTTATATTTTCCTTTTGAATTCTGAATATCCACTAGTAAAGCAAAGAGTAGGTGCAATGTTCTTTGGACAAATAGAAAAGAGGTGACATCCAAAAATAACCCCAGATATTAATTCTGAGAAAAATAGGATTTTTAAAATTCTAAGCTGTAAGCAATACATTTGGGTTTTTATTCTGAATCAAAATGTTTAGCTAATAACTGGCATATCAAAGCAGGAAATCACTCACTCCAAGTAGGTTTATTAGTCAGTGTACTATGCTATCACTCACTCATTTCATTGAGGTTAACATTTTTAAATGATATTACAAAATAAGAATGTACTTGTTAAAATAATAAAATACATTATTTATTCCTATATTTTGCAAAATGTTATTTATTTTAGTAGAGGCAAAGTAGTTTTTAGTTGAGATAAGTTAGGATTGGTGTGTATGTTGCAAAGAGTTTATTCTCAGGAGTTCTATGTTTTGTTCTTTAATCTTGACTAAGTCAGTTAAAAAATGGCTGGATGGCTGGGCCCAGAGGGTGGTGATGAATGGAGTTAACCAGGGGAGGCCAGTCAAAGTGGTATTCCCTAGGGCTCAGTATTGAGAACAGGCTTATTTAATATCGTTATTGATAATCTGTATAAAGGGATTGAGTGCACTCTCGTTCAGTTTGTGGATGACACTGAGCTGGGCAGGAGTGTTGATATACTGGATGTCAGGAAGGCTCTACAGAGGCATCTGGACAGGCTGGATTGATGGGCCAAGGCCCATTGTATGAGGTTTAACAACATCAAGTGCCAGGTCCAGCACTTGAGTCACAGCAACTCCCTGCAGTGTTACAACTGGGGGCAGAGTGTCTGGAAAGGAACCCAGCCAGAAAGGACCTGGGGGTGCTGGGCAACAGCAGCTGAACATGAGCCAGTGTGTGCCCAGGTGGCCAAGAGGGCCAGTGGCATCGTGGCCTGTATTAGCAATATTGTGGCCAGCAGGACCAGGGCAGTGATTGTCCCTCTGTATTCACCACTCATGAGGTCACACCTCAAATCTTGTGTCCGGTTCCAGGCCCCTCACCAAGAAAGACTTTGAGGGCCTGGAGCATGTCCAGAAATGGACAACAGAGCTGGTGAAGGGTCTGGAGCACAAGACCTATGAGGAGCAGCTGAGGAAGCTGGCATTGTTTAGCTTGGAGAAAAGGTTGCTAAGGTACTCCTTATCACACATTATCACTATCTACAACTGCCTGAAAGGAGGGTGTAGCAAGGTGGGGATCAGCCTGTTCTACCAGGCAGCTAGTGAGAGGTGAGAGGACAGCTTCAAGCTGTGCCAGGGAAGGTTCAGGCTGGACATCAGGAGGAATTTCTTGGAAAGGGTTGTTAAACATTGGAATGGACTGCCCAGGGAGGTTGTGGAGTCAGCATCCCTGGAAGTGTTCAAGTAATTACTGGATGAGGCACTTAGTGCCATTGTGTCTAGTTGACAAGGTGATGAGCAGTCAAAGATTGGACTTGATGATCCCAGAGGTCTTTTCCAACCTAAATAATTCTGTGACTCTGTAAAACATCTTTGATTTTAGACCTTCTGGGCCCTGACAACAGAGAGGACATTTGGGACTCTTACAGAGCTATTTTTCCCCCTTTATCTTAAACAAGCAAAACCAGACAAATGCTCCCCCCACCCCAAACATATATTCCCTAAAAAATAGAGTTGAAGATGTTAGGGCCATCCAGACTCTTCATGAACATCTTTAACATTAGTTGTAAGATTCACCTCCCTTCAATTTTATATGTTTGAAAGCTTATCATTTAAGGTGAATTAGCTAGTTTAAATTAACTGTGCAGTTAATACAGACAGTTATCTCAGAAGTTTGACTATTGTAGAAAGTGACCTCATCTCCCATCTTGTAACTGGTTTGGGGTTTTTTTAAAGGTAATTAATTAAATTTCCAGTTACTTCATAATTTATTTTTAAGTCATGCTCATCATGTTTTATTCACTAGTTAACCTCAGTAACTTTGTGTCTCAGTGCTTCCACCTCTGAATTCCATCAGCATCCTAACAAATTAATTACTGAATACTGAATAGCTAAGAACCAGTGTAGCCAATGTTAGCTATAGGAACAAAGGAAGAAGGCCTGAACTAACTTCCTGCATGCTCATTCTGATTCCAGTGGAGGTTAGAACTTTTCCATAGGTCTCAAGAACTATAGCTGCATAAAATTATTTCTCATGTGAATGGACAAAGGCACCGATTTCCTTTTATTATCTGTCAGGGTCCGGGGAGAGCAGTATGGAGCTGAAGTTCCTGTGTTAGTAGGTCAGAGGCTCTGAATCAGCTGCATAGGTTGTCCTTCATCCCCTACTGCCTTGTGACCTACTTAGTGACTTGTCAAGGACTAATTTAATTACATAAACTTAGCCAGCTATCAGTTACGTCCAGTGTCCCTCATTTCTATTGCCCTCCAGATGTTTTGCCAATAATACTATAATTGCTGTTTCTAGTCTATAAAGAAAATTTCAGCATACTGAATTTTGTACAAAAAAATCTGTCTCAATAGCATAGGATGTTCTACAGTTAATATCTTTTAAGATTATGAAACAGGTCCCTGGTATAGACTATGGGCCAAATTAATTTCCTAGAGGACTACAGATTAAACATAAATCATGGTTTTGAATGTGAAAGGTCATGTTATTCAACCACAAAGCTACAGTTCAAAATGTGACTTTATGACTTCTACCACTTCTTCCCACTCTGAATTATTCATCAAGTTAATATTTTACTATCATAAGTTTTCAAACCCTTTAAATTTAGAAAACAAAGTTTGTGGGCTTATGTTAATAAAAGCAATTTCAAAGAGTAATAGAATAAACCTAGCATACCCAGAGCACAAGAGAGAATAAAATATTAATTTTTAGGTTGAGCACAAATTCTCTCAATCCAAGTATTTTTTATAGTTAATAAAACTTCAGAATTATTTGCACAGATTTCACAGAATCACAGAATAAATGATGTTCAAGGAACCTAGGGAGATGTTCAATCACCTGCTGAAGCAAGGTCAGCTGGAGCAAGTTGCTCAGGGCTGAGTCCAGTCAAGTTCTAAATTTCTTCAGGGATGCAAATGCCATGACCACTCTGGACAACACAGTCTGTTCCACTGTTTCAGTGCCTTCACTGAGAGAAAAAAAAAAAAAAACCAAAAAACCAGAAGGATTTCCCATACAGGAAATGTGTTCAAGAGGTATCTGGATCTGGCACTAGGTGATGTGGTTTAGTGGTTATGTGGTTACAGTAGCTGGATGATCTTAAGGGTCTTTTCCAACCTTGATGATTCTATGAAATGGATTTCCCATTGGAAATCCTATTTTTGGCCTGGAGAAAAGGAGGCCCAAGGGGCACCTTATTGCTCTGTACAAAGCCTGGAGAAAAGGAGGCCCAAGGGGCACCTTATTGCTCTGTACAAATGAAAGGAGGTTGCAGCAAGGTGGGAGTTGATCTCTTCTCCCAGGCAACTAGTGACAGAATAAGAGGAAATGGCCAAAATCTGTGCCAGGAGAAGTTCAGTTTGGACATCAGGAAGTCTTTCTTCACTGCAAGAGTGGTTAAACATTGGAGTGGGCTGCCTAGGGAAGTGATAGAATTGCCATTTTTCAGGGGAAAATGTTCAAGAAATTACTGGATGGACCACTCAGCGCCATTGTCTAGTTGACAAGGTGGTGTTCGGACAAAGGCTGGATCTGATGATCTAGGAAGTCTTTTCTAACTTTAATGAATCTATGGTTCCGTATTTCAGACTCTGCCCATTGCTCCCTGCCCTTTTACTGAACATCTCTATGAAGAGTCTGGCTTCCTATTGTATACTTCTCACCTCGTGTCAGGTATTTGTATAGACTGATTTAAACTGCACATACATATATATATATATATATGTATGCATATATACATATACACACATACTAAGGCACACATTTTTGTAATATTAGCGAACAAAATAATTTGTTTGGTGCCTGTGGACTGTTTTAATATTTTATTTCCTACAAGTTACTGGAGAAAGATTGAGTATTTCTAACATTAATTAACTTCATAGACTAACAAGAAAAGACAGTAGAGATGCACAGATTAAATAGACTGGTTTGGGGCTTTTTTTATTGTTTGCTGTACTTGATAATCCTAAAGGTGTTTTCTAATCTAAATGGTTCTATGATTCTATAACTATTCTTCCTTAAGAATGTGTTTCCTTAAGAAGATGAAGGGAAAAAAATGTTTTTCAAAATTGCTTTTATAGATTAAACAGAACAAATAGAAATAGTTGCTTTGAATATAAAACTATTTCTTCCAAGTAATAATTAAGTGATGCAATCATTAATGATTTTAAACCTCTGTTAAGCTGAAGGAAGGTAATTTTAACAGATATTACAAGAGAACTTTATCAATGTAGGTAAGTAAGTGTGGTAGGTTGAGCCTGAGCTGATGGACAGCTCGTCTGGCCAGTGGCGTTTTTCGGAATTTCCATATGTAAGGCTTGGGGAGACAGGAAGTTCTCTCTCTTTGGGGTTTTGCTGTTCCTGCGGGAGAGGGGAGGAGATGGGGCTGAAGCCGCTTTTTCCCCGGAGTGGCCACGGCTTTTCTCCCCCCTCCCCCAGTGCCGGGGCACTGCCCCAGGATGGTGGCATGCCAGCGGGAGGATCCCTCAGAGCCCTGGCAGCTGAGGAACAGCCATAATCGCTGCAAGTAGCTGCAACCATCCAGCAGAGGCTTCTGAGGACTGCCCCCCACCCCTCCACATGGCCTGCGGAAATCCTGGCAGAGGCTGATGGAGCTGAGACACTTAATATCAAAGAAGAGAGCAGCACAAAGTGAATGGGGTTTCTCTTCATCATAAAGCCCGTACAACGAAGATTATTTTTCATCATAGCGTCTTCAAGGTCAGAGAGAAAGAGAAAGTGAGTGAAGCTAAGATGGCAACGGGGAAGAAGGAGGGCGGAGCGGCATTTGCCATGTGGAGCTTAAAACTTCTTGCAAACCGTGGTGGAATCTGTAATGTTCCAAACTGTTTTTTCTCTTTAATCCATTTAAAGACATGGCGGGGGGTGGGGTGATGAAGGATTCTGAATGCAGCCTATGTGCAAAGGGGACCACGCCAGGTGCCCAGAGGTGTGGACAGCTGTAAGAAACTTTTAAGATTTTCTGTAGAAAAGCGAGTTGCTATTTCAGGCTGGAATCTGTCCATCCTTAAAAAGAATACCCCATGTGTGGCCCATGGTAAAGAAACTGATTTTCTATCCATGGGAGATGTTTATTTCCTGGTGGAAGTTTAATCCCGGGCGGGGGCTGTTGGGCTGTGGCTAATACAGTTTTGGGAAACCACAGATAGCAAAAGAAACCTCTTTTTCCTTAACTAGTGGAGAGATTCTTAAGAACTGTAAATACTGACCAAGAATTATGTGGTGTTATTCTTTGTGCTGGTTTGGGGAAAAGAAAAAGGAGGAGGGGATGTGCAAGTAAAAAGAGGGATTTTGCTTTAATTTCTTAGTATTTTCTTTTCTCTTTTAGTTCAGTTAATAAACTTTTCATTTTCTTTAAGTTTTGAGCCTGTTTTGCATTCCTCCAAATCTCCTATCTCATAAAAGATAAAAAGGTGAACTGAAACCACTACAAATTTAGTGTGTTGGCCAGGAAATCGAACTAACCCACCACAGTAAGAAAGAAATTATTTGGAAAAAATGAAAACATAAGTAAGTAAATGGAAGTCAGTATGTCCAACATATGATATGCCCAGAGTTTTTGAAAGCATTAGGTAATTAACTCACTGTAAAAATGTCCATCATTTAAAAAAATGATCATTTAACATATATATCCAGTGCTATTTGTGCTGCTGTGGAAGCTTCTAAGTGACCTTCCAACAATGATGAAACCAATGTCCAATTACTATTGATGACCACAATATGAAAATTTCACCTCTAACTCTTCTAACTACTAAATGAGTCATAAATAGTACTCCTATTAAGTGAGCAACCCAATATTCAATTAACGGTTAATGATGCATAGGGAAATAGTTTCAAACACTCTAAAATGGACTTGAGATGATTTTCAAATTTAACACGAGACTTCTGAATACTGAATTGTGACAAATGCCTAGTGATAATACTTTTATACTTTTTCGTCATGTACTCTGTTATATACAAAAAACTCTGGAAAGAATCAGTTAAGTAACTCCTTGGATCAACCCAGAATCCCCTGAAATATTAAAATAAAGAAGTGGTCCAAGTGTTTTGATTTCTTATGGAGTTTTCTACTATCTTGGAATCGTAAGTCTCTTAACACTTTTTATTACATTTTTCTCTAATTAATTCTATTCCTGAAGCCTACTCTGATTATTTAAAAAACAATTTTTGTGATGATTATTTGAGTGGATATTTAATGTAGTATTATTTTTAGGCGGAAAATCACAGAGAAATAATGAAATTATAAGAAAGGAGGTTGAAAGGTCATTTGTTCCCTTCCTAATCCATGTCTTAATTTAATAAATCTCATTACTGAGAGATATTCTCTAGGATTTTGCAAAGTAGTCAGTGATGCACACATCACAACTTCTTTAAACTATTTCAATGTTTCACTATTATGAGGATCACACAAAATCCATATAGTGTTTTTATAAAGGATTTTTTTCTAATTTCTTACTGAGGTGAAATCTGATAAAAATTAAACCCATTATTCTTCATCTTCCTTATTACAAACATAATTTTTTTAATAGTAAATTTTGCATATTTTAATACTTAATGTGTCTTCTCCCAGTCTTCTCTTCTATAAACTAGGTTAATCTTTTCTTCTGGATCTTTTATTATTCTTGATGCTCTTAGGCTGGTTTGCATCTTCCATAATATTTATGCTCAGTTCTTCCACAAGAGGATCCAGCTGAGACATTGCTACTACTAGCAAGAGTGGAAAAGTGAATTCACCCGATACGGAAAATATATTCTTTATTCATACAGATGTTGTGACTGTCTTTTTTTGCAATGTGACAATATTGCTGAATTTAAGCTTAGGATCTGAAGTAATAACCCTAAGAATCTTCTTGACAGAACTGTTGTCTAGTTGTTTCCCTTTTCTTATAAATGTTATAAAGAATTTTAATTTTTTAAATTATATTGGGGTTTTTTTCACACCATCCTACAGTTTCTGGGCATTATTTTAATTTTTAATCCTACTAATTATTGGTATATTTAGCGTAATATTTTCTATGTGATCATAAAAGTCCTATGAAATATTCAGTAATCTTATAGGCAGGACACGCCTTAAAAGAAGACTTCCTGTGAGATAGTATGGAAAGTTCACTTTCCTACCTCTATTTCTTCTGCATGTATACTTCAGTATCATAGATCTTGTTCATGACTTTTTCCCTTCCATTATGGCAATATCACTCAGCAAGATTGCAGATAACACAAAGCTGACCAGTGCAGTTGATGCAATGGAAAGAAAGGATGCCATTCAGAGAGACATGGACAAGATTGAGAAGTGATCACAAGAGAACCTTGTGAAGTTTACCTAAGGACAAGGTGCTGCATCTGGGTCCAGCCAATCCCATACACGAGTGGGAGATGAACACATCAAGAAGGACTTGCTGGTTCTGGTGAATGGAAACCTTGACATGAGCAACAGAAGAGATTGAAGCACAAGAAAGATGTAGACATGTTAGAATGGGTCCACAGCAGGCCACAAAGGTGATCTGAGGGCTAGAGCACCTCCCTTATGAAGACAGGCTGAGAGCTTAACTGTGGGAGTCCCGCCCCTAGAATTAGCGCCTGTCAATTACCTGGACTCCTCCTTCGAGGATGACACCTCCACCCTGGAGGCGGGCCCGGGGGAGGAAACCTCTGTTTGAGAAGGCGTGCCTAAGGGCTGGGACCTGCCCACCTTTCCAGAACCCTCTGAGTTCCTGGGTTATGTATTGGTTCAGTTAACTCATGTTTAATAATAGGCCCATTGCCTATGTAATAAGTATCTAGAAAGTTCTGTTCTACTTGGTTGTTCATTGGTTCTATGTTATTGTACCCTCCCATTTAAAATTTTGATTGGACCCTCAGGTTTATCCCCTCCCCTATCGAGGTACCCCATTGGTTGTTCTCCCCAACTCCTCCCCGTTTTCCCCTCCCTTATAAGGTGATGCACAGAGGCAGAACCTGGGAGTTCTTCCTCCGTTGCTCTCCCGCCCGGATCCTCACTCCATTCCCCAATAAAGGAGATCTTGGAGGAAGCCCCCTCTCAACTCTCTTTGTTTCTTCCGCCGCCCCTTCCCGCTGGATACTCGCCGGAGCTGCCTCACCTGAGTGTGAGACACCCACACGCGTGCTCTTTGGGTTACTCCTCGGAGGAGTCCCAGGCACTTGGAGGCACGCGTCCTTGGCCGAGGTTTCAGGGTCCTGAAGTGGCTGAGCTATCGACAACAACACTTAAATTATTCAGCATGGAGAAGACTTGACTCTGTGGAAACCATATTGCATCATTCCAGTATTTAAGGGGGGCTTGTTAAAAAGAGAAAGAGAGACTTTTCACATGGGCGGATAGTGATAGGCAAGAGAGAATGGTTTTAAACTAAAAGTGGAGAGCTGTGTATTAGATGTTAGTAAACAATTCTTTACCGTGAGGATGGTGAGGTACTGGAACAGGTTACCCAGAGAAGTGGAAGCCACATCCCTGGAAGTGTTCAAGGCCAGGCTTGATGAGGCTCTGCAACATGATCTAGTGGAAGGTGTCCCTGCCCATGGCAGGGTGGTTGGAACTAGATGATCCTGTGATCCCAGCTGTGAAGCATGTTATCCTTTCCCCTACCATTTCTCCATCTGCTGTGATATGTGAATTTTATGTCTAGTTTTAGAATGCTAATGGCTCAACAGTACATGTGTTTCTGTAGGTAGTAAAAATGATAGAATAATTTGAGTCGCAGTACAATTAGTACAAATTAATACATACCGATATATGGTTTTAACAAGTATTAACGCTTTATGAGTTTAATAAAAAGTCATCTATATTAGAAAATAGATCTGTCCCTGAGCATAATTTATGATTGTCCAATTAGGCTATAGATTATGGATAATTGCTATAGAAGATCTTTAAGGTTCTGAATCCATTAATCAAATGTTTCATATTTAATGAAATTGTCAGCAATTTTTGGTTAAAAATGTAAGATCATTTAAGAGTATGTGAGTCATCACTTCCCTGCTACTGATTTGGTATATAAATATTCCTTTCCCTTCATCAGCAAGCCTGCAATTTTCTTTTTAAATTTTACCCACCATACTGTCATGAAATTCTTAGTTAGGAAAAAATCAAGTTAAAATCTGTGTAATGAGTATCAGCAGGAAAAAATGCATTATTATTTTATTCCTAAAACTTCTGAGCTTATTATCAAAGGATAAACCTTTTTACAACATCATTATAATGCTTAATTTGGCAGAACACTTTAAATCTAGGACTGGGAAATAATTTTTAAAAATCATTTTGGGAATATCACTGTATGTAAAAAACTTTTCATTTCCTTTAAAAGGTAAATAAATGCATCTATGCCCAATAACATGATGGGCTTAGGTTACTGCATTCTAAAACGGGGAAATACGAAACCTTTGATACTGTTGGTAAACAGCTACACAATTTGCTGATATACACCACTCCCTGCTGCCCTGATTCACAGCCCCTGCTCTGGAGTCAGCAGTAAGTTTAGAAGCAGTTATTGTATTATTCTCAGAAACATATTCATATTATTTTTTTCATGCTAGCATACAATAAGGGCAGGATTCTTTGATTTCTTTTCTCATGTCCGTTGTGTTCTGACAATATAGCATACAATGTAGTATGTCTATGGTTGTTAGACCTAAGGTGCCAATAACCTATATCATCAGATTCTCCTGTTTCTGCTCTTTAAATATCCCTTATTTTATGCATATTACAGGTTTAATCAGAAAAGCTCTTTGGAGAACAGTTCACACTCAGATATCAGTTATGGCCTTACATGCATGGCAATTGATGTTGGGAAATATTTCACAAAAAAGTGAAATTATTGTGGTGCTGTTTCCTCTCAAAATATTGTCCAGAGCCACATGTTTTCCCACATTGTGTAAGACCAGAGCAGTGCAGCTGCACAACATCTGAAACTGGGCATAGAGAAGCACCTTGATCTAAGAGGCAAAAGACAGTAGTCAGCTCACATTAATTGGAAGCTTAAAGGATCTCTATTTCTATAATATCAAAATGCAAAAATAATTGGCTAGCTAAACGATTCTGATGTAAATACTAGACCTGAGGATTTAATCTAAAGTTGCAGAGCACAGGATAGTGGCTACATAAAAATAAAAGAAATTGGCCACTCTTTGCAGAGGCAATTAGTGAAGGGGTAACAAAACTCCAGGCATAAGTGACAGAGATGCTCTATTCATGGCTGTATTCTCACCCTTCCGCAATGGCAAAGGTTTCTCCAACCACTGTTTTTGCAGACAGACCCAGGACAAAATTATTCATTCAGCTTTGGAAAGTGTATGCATGCCTCACTGCCTAATTTCACTGAACTCTGTAATTCTGAATGCACCGTGATCTCCCCTGGGCAGCTGAAAAGGAAGTAAAACAATAGGAAGCAAGCAACGTTCTTGACATCTCCCCGTAGCTCTGCACGCCATGTGTCTGCGTGTTGCATTTTACTCTAGCAAGTTGAAGAAAGCACCCAGCAAGCCTCCACAGCTCATTTGCAGGGCTGGGGAGCTCACATGATCTCTCTTCCCTGAGCTGTTAAGGGAGGGCAGCACTTGGGGAGAATAGCATTTAGCCACCAAAGGATGAAGATAATAGAAATTAATTCAACAAATTTGTGTTTGTCTATCTTATGACAGGCTTTGAGCTAGTCTTTTTTTCAAGTTGATGGATGACTAAGTTTTTACTGAAAAGTCAGATTTTCAGATCTGAATTTCTTAGGTTTCCCCTAAAATGCCACTGACTTAAATAGGTGGCTTATCTTTTACAAACCTGGGAATACTGAGAGATTTATCTAGAATAAAATTTCAAGCTGACTACAGTCGACTGTTTTGAAAATCTTGGCTTAAAGTTCTGTACAATGCAGTCCTTATTCTTTAAATCAGTTAACTTAGGGTCTGATATCACAGCACTACAGTTGCAGTTTTAACCATGGACATTCATGGAATGTGGCTTATTTTCTAGCAGCCAATGGCAGACAGTGAAATAGGTCAGACAGGTCTGTCTAATGATTGCCATCTGCATAATCAGCAATCTATTAAGATTAATGAGGCTCTCATATATTCTGTACTTCATCTAGCCCACATTAAAATCATATTAATCAGAAAGGTCTATATATCTTCTTTCATATTTTAAAACATGAAGTTCAATCCTCACCTATGTAACTAATAAGTCAAATAATTATAATGGTATGCAGATCAGGGGAGTTTGTTTTGATCATAGATTATTATGTGCTGAAAAAGAATTGCATAAAGAGAAATTAAATTCTGAAAAAGCAATCCTAATTCGCTTTACATATGCCAAAATTCCCCATTCAGTATTTCTGAATATGACCTTACACATTTTGCATTCCCTTTTACTATATAAAATGTTACATTATATGTCTGTGGATTGTATCCACTGTAAGAAATCCTTTCACTTTACATGAAACAGAATATCTTCTTACTCTATTAGTTTTATTTTTGTGTGATTTCCAAAGAAAGTTTTGAACTATAATTGTAAAGTACTGGCTTCCCTGCCATCATAGGAGTTTTTCTCCATTTTGCTTCTACTCTGACATTTTTCTGTTTTAGTAAGCCTTCAGGCAGGGAAGCTTTGTGAGACAGGAGCATCACTTTCATGCTGTTGCCCACTCTTCAAATCTTTTCCTAGAATGCCTTCTGTGCATGTCCTAAAAAAGTACTCATCTTCTCCCAAATCCTCATCCTCCCCCAAAACTTCCCTACTCTCCTCACTCAAAAAGGCATTTTTCCTAATTAGAAGTTTACCCCCTGAATCATAGAATAATATAATTATTTAGGTTAAAAAAGATCTTTAAGATCATGAAGTCCAAACATAAATGAGTATTCCTGGACTCTGAGCCAATAAAATATTGTCAGGTCTTTGTAATTTTATTTCAATGGGCATCTTTAGTAACTCTAAGCTTATTCACAAGTAATAATTTGTAAGGCCAAAGCTCTGCATAAGTTCAGTATTATTGGAGATAAAAAATACAGTAAAATTATTTACTTCCTTTCCTTGGACTCCTTTACCCATTTTTTTTCACCTGTACTGATCTTTTGCTATGAAACATATTTCAGGAAGCTACACCATAATTTTCTTTTTTATGTGTGCAGAGTTTGTGATCTTGGAGGTTGAGTTTCTTTAAGATAAGATTCAGTACAGGAATTGCAGAGCTTGCACAATTTTATATCTTACACTCATACCTATCACTGACACAAACCATAATTCAAATGCATAGTCAAGTCCATCCATAAACAATAAATAAAGGATATTAAAAATAAAGCCACTGCAGCGACCACACACCTTTTAGCATAATGAAAAGAAGAAGAAATCATATATAAGGAAGAAAACCTGGTAAAGATATCTAGTGGCATCATTCTATACTTACAGAAATGCAAGTGACAAAATTTGTTTAGTGATATTTTATATTCAATGAAGCTATCTTCAAAGGCTTAACCCAGGTCCCTAAAATACGCTTTGCTATTTTTAGCTTTTATTCATCATGCTGATAAGCTTTAAGCTTCTCTAGCATAAATTAAGCTCTTTACTTTGTAGGTCACCTGACTCTGAATGGCAAAATATGCTTCCAGTCCAACTACTTCAGTTATGATGGATAAAGAAAACACGGAGTGTTATAGTTTCAGGGAATTTGTGGGCCATATGTAAAGAGTGAAATTCTATCCTGACATATTTTTCCAGGAGAAGTTACATAACTGGAGCTGAGGCAGCAAATACTGATCTCAAAGGTGATCTTTAAGACACCTCTCTCCTAATTTCCACCACTGATTTAACTTAGGCAACCTGGAAAATGGCTCTCATTTACATTTCTAATATTTCTGTATATTCTATATATTCTTAAGTGTAAAAGCCAAACTATCTACAGCATTCTATATATGTCCCCATGTGTCTTTGACATATTTCTTTTGCTGCTTGGTCATTGCTATTCTCTCTATGCCAAGGTTAGCAGAGCATTAATATAATACAACAGTCTGCATAGCCTATCCCAGAGTAATTATCTTTCATTTTTCAGCCCATTTGTACCAGTATATGTCATGGTGGTGACAGACCACTAACTATATTATTCTGATGTTGCTTGTCCACTCAGTGTGCATGTGTGAAACATAGTGAAAATCTGCTGGAATTGAAAATACCATTCAGAATAGTGTAATGGTACACCAGGATGTGTAAGATGGCAATGAAAGATGACACAAGAAAAACACCAAATAGATTTCTCTTTCTTTATCTTTGATTGATGTGAAACCCAGTTTTGTATTTCTAAGGCAATTCTATATGCCAGACATCTTTAGCACCTGGATTTCCTTTGTGGTAAGATTAAAAATGGATGTAAGAGATCTTTAAAGTCATCCAGCAAGTGAGCAAGATCAAACTTTAAAAATTGCACTATGCTCTCTTTAACAATAAAGCTACATAAGGTGAAATAAAAATAACATCTAGAAAAACACTTAAATTTATCTAAATTTATCTTTTCTTAGAGAATGTATTTTCTTGTTTTGTTGGGGGTTTTTTTCCCATTTTTGGGGGAGATGGAGTGAACTGCATTTTTATTATTTTGTATTTTAGAATTCCAAATGAGAGTTTAAACTTTGCTGAAGTTATTGTAGTTCAATGGTAGAAAATACGCAAAATGGTCTTAAGGTCTTTGACACCTTCCAAAAGAGGGCTTGCTCAGAAAATTAACAGAGTTACAACATGACTTTGCCTTCACCTGACTGGGGAGGCTTGTTCTTGACCTCCTCTGTTGACTACCTCCTTTGGGCTGCTCAACAACAGAAAAAATACCAATAAACTGAAGGAAGTCTGTCGAAGGGCAACCAGAATGTACAGGATCAGGAGCACTTGCCTTGTGGGGAGAGCCTGTGGAAGAGGCCCCTCTGGGAGGACCTGACAGGAGCTCCTGATGCTCACGGGCAGGGTGTTGAAGAGATGGACCAAGGTCTTCGTGGCAGTGCATGCACATTTTTAACAAGCCATGAACCTGAGTGGTATACTTAGTACAATGTCAGGCTGGCATACGCAGCCCAGTCAATATGTGTTAAAGGTGCTCTTAGTGATAATATCAGGAAAATAATAATATCTTCTGAAATGTCAATTTGAAAACCTGTAATTAAATTTCTTGGCCAAGTCCAGTCCAGTTACTACTGCAAACACATAGTAAAACCTCTATGTATGTATAAATATGATTGTATGATTAATGTTCCAAAAGCATGCTGCTGTTTTTATGCTTGTTTATGCTGATCAAATACATATAATTTTCTCCCAAGGACTAGTTACTATTTAGTTTCCTGAATGATTTTCTTCCTTGTTTTGACTTTTTTTTCCCCCAATTTATTTTATTTTAGCTAGTGTCATAGAATTAATACTCAGCTCTATTAACTAAATGAATTAAATTTAAATTGGTTTAGGTTTCTTATCTACTATGAAAATTATTTAGACAGAAGCAGCGACTAGCTTATTCAAGCTCAGAAGTTACTAGTCTGGAAAAAGAAGTAAGATACAAAATTTCTCCAGAGGCTCTTCATTATATGTGAATATTATCTATATAAGGTAAAATACAGGCTGAAGTAGGTGTCATTTAAAACCTCTGTGACACAAAGTCTAGCAAGCAGTCAAATATTCAAACAGGTGCCATGAAAGGGTTGAAAATTTTAAGTGCAAGCTTTATGTCATTGACAAAAGAAAAAACAAGAAAAAAACCCTAAAATCAGCATCTCAACCTTATGCTTTTCCTTTTCCATTAAGAAGGAAGTGAAGAAATATAATCTGAGAAATTCAGTCCTTTCAACTTTTTTGTTTACTGTGGACTGCTTCCTACAGATGCTTCAGAAGAGTTATTTTATCACCACATTATTGTATATTGTAGGGGGAAAATTACAATTAGCTACTTAACATCTTTGGCAGATGTGTATGAGAACATTTTAAATGACTATATAAAATTTTCAGCATTAAAACCATATTCTGTCTCCAATATAATTTGTTTCATTTTTCTGTTTAATGAAGTGTAAAACACTGATAAATTGTGGAATTCTTTGTAAAGAATGTTCATATTATTTGTATAATACAGTTGGTGAACTAACTGTGTTTCTAAAAGCAAATGAGTCGATGGGATGGAAATGTAATTTGCAGCTTAAAGATCAAAAAGCAAAGCAATAACATGACACTGTTGATACTTAATTAAATTAGAGTGCTTTTTACTTAAAGAGGCAGCTTCACTGCTTCAGCATCAGTAACCCACTTAGCAAACCCAGTACAATGGACATATACTGAGGCACTTAAAAAATGGAGATGGCAAGCTCATTTCCATGGGGAATTATGGGTGCACACACAGAGCTCCACTGCCATTACCAGAGTCTAGGACTCAAAAGGAGAAACACAGACAAATGGCAAAGTCTGTTAAAGGATTGTGGCTTGGCCGCTTCAAATTGATCACTGTTTTAACAGAGATAAATACAGTACATGAAGAAGAAAGCACATCATCTGGACTTTGGGAGACAAATTGTGAGGGTTAAGTATGACTAGCATAATAGGAAATAAAAAGTGAACTGGTGAAACTGCATGAATTCTAGTTGATTTTAATGAACAGTTGTCTCCTCATGTACTTTCACATATTATGAAAATTGAAATTGTTTCATGTAAGCTTACAGATTTCATTAGCAACATACAAGAGCAGCAGTTTAGGGTTTGTTACTAAAAGGGTCCCCACTCAGTGCAACAAAATAAATTTAATATAGGAGAGGATATTTTTTTCCATATGCTAGAGATGGGACTGGAGCTACAGAAAATCCCTAGCATGAAGTGCAAATAAATTAGAAATTTATATTAACATGGAACTTCTCATGGATATGAAGCATTCTTGACAGCTGAAACAACAGAAAGATGCTTATTGTAGCCATGAGGCGAAGAGGAGAATGAGCGATGAATATGAAAACAGGATGACAAAGTGGGTTCCATGAAAGCAGTTAAGTCACATAGCATGCAGAAGAACAGAGTATGTAACAAGTTAATATTCATTTCTCAGATGAATGAGAATTTTATTTTTTAACAACAGCAACAAAATTCTTCCACTTATCCTAGATATCTAATTTAATAAATAAGCTGTTTTGAAAAAAGAAATTATGTTGTTCTCTAAGAATCATGGAAGGTGTATTAGTAAGAATTTTCTAAAACTGAGTAGTCATTCAGTCAGGATGATAGCAACCTGACTTTATTATGAACAGACCAACAACTTTCTAAATAAACATTTTTGCTGTAACTGCACTTTCATGACTTTTACTGCCTTTTTTTGGAGTTTCTGGAAAAATAAAACTCCTGATCCCATGTGTAGGCCTTGATGTCGCAATGCTTTTACAAGCCTGCTAAAAGTTTAACTGCTTTGAGTGGTTATAATGCTAATTCTTTAGGGTAATGTTTCAGCTTGCCTGCTTAGGAGGATAACTTTAATGCATGAGATAATGTTTCCAGTGATGGCCTGCAGACTACATCTATGATGCAGTGTTCAAGATGCAGTTTGTAAGCCTTTGAGAGTGGCTGCTGAAAAGCATGCAGTCTCTCAAGCATGTAACTAAATATGAGGAGACCATTTCCTTTTAAAGCTCTTCCTCCCTCAGAAATTATTATGGCAACATACACTGTGTTAATGTTACTTAGCCACCACATATCTGCTATCTGCACTCCCAAGGGTGAATTAGAATCAAATGTATTTAAATTAGAGACAGAAACATTATCAATTTAGAAATGCATTTTCTCCCAGGCTTTATTAGAGAAAGATGCAGAGATACTCCTTATGCCTTTAAAAATGCTGTTAGTATTAACAACATGACTAGATAAAAGAGTCATAAAAATGTAATGACAGTCTCATTTCCAATATATAGAACAAACAAGCTTAGTTACTAAGGACAAAATATATGGCCCAGAGGAAAGCCGTTTGGAAATGGTACAGTAATTTAATAATTGTAAAAAGGCTGAACATTGATTCCTTGAGAGTTCATGCTTTGTGTGTTGCTGCACAGATGATAGCAACAGATTCCTTCATTCACAGCCAGTAAATGAAAAGGCCCATCTATCAGCTCATGTGTATTTAACTCAGAGGTTTATCCCAGTTTGTCCTTCTCTCTCTGTTCTTGTCAGGTTAAGACTGATCCTTCATAGCAGAGGAAGATGCTACTGTAGCTTCAGGGCAAATGGTTATGAATGTCTTTTAACCTCTGTGCTTTGATCAAAATTTATAAAATAACATGAACAAAATTGAAACTGCTTTAATGCAGCCTATCATTATTTTCTTCTGTGAGACAAAAAATTCACTCAAAGGCTACTTTGGAGTCACACTGTCTGTTTCAAGACACCCTCTATTCTTACTGAAACCCATCCTCTGCAGTGTGCCACAGGAATACCATGTGATTAAAGAGATAATGTGTCCATTTTTATTAATTCCAAATCATTAATTTGAACATGAAACATTTGGATTAATATTTTTTCATATTTTGTTAATTTTTGCCTTCCATCTATTTTCAGACTTTATCTTACATATTTTTTAATGACATGGAGTATATGTATTATATTAATTTAGTCTTTAAGTCTCTATGGTGAAAAATGCTTGATTTTGTGAGAGATGAAGCATATCATTTGTCACAGAAAGTGCAGAAACAAAATTGTAGTAATAATAGTATTCAAATACCAACAGTCTGAATACTTACACTAAATAAGACAAAAAAAGTACATTTCCATGTCTCATTTTCTTTCATTTGCTGAAGAAAAAGGAGACCATCTGCTAAAGAAGTGATGGCAAAGTGACATTAGAAACTTCCTGAAGTATAGCAATGTTAGAACGTCAATCTGCTTTATGCTAATGCGCAGGACACATTTCACATAAGCTTACCTTAGTTTTGTCTTAAAGTGTATTCACTTTACATTCAGTTCCTGCTGTCTCTTAACAACTCCTGTATCCTTCTTGTCCCTCTTAGAATTACGAGCAGCCATAGTAGCAGGGCTGGAAGGAGACAGATTAAATAGGAACAAAAAGTAAATGGACATCTGCAGTGTTTTGAGAAAGTAAGTTCTGACTTATAAAAGAATGACCTGAATACACATAACGAACCCAAGCATCAATTTATGCCTAGATTTATTCAGAGAATTTGCATTTTACTCTGCGTACCAGTCTCTGCAGTGTATTTCCAACTTCTGTGAATGCTTTTGTTTAGCAAATAACATTCATAGGCTTTGAATTATATAAATGAGATCACTAATATGATGAAAATAATTTCCATACTAATAAATCTTCTTGATTAGGAGACTAAGTGAAGAATGAAAATTACTTATCTACATGAAAGATGATACCTATTTCTCCTTTTTATTTAACAGACTGAAAATCTCCATCTGATTTCAAAAGCTCTATCTCTTCATATGGCTGCTTCCAGGAACTGCTAATGGTCTATAGAGCTTTTTTTGCAGAACATTAGCACTATCCATTGACCTCTTCATTAGCAGACATGAAGTTATTTGGAATTCCACTTCCTGCTGGGAAGTTGTCCGCATTACAATGTTTACGTCTATGGCAGTCTTATCAGCCAGATCAGACACTAAATGGGCCATAAAATATACTAACATATCTTAAATGGGTCTTTTGCAGAAAAAGAGAAATTAAAAGAAGTAGCCAGGGCACTTCCAAGATTAATAAATATGAAGATATAAAGATTCGCCCATCCTGTAGTGTTCCAAAGCCTTTACTACACATAAACATTTTGGGAATAATTCTACTGTTAAAAACTTTTACCAACAATAAGGAATATAGGCTCTTGGTAGACAATTAAATAAAAGCTTTCTATTTAAAACAAAGAAAATTACCTGGCCTCCATAATTTAGATCTAAAAAATATTAATGGGTTTGTGTTGGGTTTGCATGGCCTGCTTTTTGGTAGCAAAGGGGCCACAGAGGTGGCTTCTGTGAGAAGCTGCTAGAAGCTTCCACCATGTCCAGCAGAGCCAATCCTTGATGACTCCGAAGATGGACATGCTGCTGGCCAAGGCTGGGCCAATCAGAAATGGTGGTAACGCCTCTGTGATAACATATTTAAGAAGAAATCAAAATAAAGGTTGTGGCGCAGTTTTAATTCCAGTCAGACAAGAGTGGGATGAGAACATGCAAGGAAAACAACATGGAGACACCAAGGTCAGTGGAGAAGGAGGGGGAGGAGGTGCTCCAGACACTGGAGCCGAGATTCCTCTGCAGGCCGTGGTGCAGACCATGGTGAAGCAGGTTGTCCCTCAGCAGCCCATGGGTCCACGGGGAATGCAGAGATCCACCCACAGCCCATGGGGGAGGTGCCCACACCGGAGTGGGTGGATGCCTGGAGGAGGCTGTGATCTCGTGAGAGGCCTCGTGGAGAGAGAGGGCCCTGCTTCCAGGCTGGAGCAGCCTGTCCTTGGATGACTGCACCCCACAGAAAAGTGACCTATGCCGCACGAGTCTGAGAGGTAATGTTGCCCATGGGATGGACTCATGCTGCAGCAGTTTTAGCGGGACTGCTGCCCATGAGATGGAGCCACACTGGAGAAGTTCATGGAGAACTGTCTCCCGTGGGAGGGATCCCACGGTGCAGCAGGGAAAGGACTCTTCTCCCTGAGCAGCAGGAGAAGCCTTGGGTGACAAACTCACCAAAATCACCATTCCTTATCTCCTTGTGCTGCTGGGAAGGAGGAAGTGGTGGGGAGAAGATATTTTTAAGGGCTTATTTTATTTTTCATTATCCTGCTCTGATTTTGTTAGTAATAAATTCATATTATATCTCTTAAGTTGAGCCCGTTTTACTCTTGATGGTATTTAGTGAGCAATCTCTCCTGGTCCTTATCTCAGCTCATGAACCCTTTGCTAAATTTTTTCTCCTCTACCCAGCTCCAGAGAGGAGTGAGTGAGTGGCTTTCGGGGGTGTCTGACATCTGGCCAGCCTCACCCCACGACAGTATTTCGTTAANTCCACTTCCTGCTGGGAAGTTGTCCGCATTACAATGTTTACGTCTATGGCAGTCTTATCAGCCAGATCAGACACTAAATGGGCCATAAAATATACTAACATATCTTAAATGGGTCTTTTGCAGAAAAAGAGAAATTAAAAGAAGTAGCCAGGGCACTTCCAAGATTAATAAATATGAAGATATAAAGATTCGCCCATCCTGTAGTGTTCCAAAGCCTTTACTACACATAAACATTTTGGGAATAATTCTACTGTTAAAAACTTTTACCAACAATAAGGAATATAGGCTCTTGGTAGACAATTAAATAAAAGCTTTCTATTTAAAACAAAGAAAATTACCTGGCCTCCATAATTTAGATCTAAAAAATATTAATGGGTTTGTGTTGGGTTTGCATGGCCTGCTTTTTGGTAGCAAAGGGGCCACAGAGGTGGCTTCTGTGAGAAGCTGCTAGAAGCTTCCACCATGTCCAGCAGAGCCAATCCTTGATGACTCCGAAGATGGACATGCTGCTGGCCAAGGCTGGGCCAATCAGAAATGGTGGTAACGCCTCTGTGATAACATATTTAAGAAGAAATCAAAATAAAGGTTGTGGCGCAGTTTTAATTCCAGTCAGACAAGAGTGGGATGAGAACATGCAAGGAAAACAACATGGAGACACCAAGGTCAGTGGAGAAGGAGGGGGAGGAGGTGCTCCAGACACTGGAGCCAAGATTCCTCTGCAGGCCGTGGTGCAGACCATGGTGAAGCAGGTTGTCCCTCAGCAGCCCATGGGTCCACGGGGAATGCAGAGATCCACCCACAGCCCATGGGGGAGGGGCCCACACCGGAGTGGGTGGATGCCTGCAGGAGGCTGTGATCTCNGCCTGGAGGAGGCTGTGATCTCGTGAGAGGCCTCGTGGAGAGAGAGGGCCCTGCTTCCAGGCTGGAGCAGCCTGTCCTTGGATGACTGCACCCCACAGAAAAGTGACCTATGCCGCACGAGTCTGAGAGGTAATGTTGCCCATGGGATGGACTCATGCTGCAGCAGTTTTAGCGGGACTGCTGCCCATGAGATGGAGCCACACTGGAGAAGTTCATGGAGAACTGTCTCCCGTGGGAGGGATCCCACGGTGCAGCAGGGAAAGGACTCTTCTCCCTGAGCAGCAGGAGAAGCCTTGGGTGACAAACTCACCAAAATCACCATTCCTTATCTCCTTGTGCTGCTGGGAAGGAGGAAGTGGTGGGGAGAAGATATTTTTAAGGGCTTATTTTATTTTTCATTATCCTGCTCTGATTTTGTTAGTAATAAATTCATATTATATCTCTTAAGTTGAGCCCGTTTTACTCTTGATGGTATTTAGTGAGCAATCTCTCCTGGTCCTTATCTCAGCTCATGAACCCTTTGCTAAATTTTTTCTCCTCTACCCAGCTCCAGAGAGGAGTGAGTGAGTGGCTTTCGGGGGTGTCTGACATCTGGCCAGCCTCACCCCACGACAGTATTTCGTTAAAGTGTGATTTTGGACTAAAACATCTTGCCATGCTGAGACTCTAGTCAAATGCTGGGGTCAGTGTGTTTAAGAAATGCTTTTATCTCTTAATTTTTACTTTGTCTATTATTTATGTTCTTAGGGGTATTTTTCTGTGGGTTTGTTTTTTGTTGAGGTCGACATTCCTTTTTCTGGAGTTTTGTTTTTTTGGTTTTTTTTTTAATCTTTATCAGATACCATTTTAGAAAAGAGTATTGATATTCATTCTTATAATTTATAAGAATGGATTAGAATTTTGAAACATGACAGAGATATAACCATTAAGACCAAAAAGGGAAATTTAAGAATTTTTTTATAAGTTTAATTACTTTGTATAAGGCTAATTACTTCCAAATAAGGAAAATTTCACATAACAGTTCATAGTTAATGAAGCACACAAAGTGGTAGTTATCATTAAAAGCACTCATCACACCTCGGAAGCAGAGAAACAATAGTTATAATGTTCAATTATTGAAGTTCTAAAAGAAAAATATCCTGCAGTTTATTCTTGTTTGCATGCCTACACAAGACCCAGCTGGTGCTCAAAATGACAAGAAAGAAGCCCTCTGGCCTAGAATGCTAGTAGTTAACTAAATATTTTTGACACAACCTCAAAGATAAATAGAGCTGTGAAGTAGTAAAATTTTTTCACTGAACACATCAGAATGGCAGATTTCGTTATCATTTCTTGCATGGTCTCCAATCTTGATTTCAGAAAGACAGACACATTGAAACAATCCCTGTCAGTATCTGAATATAGTAAGGAGTTTTAGGCTTCCAAGAAAACTTTCAAGGACATCAGTTTTCACTTTCTAGGGTCTGAAATGACAGCTGTACAAATGGGGTTACAGTAACCTTATAAATATTTTACAGATGTCCATCTTTCACTAGCACTTGACTCAGAACAAATGAGCTGTGATTCATTAACTGTAATAGAAATTGTACTATTGAAGCTAGGCCAAAAGAATGGCTTATAATCAAGACATTAAAATAATAAAGATGCAACAAGTTTGTTCCAAAAAATTAGCATCATTTGTTACTAATTTTCATTAGATAGTTTTTATCTACAGGTAGGTAACATCAAGTCATGCTTTATGAAAATCTTTAGAACCACGTAAGAAAAGAAACCTTTTTTTAAATTATTCAGATGTCTCTTAGACTGCCATTTTTTCTAGAGTCTCCTTATATTCATGTAGCACTTAGCAAGATATAGCCATGGCATTGCTTGGTTCTCTTAGATACAGTTATGATAATGAAAATCTGCCTGTAGACTTATTAATGAAGTGTATAATATGTTCTCCAAAGCCTACAATCTCTGTACTTTTCTTTCTTTAATGTTTCTTTTGTGGTACATTTTATATTTTAATTGACATATCAAAAGTGCATAGTCCTAATATTAAATCTGAGAATCAGTTTGTTGGAGAAACAAAACTGCTGAAATGCATGAGAATATTCAGTGTAGATAAAGCTGCCAGAGCATTCATTCAAAAGCAATACTACAGTTAAGGGTAATGAAAATTTACCAATAATTATCAGTTGTATAAGGTGTTAAAAATATACTCTTTCTATGGTAGTTGCTGCAGAAGTCATATAGCTGTTCCCACAGATAATGCTGCTAAAAGTGACAATAAAAAATATTAACAAAAGAGAAAAAAAATGGTGCACACTGGATCACATGATGGCAAATTCATCTTCACAGATATAGAGAAGCATCAATGTCTCAAAGCAACCTGCCAAAGTCAGTTTCATTTGTGCTTGCCTAATGTACAAGTTTTATTCAGACGTCCTCCATTTAAGGTCAAGTGTCTGGGTTAAGATGCACAGTGGACCATAAATAGTCTGCATTGCTTCATTCACTTACCATACACATAAATGGACCTCCTACAGTGACATGCTGTTATGATCCAATTATTAAGAGATGCCTCTGCCTGAATTAAGGTGCAAACGAGACCATGTGCCAAAGTGTATAATACGGATTTTATTTAACAGTAAATGTGAGGTAGAGACAGATAGAAAGAAATAGGAAAGAGAGTGGGAGGGAGAAAAAGAGAGTGAGGAAAGACAAATTAAGTAGAATTCTGTCACCACCCCATGTATCCAGAGGGCATCCTGATGGTCCTTTTTCTGTTCTTGTCAGTGGTGGGGATCCCCAAGTCATTCTTCTTGGGTATCACCCTTATACAGTCCAAGTTCTGGGAATACACGGGGCACAGATGCTATTCCCACAGTTTGGGATTACACGTGTTTAAGCTGTTCCTTCCTCTTCCACAGTCTGCCACAGTGGGAATTTTTGTCCAGATGCATTAACCAGGATGCTACTCAGGGTGCTACCCTCACCAGACCTGGAACTAATGGCTTCCTGTGGCAAATTCCTCCCTTCAGTTCTTATTTCAAGTTCCGATTGTGGTGGTTCATCTTACCAGTTCCTTCTGTGGCCTTGACAGTTTTTAAGGCAATTGTGATGTCTGAGTCTCTTGCATATGTGCAGTGGGGGATGGACAGATCTGTTTGGTTTTGGATGCCAGTCTTAGCAAAAGCACAAAAAGAAGGTATTACAGCCTCTCCAGCATTTAGCATCGTTCTCTAAGAAAGAACAGATTGTTTTGAGAGAGGCAAATTAAAGACATGAGAGAAAAAAAGTTACAATTTCCTAAAAGCTCATATACATTCTCCTCTTTCTGAGCTCAGCTCTAATGCTGCCCTGGGTAAAGACTGCCCCTGTTGTGAGCAGGAGGTAAGTTTAAACATTACAGTCCCTCTAGTCTGAAAATTTAGGAGTGCAAGAATTACATTGATTTAGAGACCAATCAAATCTTAAAGAGTGAATTGCAAATAATATCCTGGTGACTGAATATTCTGCTAAAGTTCATAAAAAATCCCAAAGCTCAAATATATTTGCAGTAACTAGTGGAGCAGTCCTGAGAAACAAAAGTATACAAATATCCATCTGTTCAGAGAGCCAGAATAGAGGGCTACAGTCAGCAAATACAAGACTTGTGATGAATACTTCAATCAGCTAAGAATAATAATGTAGCTTCAAATGCCTCATAAGCTTTCCTGCAGGCTTCTCTCTCAACAAGCTGTAGGCTCTCACATGATCTGAGATTCCTGAGATGAGGCTGCCTTTATTTGTGTACATGCTTCTGACTGTAACTGAGTAATTACACAACTGTAGGCACAAAAGACAGTCCAAATTCGTCAAAGAAGTTTTTAAAATATATGGAGGTGTTTAAGGAAGTGGATTATAAAAATGGTAATCCATCACAAATCAAATTTACCTGACTTCCATTTGACACCAGAGGTGCTATAATGAAGAATTTGTGTACAGGGTCTTTGAGGGAAGATTAAATAATTAAAAAATAGAGATATCCAAACTGGTTCTCTAAATATCACCTTCAGAGATACATAATTGCAAAGCACTTTTAAAGCCATACAAAATTCTAAGGTATTGTGAACAGAAAAGAGATATAATTATACACAGTAGTCCACTTAAAAAAGATTTTTCTAACTGACCCATAGGAGTAGATTGTTATAGAGTAACATCTCATCAATTTTATCCCTTAGGCAAAATAGAAATAGTGCAATAATAATTAACATTCTTTTGAAGTAGTTTTGGTAAGTCCTGTTCTCACTCCCTTATATAACTGCCTGGTGGCTGACAGTATGTGTGAAGCAATTATTGCTTCAATACACTACTGGCTTGACATGCGCTTTAAAACTACTGTGAACAGACATAAAGCAGAAAGGAAGGCACATGTAAATAGCAAGATTCACTTGTAATCGTATTTCATGGAGAAAATCGTTATACCTCTATGTGATAACACTAAGCTCCTTTGTGACATTTCAAAACAATGGCTCTTGAACTGTTTTTGAGTTATTTTAAGCAAGTGTTGAGAATCTTCTTGCACTAAGAACCACAAATATTCACTTTCAGATTCACATGCAGCTGTGTTAAAGAGAGTGTAGATATTTACATATATAGATTTATTGAATATTCCTTCAAAAATTTTGGTAGACTTGACCCCAGAACTTTCCCTTGATCTTTATATTAATATTTTTGATTTATATTTCAAAAAGTATTATCAGGATTAAGGAATCTCAGGCTTCTTTTTCAAATGTTTTTTTCTTCCCAGTGGGAAGTTATAATTTAGGGTGAAAACCATCTAATTTTCTTCGGTTAAATTAGACATCTGATGCGATTTAGACCTCTGGGATTACAGAACTGTTTAAGTGCTCTGGTAAGTCTTCAGGGTTTCTCCCTATGAAATGGTTACAAAAAAGCACCTGCAGAGATATTTATTCTTGATGTCCCAGACCCTGGTGCAGATAGAGTGAATCTTCACTGCAAGCATCTGTTCTCTTCAGACTGCGGAGAGAATGAGAAACATAATTGTGGCAGGACATTTATCTGTTAGATGGCCAGAGGTACATGAAGTAAGTACCACCCTGACCCTGGATCCCTTTGATGATGTCACTGCTGAGTTGCTTCCCTCCAGATGAATGTGCTTGCAGGTTTTTGGAGGCTTTTTTTGGTTTTCTTTTTCTTTTTTTTTCTGCACATGAAATGAAAATTCAAAGGCAGCTGTGCTGAAGACAAAGGACCACAGTGATATGGAAAGCTATTCTTTCCATAAAAATCTACATGACATTGTATTCTTAAAGCCAATGGAGTAAAAGACAGGCTATTTTAGGAAATTATCTTCTCCAACTTTTCCCCTTCACTACTGCTTTGTTGAGGTGATATCTTCCAGGAATGAAATAGGAAACACCTCTCTACATAGGTATTGTAGGAGCAATTGTTTGTCACATTGCTTTAAATAATAGCTATTCAAACTGACAATTTTATTTGCTAGCAAAGAATTATGTGTGTGTCACAGACCTTATGCCCATTACAAAAATTATATTTGACAACACCATGAAACATGACCACTTCCAGGAGAGGCTTCATATGACTTCTTCATATAATTTTCCTTCTCTAATTTATTATTAACTTGCTTTTACATTTTTTAGAAGATAAGTAGTCATTTAGATGTATGAGTTTAAATATAAGTAAATATTTTTTCTTAATTTAATGATGTGTTACTGTTTGCTAGACTTACTGCATTTCACATATTATAAGATCAAATTCTAAGTAAAATACTTAGAATGTGTTAATAATACATAGCTCCTAATTGAAAGAGACAACAATTTATGTCTACAGTGGGTATTTAAAGTTTTAGGACATTTATGTCAAGTTAACTCATGTCAGCAGTGTATTTTCACATATTCAGAATTTTTATTACCTTTGTTCACTCTGCATTCTAAATGAACTGAAAGTGGATAGCAAACAAGCACAAGCATGGAAGTTGTAATATAATTTGAAACTAAAGTGTGCAGGAAAGAATCCATCAGTAAATCTAGCAAAATATTAATCATATGACTACAATTTTAATTTTGCTCATATTTTGTAGTTCTAGTTTAAAATAAAATAAAGTGAATCTACACTGTGACACTGCTCAGGGTCTCTCGCAGAGACTCAGCGTGCTTCCTGCAGTCCTCCCTGGATGCAGTTCTATATCTGCTGGCTCCACAGCCAAGGAGCGATCCCCAAGCGAGGGGTGGAAGGAATCGTAGCAGAAATGAAGGGAGAGAGAGGACACTCGTGTGGTTTCCAAGGCTTTATTGCTCTCAAAGGGTCCAGGAACGAGTGACAAAGATCTGAGGGGCAAAGGGTCTTTTATAAACTGGGGGCCAGGGTGGAGACTGGGGGTACAACCAATAGCATTATAGAACATCGGAATATGGACGGACATATCAACAAATGAGGGTGACAGGGAGGGGGGAATCAAGGCTTTAAACCAATGGGGAATCAAATAGCTAAGAACTTTTGAGAACTCGGGGAGGGGAGAGGGGTGTTACTTTAGGAGGGACTTAGACTTCGGTCCCGTCCTCTGACCCACCCTCTTCGCTGTCTGAGGCGGGGAAGTGCAGCCATTGGAGCGCGGCCCCCTGATGGTCACTTGAGGGCTCAAGCCCATCTGAGGGATGGGCTACCCCAACAGCACTGCTTCCAGGGTTTAAGAAAGAAGGAAAGATATATGCAAGCAAACATATATATGGCAGCTCAAATTAACTGTATAGCTAAAATGCTTAAGTCTGAATGATTCATTAGAGGTAAGAACATAATGAAATTATTACTGGAATTTATACTCATCAAGATAGAGATGTTACATCTTACATGGTGAAAAAGAAATATTAATTTCAAAATAATTTGTATTTATATTTGAGAAACCTCTATGTAGGACAATAGTGAGCCCCTAGAGAAGAAACAACATTCAACAGAGGTACCACCAGCTGATTTCCAGGTTGCAGCTACATAAGAATGTATATGGCTGTTTTTCACACAACTGGAACCTGTAGCATGTGGTCACAATAATTATTTATAGACAGAAAATTTTGTTAAAAAAAATCTTTTTTTTCAAGATTTTTAATACCTTAACCTGTCTTTTTGCAGGTTTTCAGAGAGATTTACACAGGCCTCGGACCATCTCATTTACTGTATCCTCAAATTCTGTTTAAAGCAAATATGTAGACCCTCTCTATGGAAAAAAAAAAAAAAAAAAA
>VZTH01002985.1:74175-87299 GCA_013397815.1 Aleadryas rufinucha | reverse complement strand
TGTTGTTGTTGTTATTATTATTATTACTATTATTGTTAATGTTATTGTTATTATTGTTATTATTATTATTGTTATTATTTTTATTTTCACTAGGAGAGAGAGAGAAGGTTTAATTTGCAAGGATTTCCTAGAGAATTCCAGAGAGAGAATCAAACATAATTTTTCTAAAAGAGAGTTATCTTTAGATAATTAAACTCAAAATTCAGCACATTCAGAAACACAGTTAGACTAGATAATTGCTGTCATTAGCTTCCAACTGGATCTACTCTATTCTAGAGAAATAAAGTTCCTGAAAAGGCCACTTCAAGAAAATATTTACAGTAACTTAACTGGTTTTTTAAGAAAAAGAGTTTTAGGCTGATTTTTGTTATGAACAAATTTACAAATTCTTTAACTTCTTCTTATGAATAATGAGTATGAATAATAGCTTGAATTTGCAGTTTTCCTAATTTTCCGTAAATTTAAGGATGATTTCAACTTGACAGTAAAGCATTTGCCATGTCTTGAGATACCAAATCTGTGGAATGAAGAACTGGGCCTCTTCATTGTGGGGATTTATCTAAACAGAAGAATTTCATGCTTGAACAAATATTGAACACACTATCTTCATAGCCAATATGAAGGAGAAAAAAGAGTATTTTGCCATGGATGTGGTTAAATAAAAAATTTCTGCAGCATGCAGCAAGACAGAGAGGAGCATATCTGCATCAGAGATGTCCTCAGAAGATTTGTTATAGGGCTAAGCCTAAATTAATAAAGAGAAAAAAATCAAGCTACACGCATTGAAAAACCCAATCTCATGTGCATTTTTCCTCTTATTATAAACTATAGCTTTCAAATTGACTTAATGAAGGACTTCCATCATTTAGTCAGCCATACAATGCACAAGAACTTTGCTACAAGATGAATGCCAAATAACTAAATTTGCTCCTGTAGGTTGAATGAAGTTTAAATGCCTGCAGGAAATAATATTTCAATAAGTTATGCCTACACATAACCTATGATACTATAAAGTAAATTAATACATTAATATCTTGATAGCTAGAGTATTCAATCCACATAGTTCCTACATTCAACTTTCCACACAACTATTGCACAATTCTTTACCCTGGCATGAGGAGACTGATCAAAAGACTCCAGTATGTTTGCTCTGAATTGAGCACTGATTTCATTCAGATACTGTCTCACCTGCTTGTTTTCTTTTCCATGTTGATCACAAACAGGTCCTAATATTATATTTCCACAGCTTTTATTGCAGCAGAGAGCAAGAGAATTTGCATTTGTTTAGCTCTACTCAGGTAGTTTCAGGAAAATATTAAATGTTGTGAAATTTATTTTCATCAGGTTAATTTAGAATGCTTTTATTTTAGAGGTTACTAATATTCAGAATTTTCCTTATGCCATTTATTTAATCAAAGAATCATAGAATGGTCTGAATTGGAAGGGACTTTGAAGATCACCTAGTTCTAACCACCCCTGCTGTGGACAGGGACACTTTTCACTAGACCAGGTTGCTCCCTCCAACCTGGTCTTAAGCACTTCCAGGGATGGAGCATCCACAACTTTTCTGGACAACCTGTTCCAGTGCCTCACTAGCTCCACAGTAAAGAGGAGATTATAATATTAGATAAAGAGGAGATTAAAATATTAGATATTTTCCTAACATCTAATCTAAATCTATTCTCTTTCAGTCTGAATCCATTCCCCCTAGTCCTGTTACTACATGCTCTTGTAAAAAGTCCCTCTCCACCTTCCTTGTAGGCTCCCTTCAGGTACTGGAAGGCTGCAATTGGGTGATTCCAAAGCCTTCTCTTCTTCAGGATGAAAAAATCCCAATTCCTCCAGCCTTTCCTCATAGGAGAAGTGCTCCATCCATCTACAGAATCACAGAATAGTCTGAGTTGCGAGGGACCCAGAAGGATCCTCAAGTCCAGCTCTTAAGTGAATGGCCCATACAGGGCAAGCAAACTTGGCATTATTAGCACCATGCTCTAACAAGCTGAGCTAATCTAATCCACTTGGTGGCCCTCCTCTGGTCTTGCTCCAACAGGTCAATATTCTTCTGCTACTGGGAACTCCAGAGTTGGATGAAGCATTCCAGATGGGGTCTCATAGACCAAAGTAGAGAGGCAGATTCACCTCCCTCATCCTGCTGGCTTACTGCTTTTGATGCAGCCCAGGAGTGCACATTGCCGAGTCACATCCAGCCTCTCATCCACCAGCACCCCCAAATCCTTCTCGGCAGGATCCCGCTCTTCATCTGTTCATCCACCAGCCTGGACTGACACCCTGATCCAGGTGCAGCACCTTGCACTTGGTCTTGTTAAGGCACATGAGATTCCCACAGGCCCACTTCTCAAGCTTGTCCAGGTCCCTCTGGCTGGCATCCTGTCCTTCAGGTGTGTCCACTGCACCAGTCAGCTTGGAGTCATCTGTAAATGTGCTGAGGGTGCACTCAATGCCTTCACCGATGTTGTTAATGCAGACAGTAAATAACACGGGTCCCATTATGGACCTCCAGGGACATCATATGTTGCTGTTGTCCATTGGGATTCTGACCCAGTGACCACTACCCTCTGGATACTACTGTCCAGACACTTTCTTATCCATCTAACAGTCCACTCATGTTATGTATTCATTTATTTGTAGAAGCTTCAATGCAGAATTTTCACACTTTTTCTGACCTAGTTTATATTATTCCCATATTTCCAGAAAAATACACATTGTGCATAAATCTAAATGTATTTGTTCAAGTCTCTGTGAGTCAGATGTTTACTCATTACCCAGCTCAAAGTGTATTGAATACTATCAGAAGAATGTGAAAAGCTTTCTTTTTTTAATGTAATATTTGATGAATAGGTTTGCCAGTGTTCAACCTGATCTTGTTAAAAAATCAAGCATGATTGACTTGTTGAAAAATCAAGCATATTGAATATTGGGTTACACATCTAAGGACGAAAGGTTTTCTTGTAACATCGCTGCACTTATACTTCAGGTTGCAAGTGTAATCTGAAGTATTTGAATTGTTCAGTACTGAAGCAGACTAAAGAAAGAAAGAAAGAAAGAAAATATTTACTTGCCAATTCAGGAAAGTTTCTGAGATTGTCTGCACTCCAATGTCTGCTCTCACATCTCTTGTGCTCATCCATTCCAGTGTATGAGCTTGGTATTTGGAGACCACAACAAACATGATTAAACTTCTTTCATTATATTGCATGATGAACTTGAATAAGTAAGGGAGTGCAGGAAATCTCTAACAGAGGGCAACTCCCTCATGAATATATGGACATGTGAAGGATCTAAGATCTGATAGGTCTTTATCTTCTCTACTGAATTTCTTGTGTCTTCCCTTTTCTCTGTCCCTCATCATCTGCCCCAAAGAAAATCTCTTCTCCCTAACAGCCACATGGGAAAGAGGAGAGAATGGCTGGAGTTTCTTTATTAACATAACCAGTGTAGTAACTCTGAGGAGCCACTCTCCTCCAGATCAGGCGATGCCTTCTCATGCTTATGACCCAAGATACTTCTCTGCAGATGTATGCAAGTTACTTCTGGTCCTTGAGAAAATGGTAGTTCTGTACTTGGTTTTATGTGCTGAAGTTAATTCAGACATGCCTTTATGGGGCTGAATTAAATTAAATAAAAACATCCTTAATTTTAGATCCAAAATGTTAAGAGAGCCTATCGGTTTACTGACACCTGAGCTTGGAAAAGTTATGCAGCTCAAAGAACATTGACAAAGAACAGCCATTTAATCAGTAAGCCACTTTTGCTTAGACAATGTCCTTGTTGCATTTTTTAGCCCAGATGAAGAAATAATGAAACATCATAAGAAGCCTATATTCCTGGACTTTCCATTAAAACATAACCAGGAAAAAAAAATAAAGAAAAAGAGAAAAAGGAGGGGAAAAAAGAAGGTGAAAATAACCTTTGAGATTAGAAATAGCCTATCTTCCACCTGTTCTTCACGAGCATCTGCTTTCACGCTTTAGAATTTCAGTAGAAAAGGAAAAAAATATATTCATGAAAATCACTTCTTTGATCTGTGTGTGAAAGAAAAGTTCTCATCCTGCTTAATGTTGAGAATGGCTGAGAATTTAACCCTTTAATTTCTAGGAGAAACTCTGGTATGCTTTAAGAAGTGAGAAACCAATACTTGACACTTAGTTGAGTCTCAACACTTCACCTTTTAAGGTCAAAGGATAGGGCTTAACATTTTTAATTATGCACAGCCACCAGCTGCTGCTCTGTAAGGTATCACAGTGATATTTTTTTAAAAAACCCTTATTTATTCATTTTTATGGAACCATAACATGAAAGAGATTTTAGGATTAATGATTTACAGATGCAAGTTGGAAAAAAAAAACAAACCACAAATAATAATTTTGAAGCTCATTAAACTAACTGAAAATGCTGGACACAGCTGTCTATCACGTAAAGGTCTTGATGTAGATCCCTATATTAGAAAGTATTTCAGTAGGTTTTCAGTAGTATTTCAGTATTTCACTAAACAGAAAAGAATAAAACATTATTAGATCTGTTCTCACATTGCCAGCATTAATGGAGCACCAATAAATCCTCTTTTTGAAATCTTCAGATCAGTGTATCCTCAAGTTATACCTGAATTTGAAATACTTCAACTTCTTTTTATAGTCAACAGTATCTTCCAGACCTGAGCTAAAATTAGAGAACAGAGGAGGACAGGAAGAGGCATGATTTCCTGATCCAAGGTTTCCCTGGTCCCAGTTACTGTCTATTTAGGGAAAATGAAGGTAGACAGGTGTACAGGGTGAAGGTGCCTTGGTGCTGACCTCAGCAGAGCCTGCGGGAAGCCTCTGTGAGGAGAGGCTGGGGCTGCCCCATGCAGGACAAAGACGGTTCCAGCTGGCTCCAATCCACCCATCACAGGGCACAGCTGAGGTGGGGATGTCTCAGGGGAAAATGTATTTAAGGAGGAAAAAAAAACACCACCAAAAGACTGGAGTTGTGAGAGGGAGGAGTGAGAATCTGTGACAGCAACCACTCTGCAGACACCAAGGTCATTGAAGAAGGAGGGGGAGGAGGTGCTTCAGCAGCTGGAGCAGAGATTGTCCTGCAACCTCAGGAGAAGACCATGGTGGAGCACTCTATCCCCCTGTAGCCCATGGAGGTCTACGTGGAGCAGATATCCACCTGCAGCTGTGGAGGACCTCTCGTTGGAGCAGGCGGACGTGCCCTGAAGGAAGCTGAAGACTGTGAAAAGGAGCCCCTGTGGGAGTAGGGGAAAGGTGTGAGAGGAGCAGTGGCAGAGAGCAGCTGTTAGGGACTGATCCCAACTCCCCCTTCCATCTCCCTGCATAACTCAGGGCAGGGGAAGTAGAGGAGACAAGAATGAAGGAGTGAATTTGAGGCTGGGATGTTTCTCACCATCCCACTGTGCTTTTAGTTGGCAACAGATTAAAATAATCTTCCCATAGTCAAGTCTGTTTTGCTCATGGTGGCAATTGGTGAGTGATCTTCCTGTCACTATCTTGACCCATAAAGATTTTCCATCTTTTTTTTCCCCTCTGTTCTGCTGAGAAGGGGGAGTGAGAGAGTGGCTGTGTGACAGTCAGGCAGCCATCTCAACTCACCTTGAGAAGTGGCTTAGCATATCTGAGTTTACAAAAATGTTCTTGGTATTAGCTCAAAAGTCTTTCTTACATAACTGTACATATTTCCACTCAAAATAGCCAACAACTTTTGGCAGGACATTTATTTTCTCTCTAGGAAAAAAAAAAGTAATTTTGAAAACCTCTATTTATCTCATTTAAATAAAAAATAATATTTATTTCTAATATATTGTCATAGGTAGTAGTTATTCCTGCACTCTCCTCTTTTATGTAATATTGAATGTAAATTTTGGCAAGGACTTTAACAATGGCTTCTTCCATGATGTGAATGCTGGCAAGAGTTGCTCTTTCTGTTTTTTCAGTCTTATCTTTTAGAGTCCATTGAAGAAAATTGTGTTATGAAATTTTAATCAGACCAATGGACAATGTCACATGAACTGACTTTAATTTAGCAAGACTATAGTGCTTGCTAAAGATATTAAAGATAAGGGGCCAGCATCCTCTCATCTTTGTGTTATAACTTCAGACAGAGGACTGAAAAAATTCCAACTATAGTATCATGACAGAAATAATGAAGTCTTCGCATGTTTTGGCTGATGTACTGCTACTTGTGAGACTCAAGCAGTGAGGAGAATTGATTGTGATGCTTTCACATGTTAAGCAATTACTTACACAGTGTTGCTGGGCATACAGGTGGCTTTGATTGTAATAACTCCATCTTTGTCCTGAATTGTATGTGTGAAGGTGAAATTTTTGAACAGTCAGCCTGATAAGAGTTGAAAGAAAAATATAATGTCATGAAGCACTGATGGGAAATAGAGACAAAGAAGAATGAACTTGATTTCGGAAGGTAGTTAGCTATCTAAGGATGCAGACAAGCATCCAGTGATGTTTTTACTATGCCACTCACCTTTCATTAGCCTTACTGATCTTGAAAGAAAGGCTATGGGTTGCTGAAAATCCTACTTATGTGCCTATCTAGGCAACTAAGTGTTTAAGTCTAGGTCAGATGCTGTAATTGTAAAAACAGCATGATCTCTAGTTGCACATCATTAGTAAATAGACTGCACAGTAGTAAATTAAATCAGAGTTGGATGTCTTTAGACTTAGCTGTTCATGTGCAAATCACAGAAGCGACAATGTGTATGGGAAAAGCAGTGCAGTTTTTAATCGGGCTTCTTGATGGTAAGTAAGATACGAAGAAAACCCCCAGTATTTCCTTCAAACCAAAACTCTATATCATCTCTACAATATTTATTCATTCTTGTGGGAGAACAAAAAGGAGGTGAAAAGAAGTGTTAAACGTTACAATCTGTTCATTCATTAGTGCAAAATATTTTGATTTCCTGTTAAAACACATTTTTCAATATGTTGAAATGCATCCAGTTTTGAATGTAGGAATTCAGTATTGTAGTTTTAATCACTCATCAATGGAGCAGATTATAAGGCTTAGGAAAATGAGTAACAGGGTTAAAAGAAGAAAAAACAAGAAGTGAAAGTGTTTTGAATGCAGCTCTATAATCTGTTAAAGATACATATTCATGTTCTAAGTTTTCGAAAATTCACTAACCACAAATTTTGCCTATACTTATAGGAGACATAAGGGAAAAAAAAAAGGAGAGCAACAGAAAGACAAAGAAAACTACCAAAATTTTCAAATTATCCTATGTGGAACTTTATCTTAAATACCTGTAAGAGCTTATTTTTCGCTTATTTCATGTTATATATCAGAGTTTGTTAGTTTATCACACTGGAAAGTTTATAAACTAAATCAATAGTTACTATCAGTAAAGATTTCTTTCTACAAACCAAAAGCTTCACTTTCAGCAAGAACATGAAGTCATTCAATGAAAGATTTTTAACAGGTATCTCATTATTTATATAACAAAGAAGCTTCATTAGTATTAAATGCAATTTGATTATTCAATGATCTGTAGCAACTAGTAGATAGCTGTTAAAGAGAAGCTGTCAAAGACATATAAAATCAGATGTGGTTCATGGCTACAGTGACCTGTTACCTAATGCCCTGAAAGTTCAACAGATACTTATCTCATTTTCCTCTTAGTTTATGACTTCTTGTAACAGGTAGTGCACACAAGAATCCAGTGCCTTCCACAGAAACTGGTTCTAAGCAGAACTGAGAACAGTTAAAACACTCCTACTACAATGCTAGATATTTAGAGATTTAAAACTGTTATTGACGAATTCAGTTCAACATAGTGTTTAGTTTTTGTGACTCCAGTGCAGAAGAAGATAGTTCAACTTCTCTATTACAATTCAAAGGTGCCAAAAATAGGGTTCTGTCCACAGTAAGCATACTTAAGCATCTTTTCTCTGGAGATATTTACAATTCTTGTTTTGCCTAAGGACTTTATTGAGATCAGTATATATTCACCATCACTGTGCTGCTTGTATTTTGTGATTATTTCTAGCCTGTTTGTGCTGCAAGGGAATGAACACCATTAATGCAGTTTCAATTTTTTTTCCCCAGCAAGAAACCTTAGATTTTCAACTACATTTTATTTGGTAGCAGAAGATTAAAAAAGTGATGAACAGTAGGTTTTCCATGGCATTCAGTGTCATAGCTGAAATGACTTTGTCAGGCTAGCAGCCTGTATTGGTAGTATTCTTTTTCATAGGCCATGTTTTGACAGATAATATTCCACAATACAGTAAAAAACCACAAGCCCTGTCAAATTTAGATTTATTTCTTACACTAAGAACTCATGGTTTTTATACAAGTAGAACACACAGGAATTTCTAGCATCAGCTTTTCTATGTGTTACTTTGTTTTTTTTCATTATGTTTGACATAGTGAGACAGATGATTGCTATTGATGGCCAGCCATATTCTTCGGAGAGTAAAACTTCAGTGAAATATAAAATATGCAATAAGTTCATAGAAACTTGAACTTGGCTGTGTTGGTAGATTATCCCAGAGACAATTTACTATCTCCAATCAAGTGCAGAATATACGTAATATATCTGCAGAAAACTTTCAGAACAATGAAGATTCTTCTTCACTATAACAGACCTTAACTGAAAATAACCTCATATAATTTAAAACATTTGAGATGACTTGTTAGAGATGATTTCATGACTCAAAAACTGCAACATGGTTTGAATAAAATTTTGCTTTATACCGACATGCATATTTCTTTCTCTTCTTCTGTGATGTACTAACAATTTTAATGTAATGTAGAATTAGGACCTAAAATTAAGTAAAGGTTTGTACTCACTATGTGTATGACCTTTAATTGTACATATCAGTTATTTCCTATTAAGGCAGCAAAGTACTTTATTTAGTTAAAAAAAAGGCAAACAGTATTCTGAAGGAAAGCTCTTCAAAGTGTACTCAACAAATTAGAGAAATGGATAGAAAGAAAAACCCTGAAGTTCAGGAAAAGGAAATGATAAATCTTGCACTTGGAATAGAATAAGGCAGCAAAAGAAGGTGGGAATTGAAAAGAGCAGAAAGAAGCTTTGCAGCAAAGGACTCTTGGTGGTATCACGTTGACCATGAGTCACAAGTGCACCCATGCAGGGGTGAAGATAAAACATGTGCAGTCTGCATAAATAAAAACTAAACTGACAGGTAGAATGATGGGGTTACTCAAATCTGTCCAGTGTGTATGAGACCAAATCTACAGTTCTGTGTCTAGTCTGGGGCTTTGAAGTGCCAGAAAGATTTTGGAAGACTGGAGAAAGTTCCAAGGATTGCTGCCAAGATAAGTGACAGGCTGGAGCTCAGGAATGAGGTGAGATGGTGAGGCTACAGAAAGGAGTTTGTTCAGACTGAAGAAGATGATGATCAGGAAGGAAGAAATTTCCATGCTCAATTACCATAGAATCATTCAATGGTTTAGGTTGGGAGGGACCTTAAAGACCGTCTACTTCCAGTCTCCCTGCTGTGGGTAGGCACATCTTTCATTAGACCAGATTGCTCAGATCTCCATCAGCATGACCTTAAACACTTCCAGGGATGGAGCATCCACAACTTCTCTGGGCAACCTGTTCCAGTGCCTCTCTACCCCCACAGCAAAGAATTTTTTCCTAATCTCTAAACTAAACCTGCCCTCTTTCAGTTTGAATCCATTCTCCCTTGTCCCGTCACTACATGCTCTTGTAAAAAGTCCCTCTCCATCTTCCTTGTAGGCCCCCTTCAGGTACTGGAAGGCTGCAGCTGGGTGACCCTAAAGCCTTCTCCAGGCTGAAAAATCTCAATTCTTCCAGCCTTTCTTTGTAGGAGAGGTGTTCCATCCTTCTGATCATCGTTGTGGCCCTCCTCTGGCCTCACTACAGTGGGTCCAAGTCCTTCTTGTATTGGGATCCCCAGAGCTGGATGCAGTACTCAAGGTGGGGTCTAACCAGAGCATGGCTGAGTGCAGAGAAAACAGACTCAGGCTTTTTTTAAAGGTGAACAGTGTGAGAAGTAGAGACAGTGGAGAGGAGTTTCAGCAAGAAAAAAATCTAATTAGAGTTGAAGAAAAACATTTTCAACAGGGATGTGAGCAAGCATGGGAACAGCTTCCAGAGAGAAGCAGTGAATTTTCTGTCTCTAGAGATGTATGAAACCAAACTGGCCTTGAACAAAACGGCATTACTTCAAATTTAATCTTGCTTTATACAAGACATTGCACTAGGTTACTTCCAACTTCTAACTTGCATCCTGCTATGAATCTGCAATGTCTAGACAGGGATATCAAGGTTTGATAAAGGAAATGGTCTTTGCTGAAACATTATTCACTGGTATCTTACATAGGCTCTTCTAGCTTCTTTAAAATGGAATTGGAGGTCTATGTACGTGTACATGAGAATGCGTACACAATTAAGTGATGTATTTTATGGACAATATGTACACTGAAGCAACATGAAACTAAAACTGGAATAAATACTGCAATCATAATTTGGAGAATATCTTCATTTTATCTTATGATCTGTGCTAAGTATTCTATTCAATCCAGACTATATTCAAGCATCCGACCTCCATCTATCTTTAAACACTTACAGAAGAAAGGAAAATAATCAATTTACAGTAGTTTTTGCTGTTAAAGCATCACTGGTAGTCACAGACATCTGGAGTTCAGGACTCCGTAATGTGTAAGGCAGGGGGTACTACTCACAGTAACCAGGAATGTTTTGGGGTTTTTGTTTGTTACGTACCTAACAACATGAAGAACTGCATGTAAAAAAACCACAAGTCTTTTAGTGATACTACTGGAAGTGATCCAGAAAAAGATCTTCAGTTTTGAAATGTTATTCCTGCTTGATTTAATTTAAATATTAATGAACTGGGGAAGATGTGTAGTAGATTAAATTATTTGAAGGCATGTTCTTACACTCAAAGTCATGTTATAGGCCATAGTCTCATTAATAATGCAGTTAAATTGTAGGGGTTGTTTTTTAAGGTCTTCCTAGTATCTATGCATTTTCTCTGATGTTGTGATTATCTTTGCATTGTCCCTCTGGGTCCTAAGGTTGATGCTTCAGCCCTTCTGAAGAAGTATGGGAGACAGGGGGTCGCAGTTACTTGCCAGCATGTGCAGGTGTCTGCCAAGAGAAGTGTGACATTGATGTTTTCTTTCTCCTCAGGCTTGGGCTCTGGCTGGTGCTATATTTATAGGTTTCCCTATCACATTCCACTTACTCCTCCTGTGCTGCCACCTGCAGCCTGGCAGTGGCCCCTATCATCCCAAAAGGACTCCAGACACAAAACGACCTATGGTTTTTCAGACAGGGACTTAAAGTGGAGAGGAGTGTCACCTCTCTGTTAATCTCAGAGCTGAAGCTGGAGCAGGGGAAGCAGAAGTAACTGGCCTTGGTGCAGGGCTTAAAACAGTGACACCAAGCTCAGTCTGGGCAATTTTCAACTTCTGTGCTTACTGAGAGGACGTATGAAGTTGATACGTGTTGGATGCTGTAAGAATCACATGCTTGGCTTTAATATCATGCAAAAATATGACCCAAAAGATGAAATAAAGAATGTCTTACATCAGTGAACTAGGCCAATTAGTACTAAGTCTGGAATACAGGATTACAAATACACAATGCTGTTGACAAGTTAAAGGAATACTTTGAAATAAACTACAAAAGAGGAAAGTACAAAATACTTCATCTGGGTAGAAATACTAATCAGTGTATATATTAAAAATGGTAAAAAGTGGGCTAAATTGAATTTCACTGCAGAATGTGACTGAAGAATTGCAGTGGATCACAAAAGATGTTAACCCAAAGAATAAGGTGTGAATAGCCTCAGGTGTCTGTCTGTTCTATCTCTGATTCATTACAAAGAATATTCTGTGTCATCCATGGCCAGTGTTTGTCTAGTTTGTTCTCAAGGACTTTGAGTAGTAAAGGCTGCCTAAGGTCTTTGGGGAATCTACTCTTTTGCTTTATTCTCCTGCTTTTTATGGCAGTTTATCTAGTGTTGGAACATTTTTTTTACTGCAGTATAATCTCATTTTTCCTTTTCTATTGTGTGCCTAGAGAACATGTTTTTCTTTTTTATTTTGCAACCTGTTATGAACATATAGACAAAACATACCTTTCCTCTTTAGGTATGAGGCCTATAGCCATGCGATAAGTGATGAAGAGATTACTGTGATAGACTGTTAAAGGGTGTTATAGGCTGCTGATAGGGATAATAGGTTATCAAGCACGGGATGACCCTTATTGTTACAATCAGCCGTGTGGTAGGGGGAGTGATACTGAGGTGCCAGATGCATGACCCACAGTCTTTGTGATCTCACTCTTTAGTTACAAAGAGAGACATTAACTCAAAAGCCATCATTCACATATAAAGCAGCTCCCTTTCCCTCTTCCCCTCCCCCTCTTTATGAGGGCTGCAACAGGCTATTTGACTACAGTCTTACCTCCACTTCTCCCAAAAGTATAATTTTGTCATTTTAAATACTTCATGGAAGAATACAGGAACACCTCTTGGGTAAGATTTGCACCTCTGGCTGCATTGAATGATACCCAGGTGAAATTAAGCTTGATTGATGGTAAAATTAGCCTGACTGAATTACCACATTTGTGAATGGCAATTCTGAATTTGTATCTCTGTATTTTCAACAAACTGTGAATCTGTGATTGTAAAAGTTCTTGTTGAATGTGTGCAGTCTTGCAATGCTAAACTGGCTACAATCAGAAATTAAACCCAGCTACACCTGATATTTCAAGAGTCAGAGAGAGTTAATAATATGCCCAGGGAGTTACAAGGAAAGTGAAGTGGGTTCTGAAACAGGGTCTTGCCTTATCAGTGAATTGAAAAACAAGCCTCACGGCCTCAAAGATGGGGAATGCTGTACTGTTTTGCTTAGGTTTTTTAGGCCTACAGTTTTACAGCATGTGGTAGGTTGAGCCTGAGCTGATAAACAGCTCGTTTGACCAGTAGTGCTTTTTGGAATTTCCATATTTAAAGTCTGGAGGACACAGGAAGTGCCTCTCTTTTGGTTTTGCCTCTCCTGGAGGAGGGGGGAGGAGATGGGGCTGGAGCCGCTTCTTGGAGCAGCCTCGGGCCTCTCTCCCCCCC
>VZTH01002985.1:0-71120 GCA_013397815.1 Aleadryas rufinucha | reverse complement strand
GTAAAAAAAAAAATTTTTAATATTTCCCCCCCCCCCTTTTTTTTTTTTTTTTTTTTTTTTTTTTTTTTTTTTTTTTTTCCCCCAGATTGGAGAACAGGCTGTCACTATCTGGCACTAAACTAAAAAAAATGGGAAAGTGGATTTTTTCCAGCTTCCTGAAAAACTCAATATACACCCCCATTTTAAGGCAATGACTAATCCTGAGGCAAGCAAGGCAGTCTTAACCTATTTAAGGTTTTCATCTGAAAACCAGGGATTTTAATGAAAATTCTTCAATTAATAATAAATTGGAGTGTTTAACATTAAGAACAAATATATACATCTGACTTTCTTTGTCTAAAAGGTTTTTACTGACTTCAGTGAAGTCACTGAAGCTACTTATAAATGATGTATGAAATGAAAGCTCACTGTCCAAAGCACAGAGAGAATACAGACACCACATTTCAATCACTGCTTCCATAAGCTTTATAATTTACTATACTGTTGGGAGTTTAGGTTTTGTTTATTTATTTTTTTCTCTATTCAGAAAAGGAGCCATAAAACAACACTGAGAAAAGTCAGGAAAAAAATACAAGGAAAACTAATTTTTAAAGACTGCTTGAATTTGGGTTCTTACATAATTTTTCCATTATTTTTCTGAGGAGCTAGATCTGTTTAAAATAATTTCTTATGTTTCTGTTATTAAGAGAAGTTACACACAATCATACATGTACTTCTTCCATAGTCTCTTAGAATAATGCCTATCATTTAAATCCCATAAAAATGTTAGAAAATGGAAGCTCTACAAGGTAGTATGAAATAACATTTAAAATTCATTTTAACAACACAATACATGATTTTAAATATAATCAGAGGTTTTGATTTGGGGGTAACAGAAATGCACCCTTTTTGATCAAGAGTAATGTGCAACTCCCATTTTTTAATAATATAAAGAATGTGGCTAAATTATTTCTCAAAAAGTTCATATTGCACAAGTCTTTACACACGTTGCTGAAGTATGTCCATAATCCAGATTCACTGAATATTATCCATATCACTGAAATATATACAGCACTATTTGAAGGTGACAATACTTGATACAGTTTTTTATGTTTTCTTGTTACTGATTGCATATGTCGTGGTGTTACCCCAGACAAGTTCACTCCCATGCCAGCAGGACTGGGGAGAGAATCGGAAGGGTAAAAGCTGGAAAACTCGTGGGTTGAGACAAACCAGGAATTAATTCAGTGCTTCCCATGGGCAAGCAGGTGCTCAGCCATCCCCAGGAGAGCAGGGCCCCATCACACGTAACAGTGACTTGGGAAGACAAACACCATCACTCCAAACTTCCCCCCTTTCTCCTTCTAACACCCCCTTTATATATCGAGCATGATGACAGCACCTGGAATATTCCTTTGGTCAGTTTGGGTCACCTGTCCTGGCTGTGTCCTCTCCCAGTCTCCCATGCAGCCCCAAGTTTCTCACCAGCATGGCAGTACAAAAAGCAGAAAAGGCCTTGGCTCTGTGTAAGCCCTGCCCAGCAATAACAAAAACATCTCTATATTATCAGTTTTGCTTTCAGCACAAATCTAAAACACAGCTCCATGCCAGCCACAGGGAAAAAAAATAACTCTACCAGCCTAAGCCTAGCACACTATTATATTTTGGGTAATTGTACGTACTGATGAAAAGACTGTGTGTTCAGATAACATAAGGCTGCACTGCTGTTACTAAAAATAGTAACATTCATATACCCTTTACAAGACTGAAATATTTTCACAAAAGTCAGTCAGAGGTCAGTTAAGACCTCTATTTTCTTTCTCATCTGAAGATTCATTCCAATATATGCTTCAATATAAAATATTAAAATAATATGTATTTATGAAGTTGATGCCTTAAAAATGTATTATTATATGAAAATATTTAAGATAAAAATTCAAAATACTTGTGGCATTTATTTTGTGTAGAAGACAAATCGTGTTATACTGTATTTTTTGATTTTTTCAGCTAAACAAGAACAAATCCAAAATAAATTCACCCAACCTATGTTTATAGCAGGTATTTGCCTGCTGTATGGCATTTGTTGCAGCTGAGTCAAGTCCTAGCAAGAGTTAAGCGAAGTATCTCTCCCATATATCTTTGTCAGCCCAGGACAATCTTAAATTCCAACACTGAATTATTTTAGCATTGGATTCTCTTTTATTCATTTACTCTTCCTTCCTAACAAAAGAGTTGAGAATATTCGGAAAGCAGAAATAAGTGTTTCCTTCCAGGTCTCTTTTGAATGCATTACTTAACAACCATGTTATGATTGCTTTGTCACATGTAAGAGATTAATTCTTATTTATCGTGTAAATTGGTTTCTCATCTCAGGATAATTACTCAAAAAAGATATATATGAAATGCTCACATTATCTTTAGTGGTTTAGACATCATGTTAAAATACCAAGCAGGAACTTGAAAAAGAGAATAAAATACATATAAAACTGTTGAATCTGTATCTTATAGTGTACCAACATAGTCAATATTTAATTCCTAAATGTGGAGATGTATTTTGAAAAACAAAACTAAAAAAAATTAGCTGTAGAAAGCTTTCTAGAAATGTGTCTTTCTCTCCACTACACAAGGAAAGATATGTGAATTTCAGAATCTCACTAAGGTGTCTAGATACAGGCAGAATGGATATAGGTCGTTCTTGAATTTTTGGATGATAAGTGATTTTAAGCACTATGCTGTCTTTTACAATTACAATACAATATTACAATATCACAATATTGTAATGTAATATTACAATACAATTACAATACCTACAATGTTAAGGTAGGCTCTTTGTGGAAACAAGGCTTTTTTTTCAGATTTCTTTGTTCTGTGATGAATCTGTATCTTTTTCCTTGTAACTACTATATTTGGCAGACAGCTCTTTTAAGTAATATGTCTTGCCCATCTCATTTAGTGTTTATAATGCTTCCAGAATAATAAGAAAACTAATATTAACCAATGATATGTGTGACAAAACTGAAAACTAAAGTGAACAGAAATCCAAGTTGTCCATATTTCTCCCTTCATCATCAAACTGAAAAGGAATGTATCTTGCTGTTGAAACTGGTGAGAAGACAAGATAAAAAAAACACTTGATGTCCATGGTTTAAATACAGGATTACAAAGATGAACTTGGATAAGAAAATCAGTAACATTTGTCACATACATGGAATCAAGAGTGTTGGGCCCCTTATTAGCAAGAAGAGAGAAATTGCAAAAACAAGAGTTGCAAGAGTAGCCTGTTTCACCAATTTGGATATGACATTTAGAGAAGCTATAGTATTTGAATGGAAGTCAGTAAAGGATAACAAACAGGCATGTAAGGCAAACTCACAAGAGGATTTTTTTTTTCTTTTAAGCCTGGATTTTTACAGGCTTTATGTTCATCAGTGGGACTCATCATGCATGAGTGGAGAGAAAAAGACAATGAATTACCAGGAAAGAGAGAGACTAACAAAGGTTTTAAAGAAATATTATGAAAGCCAGAAGGCAACAAGCAGCCTACACAGCTGCCTACCTGCCAAAAAAGTGCAAATAATTGGGATGCTCCTATCTAAATTGAGTGCGTGGTTCAGTTGTTGAATGTTCCTTTATTAGCCGTTAGGAAATTGTATCACGAAACAACCAAAGAATTTGCTACACAACAGCTGAGCATTCTGTAAAAAGTGCAAATGTAATTGAGTGTTTTACATAACAAAAGCACTTCTGAAAGGGATAAAATGTACTCAGTAATTAATTTTTTGTTTATGATACTTGTGCTGCATTCCAGTGCTTGATTAACAAATGCAAAATAAAGCACTTCCAGAGCAGCCGTTATGGAACTAAGAGAAGATACCAAAAGAGGAAAAGAAAAAATAAACAAGGGGTACAGTGTAATATTGCTCATTCTATTTTTATTTAAAAACATGAGCCTTCTAAGAAAGACAGAAAGATTTCATTGTTAAACATCAGGAGGGCAATACAAAGTCAAAATACAGTTCTTCAAGGTTCAATGTAAAAGCTATTCATTTATTCCAGGAATTAAATTTGTCAGAGCAATGAATGATAGCCACTGTCTGGCACATCTCTCTCTTTTACTCCTTCAAACCATTAAATGAAAATCTGACATGAATCAAATCAAGGATCTTCAACATGGAAAGAATCAAACCAAGGGATTCATTTGGCTTTCAGGCTGATTAATTTCAGAAACTCTGCGGATTTGGGTTTTAGGAAATGAGCACTACACTGCTTAATACCGGCAGAGAACACATTTCTATAAATTCCCAAGACAGACAATCATAGCTTTACCAAACTTTGATTATGTTTTAGTTTGCTTAGACTGTTTGAATGAACAACTTCATAATGTTTATGGAATGTGCAAGGGCACAGGAGGGAAGAGCATGTGGTCAGCCATCCTTTGTGTTACTGGACTTGTGGCTATTAAGCTATTTGTTAGCTACTCAATCACACCATGTTTAATTATTTTAAGAAATAGCAGACTCTGAGAAATAAATTGTTGACTCAGAAATAGTTGTTACCGTGTACTACTGTCAATGTTCCTATCCATGTATATATTTTTTAAATTTATTTACATGTGCTTGAAAATAGGCATACATTCCCTAAAAAAATCAAAGGTTCTAATATTTGTTGCAATTTATCTAGGAAGTATGACATAGATTTTGGTCACTTTAAACTACTTTAGTGATGGGAGAGTTAAAATGGAATGATTAACCTATTTTCTTCTAAACTTATCTACCTTCTAATGGTGAGATACAGCTGAGTACCAAAACATTTACCATCTTGAATGGACCACTACTAAGCATAATATATCCTCTGTTTCCTATAATTAATGACATTCCCATTGATCACAATAGATACATTATTTTTCAGATGACTGATCTCCATATATCAGCATTCAGCACTAATAGCACATATTCAGTAAGTCAGTATCAACTCAGAGCAGAAGAGCAGTTGAACTGTAGCTCCTTTATCATAAACTTACAAATGAATAATTCTTTCTGCTTATTGCCTCTTCTGGTTTCCATCACTCCACAATAAATTATCTAGTAACTCTTTTACAACTCACAAAGTTTAATAGCAAAATACAAGTGGGCTGTTTTTGCAGCGCTTTTTTCTTCAGATTGATTTCCATGGCTAGAGTCAATATTTTATTAGTGACCTGTACAAAACCAGGAGAAAGAAATTTGAGAAAAAAAAAAAGATCAGGAAACCATGTTAGATTAGTACTTTCTGAAGTGTTTCTTTATAAATCACGATGAGGATTTTGTGACTAAATTATTTCTAATGAATAAAACTCCATTAACTACAAAGGTTGGAAGACAGTCCATCCAATAACAAAGATCAGCATTTATGGAAAAGGAAAAAAAATAGCTCAAAATTCTACTGCATCATATATGTAGGTCTTGTTCCAAAAATCTTGATATTAGAAGGATCTCTGATATTTCTAAGGTCCAAATTTTTTAGATGAGCTATTTTTGTGTAGCTTGCCTGACATTTTCTGACAGATATTGACTTGATCCTGAGTGAAACTGTAAAATGAGTCTGCTTAAAATTGTCATACTTACTCCTAGGTAATTTCACTTAAATATTTTATTTTACTTTCCCCCTCTCTATAAATGTTTAGTAACTATATAATCTAATACATTTCCAGTTAAATTAATGCAAAACTTTGACAACAGTGATTGTGCTTCACAGACTTAAACAGTAAATATTCCTATTTGGAAGCTTGGAATTATTATATCCACAGTTTTACATTGCAAATACTGCATCAATCCAACTTCTTTTGAAATCAGTGGTTGTCTATATACCCAGTTTAAACAGAGTTGGATCGGGTTCAGAATCAGTGACAGATTCTTGTGCATCAGACTAAAAGAGAACATACGATAGATTTTTCTTCTCTAATCTTTAAGAAGTGAAGGATAATCAAAATAACAAAATGCCAGCTCCATTTCACCATACACAGTTTTCGAGTATGAACTGTATTATGCTTCTTTTTTCACCTAGAAGGATCAGTAACAAAACCTCTTGGAAGAAAATTGTCGCGTATGAGAAGATAAATAAAGTTTAAGATTAATAGTTGTTCAGTATGCATTGTATGGGAGAGGAGTGAGTATACAACAATAACAAAATATATATATTGCAGGTGATGAATATCATGTTCTTTAATATGGTTCCAATAACATAAAAGATTAATGAGAGTCTTTAAACACAGGTAACTTTTTTGACAAGAATCTATCAGCCAAATTAGTGTTTTATACATTTGAAGATGGGAAGAAAATCCACAAAAGTGCATTATTTTACTTTCATCTCCTTATATGCTCTCAAATACGGTTTCATACCCATCACACAATATTTGCACTAGAATATATTGCAGTGGTACAACTACATACATCTGTCTTGAAATGGTGCACACTCAGTGTATTCAGGTATGAAGGTATCCAGTCCAATTCTGTTTTCACTGTACTTTCTACGAAAGGATTGCAGAAATACAGGGAAATGGTATGAACACAACAAACACAAATTCCTTATTATGAAAAAAAAATCAAAAAAAAGGTCAATTTGAAATGAAAATATGTGAGTTCAAATGTATATTGCAGACTTTTTATAGTCACTTATGAAGTCTTCAAGAAACAAGCTAAACAAAATATGCAAAGAATACACCTCTCCTTAATTCTCTTCTGTTTAAAGGCAATCTGCCAGTCTGCTAGAAGGCTCACTTTTCTCGCATCTATGTGAGTGATTTTGATTTTGTGAAACCAGTATTTCTTCCATCTGTGAGTGACAGTTTATGACTTTGAAGATATACGCTTCTTCCATTAAAAGAATATATTTTGTTTCCAGAACTAAAAATATTTCCTCTCCTAAGCAGTGCTTAAGTTGATGTGACTTCTCTTCTTAAGTGGCAAAAATGAGAAGTTAAATCAGAAAATGTAATCAGCTGGAGAAAATACAGAAACTTAAACTTTCAAGTTTTAATTACACATGGTTCAATGGAAAAAATGTAAGCACATGGTTCAATGGAAAAAATGTAAGGTCATGAGCTCTGGAAACTGTTTTTTTTTTTTTTCCATGGAGCATGAGACAGATATATGAAATATTCTTTAATTTACTTTTTATTCTAAAAGCTGATGTGGCCACCTAGAGCTAATCAATTATTATTTGTTCATTAAAGCTATCAGTCATAATCCTAAACAGTATAAACTATGGTGTGTGGAGGTGTATTTGCGAAGACCTGGGCTTTACAACACGTATTGTAATGGTCTCAGGCTTTGTGAGAGACTGGAAGGACTGCTGGCTTGAAACATTTCAGGTGCAGCTATGGGGAAAGGGGCAGGTCAGGTCTTCCCCTGGCAAGGTGATGCCCTGCTCCACACACTCAGCCCTGGGGCCCAGATCCCAGTGCCATGGTGGGGCCAAACCCTGGCATATGGAAGGCAATGCTCCACACCCAGACCCTGGAGCCCCTAAACCAGAACCTGAGTGGCCAAATGACCAGAAGTCTCACCTGGGCGAAGGACCTAGGAAAGCCAAAGTGTGCTTAAGCCAAAGCATCACGTGAGTGCATCTTTACCCTACTTTCCATTGGATTTAAATCAGCTAAAACAGCATTGGAAACAGGAGTGGTAGCTATCATTGTTCGTTTCTATATCTCTTAGCTCTTTCTTCTTCTCCTTCTAGCTCCTTCTTGAAGTTTGAGTAACTTAAATTGTATGGGTTGGAGTTTGCTAAGTTGAATGGGCTTAGAATTTGCCAAGTTAATGCTTTGTGAAATGCTTTATGTTGATTGAATGTTGCCTTAAACTTTTGCCAAAGTTCCCTGATTTTCCAAAGTTTGCCAGTAAAGTTTTTGTTGTTTTGACCTTTGAGAGTATCTTGCCAGTGTTTCTCTGTTGTTCAGGGAACATTAAAAAAAACCCCAAACCATAAGCCCCTTTAAGGGACTGTGGCAAATGAATTCTGGGGCCTTACAAGCTTCCACTATGTAAACTACAAGTGTGGGCTCCTGCTGTCGTTTGTTTGCAGGCTAATCTTAGACTGAACCTAAAATTATGTCCTAAAATGGAAAACAGCTTTCAGACCTATATGTAACCCACCTGTTTCAGTTGATACTATAAAACCCTTGCAATTTTTTTTTTTTTGAGTCGTAGAACCGTAAACTTTCTTGGAGCCGTAGTAGCTTGCTTCGCCATTTTGGGTACCTGAATTTATCATCCAAAATTCAGTCAGATGGGTTTTGCCTTTCTTTTTACCACTAGGAGAAAATTTAATTTTTACACACTCTTAATATAGGTTCTTTTAGAAAAAATGACAAACAATATCAAGCAACATGCTTTGCCACTGGTTTGTTATACAAATCTAATTTTCCATGTTTATCTAACAGTCAAATTTCTGTACAGTCTTTTTATTATGGGTGGCTCAGGTAGTGGGGAGTTATTATATCATGATGCTTTGCTTAGTGTATAATTTAAAAACAAGCTTCCTAAGTAATCTGAACATTACCATGAATCTTAACAGTTTTTACCAGAGTGGTCTTGCAGCACACTTCTTGTTTAGTCTGTCCTGCCGTCCTGTGCACATACCACAAGTGACTAAAGCAAGTCAGTATGCAGAGTAGTTTATAGTTTCATTGCTGTGGGCTTAAATTTCATTTTGCTTACATACGAATTAATAATACTATCCTTTGAAAGTTTCAGTAGTAAGAATTAATACATAACTAGAATACAGGCTTGTTATTGTGCTTTATTGAATAATATTACTCATTTTTTAAGCAAAACATTAGAATTGTATTTCAACTTGACTGAAATGTAGGCATAAATGGGGTAAAGCACATTTTATTTCAGAGTCTGTTCTCTGGATTCACTGTTAGAAAATTAAATATGAAGATATACATAGAAATACATGTATAAGATATATGTAGAAATAGATACATAATGTTGGTTGTTTTTTAGAAAATTATTTTTCATAGTACTGTGGTATGCAGAAAAAAAAGACTTTTTGTCTATAGACTCTGTCTAGGCTTTCTATGAGATCTTTTCTATCTCCCTCTGTATATCTTAAGGTAGAAGTGATTAGCCTATATTAGAAGGTATTTCACATACTGTAGAAAATTATTCAATAATGATCAGTTACTTCAAGTTTAGACATCCATGCCATGGGGCTCTTGCTTTGAAGATCTTTCTTATTTTGTTATTTTACATTTAAAATACACTGATAGCATAGCCTCAAAGCCATTACAGTCATTTGCTGAAGTTGAGTAAGCAGCAGCCAGCTGGGACAGGGATGACAGACGAAATAGACATCTCTGATACACATTATCGTTATCCAGGAGATCTTGCATCACACACAGAAAAAATATTTGAGTATAATTGACTCAGAGTCAGGCTCTGCAAGGTCATGTTGACCTGTTGCTGGTGCATTTAAATTCTAATTGAGGCAAGAAAAATACAGGTTGGTGTACCATCTGGGAAAGACAGGTGACCCCTGCTCTGAGGGGTGGAGACATAAAAAGAAGGAAGGCTGCAGCATGATATGGTCACATTTTATACCTGTCTCAGAGAACTAGAAGCTATCCACAAGAAACAGTCATTTTGATACATTTCATATGTCTTTTTCAGGTAGGAAAGTCAGTTTGTCAGATGACAGCTGCTTTCCCAGCTGATAGAGTTGCATTCACCCTCCTTAAATGCTCAGTAAGGAGTTGGAGGTTTGTCAGTTAAATATATGATATTGTTATGACTCTTGATGACATGTGCAATGACACAACTTACCTAGAGTGCTAAAAGTCATCTCTCTGCCAACAATGTGAAGTGACACAGTGCTCATTCCACTGCCAGTTTTGCCTCTTCTGTAATTGATATGTTTGCCACAGTTGTTCCAGTGATACAATTTTGCACCTTTTACACAGTTTTCATCCAGGTCATGTGACAGCTCTGAGAGGTTCCATATTTATCCTGTGGGGAAAAAGACAAAGAGGAATTACTCCACTTAAATCCACCTTTAAAATGCCAATGTCATCTGGCCTGTACTTAGTTAAATAGTATTCTCGGATGCAACAGGGGCAGACTTTTACCTTCACTGCCAAAGTTTTAACATTTAAGTCCTAGAAGAAAAACCTCAGCTGAGATCTGAAAGTGTCTGTAAATACTGGGTTTATTGTGTCTGTTCATACCCCAGAGATAGTTTTGAGAATGCAAAAAGTGTTCTGTTTTGAAAATGGCACCCTAAATGTTAAGGGAAAACCTTAAACCAAAGTATGAACATATTGCCCCTAGAAAAAAAAAAAATTATATGCTTACAGCCATGAGAAATTAAAAGATTTTTTTTTTGCTTAATGCTGTCTGATACATACAGCCTTGTTCACTGCCACTAAAGTAATTGGAAAGCTTCAGTTGATTCCCATAGGAGGTGAAAGTAACTTTCGTGCAATAATGGAAAAATGGTTACAGGAATTAGCTTCCTAGAAAAAGGAAAGTTTTTCCTGGAAAAAAATATGTATGTTTACTGCTTTAGGAAGTACATTATTTGCTACCTCTGACTGTCCTTTGATGCAAAGCGTGATGGTAAATGTCCAAAAATATACATGAGCATTGTTATGCTCAGCACTTAGTTATGCTTTTCTCTGCAAGGATATAATTTGTAATCTTTATTCTTAGCTGAAAAGAGAGGTGCCTAAGCATGGGACTCACTTTAAGCAAAATACTAAGTAGAAAGGAAAGTGCTGCCACAAATTTGACTTCCACCTGAATTTCATAGAATCACAAGATATGCTGAGTTGGAAGGGACCCACAAGGATCGTTTGAGTCCAGCTTCTGGCCCTGCACTGGATCTTTAGCTTCTAATTAGGCATTAAAGGAAAAAGTTGCAGAATCTATTTCTGTATAAGAAGTAGATGGCAAATGAATTCCCAAGGAAAAGTGGAAACCTGCGCTTCAGTAATTCTTAAAATTTAGGGATTGGAATGAACATTTCTTCTTTTAAAGGAAAATCATCAGATCTTTTTGCTGTCTAAGCTGAGCCATTATGTAAATGCAAGATTCATAGGAACTGAAACAAGAACCACAGCTCAAAAACACTGGGCAGTGCATTCAGCTGCAAATCAAGTGTGACTTTTGCTTCCTGAGTTTTTTTAGTTTTCTTTGTTAGATATGAAATAACTTAAACTTCTCATAGACATTTTGAACTTACACTGGGTACTATTTATTATTGTGTGCAGTGTTGGGGGGTTTTTTTGCCTATAATTTATTCATAACAAATCACTTTTAAAAGTACTATTCAAATTTTATTAGCCACTGATTATTACTCTTTCTTGTTTTCTTTTTTTTTTTTTTCAGCTTTTTCAAAACTAATAGATTCATTCAAATTGCTAAAAACAGTCAAAAATATTTTTTCTTTAATGCAATACTTTTTGTAGTAAATTTGAGCTATATTTTGGGAAGAAAAGTACATATTATAAAGGTGACAAAGAGCAAAGCATGGAAATTACAGATGAAATATTGTGATGAATGCCATTATATTATATAACATGCAGAATTAGGAACCCCTTCAAGAAACTTGTGCTTCTGCTCATTCTGCTTAAACTTCCTTTGCTCAGGTTTTGGGAAAGATGAAGTTTGTCAAAGACATTAGCAACCTTATTGCTTTCATAGACTGACACTGACTCATGTTTTGCTATTGAGTTTTAATTTGAATTTGCTTTAAAATCAAAATAAGAGAAAGGTTAAAGGGAAGTTTAGTAGGTGCACTGAAAGAAGCATTTGAATTTGGATATCGGAAATGATTCGAAATATTTGCAAATACTGTAACTTTTTTCTGATACGAATATTCATCAAATGTAAAAGACCACAGCGTGCCACACATCTGACATACATTTACATTTCTTAAACTAAGTGGAATAATAGATATAAAACCCAACGTCTAGTGTAATTTTCTTTCAATGGTGCCTTTAGCAACACTTGGCAACAGCTACATGGAAGACAGAAAAAATATGGAAACTTCTTTCTGAGTGATAAAACAGCTTTTCTTTATAAAAATACAACAATGTATTCTGAGTATGGATCAATTTACTCAGAGGTAAAGTGGTTTCTTGAAATGTAAAAGGAAATAAAACCCTATTTTATAATTGCACTGTTTGTATTTATGCAAGGCAAAGCAAATGCAAAAGATAAAATGAGGAAGAGTAATTTTGACAATTAAATAATTTCTGATAATTTCTGATAATAGTACCAATAATGATGAAATTATTATTCAGATATGAGAACTGTTGGTTTGAAGAAAATATATGCCTCAGATATACCAGAAGGACACTATACAAGTGTATTANATGATGAAATTATTATTCAGATATGAGAACTGTTGGTTTGAAGAAAATATATGCCTCAGATATACCAGAAGGAGTGCACAGTGTACTAGAGCACAATACTTGTATAATGTAAGAAAGATAATCAATTTAGTAGTAGGTCAAGAGTGAAAGTAATTTGTTTTTCAGAATTATTTTCTGGTAGATACATTTTGTATCTCAAGATCTACTAAACCAGCAGCTTACTAAACTTTGGTTTGCTTTTCTTTTTATTTTTCCTCAAATTAGACATATAAGACCACATGCTTCACTTATTGTTTATATTATTTTTTTAAATGGACAAGTATGCCATGATTTTTCAGGGTTTTTTCTGTGTGGACTGTGTCCCTGAATTTGCAAGTTAATACATGCAAATTGTTCCTAAGCTTATTTACTTTTAAAATCACAAGGTAATTCAACCATATATCGTTCTTAACATAAGTTTTTACTGTGCTTCAAATATATTTATGAATAGATAGATATAACTTCATTTGCAGGTCTATGGAAACAATATCAAAAACTTTAATAAATTATGAAAGTGCTTTTCATTTTCAACTTTAATGGTACTTGCATATTATATTTGCAAAGCAAAGCACTCCAAAGTTAGAATAGGTTAGAATGAAGTAATCTGTGCAGTCTTGTGTTCCTGTGCATCAGCAGTATGATACAGTTCTTGATTTGGTGCTCATGTACTGTTCTGTCCATGAGACCCCTACATCATTCAGCACACATGATTAATAGTATTCAGTGAACAGGTAGCTATTCAATATTTTGTTTTCTTGTTATAATTCAGTGTGCAGCCTTAGGCTACCATTCAAGTGCCACTAGGGAGACAGAATTATTAATCTCCTCATGTTTTATTTGATGGCAATGATCATTATAGCATCTAATGCTTCACAAATAGTAATTAATTTGCTTTCACAGAACTCCTGTGAAGTGAGAGGATATTATTCCTGTTTAAAAGGTGGGGAGCTGAAGCAAAGAGATATGAATGACTGAAGCTTATGAACATTTTGAGATTTCTGAGATCTGTTTCCTTAGAAGAATGTCAAATTTTGTAGATTTCATTTATTCAAAACATAAATCTCATTTATTTCAGATGCAATGCGAGGTGTGCATTGCTGCAAAAGTGAGGTCTAGGGCTAGAGATCAACTCATGAAAAACAGATGCCTACACTGCAGAAAACAGTAGTTGAATTAGATACCCTTGACTCCTTTCATAGTCAGTGGAGAGACTTTTAAGGTTTAGCGCATCTTGTCTTTAATAAATAAGTCAAATGCTACAAAAGCCTATTTTTCTCTCTCTTGTAATCTCTGCTAGTTTAAGAGTCAGTGTAGACTCATCATCATAACTTAGCTCTCATCTTAATGCCCGTTCTTATTAACATTCTTAGCCTAAGACCTTGTATTATGGTTTTGTACTGTATGATCCTGTACAATTTCTTCCTTTTGTCTAATGTACAGAGAGAAGGAAAGCTGACAGACCACATACCTTCCATACTGTCAGATTTCTGTTTTATACAACAGTTGTCAGTATTCAATACTAGTAAGTAGGAAAGTAATTCACAATGATCACGGGGAGCAAAACTTCTGTAGGTGGAATAAGTGATGTAGTTCCCTAGAAGGATTTAGTGAATTTTGCTGCTAAGATTGAAAAAGAAAGATTATGTCCGGGCTAACACATGCTTTCTCATAACTTAAACAAAGGAGGTAGCTTTTCATGGTAAGAAAAGCCTCCTTGATTGCGTGGTTCTTCATGTGTAAGCTAGGTCTGTACAGAAGTTGCAAAAAATGATTCAAAGTAATCTAAAACCAATTCTTTAAAATCAACATAGATTTTATTTCAACAAAATCTATAGCTCTGTAAGATCACAGATTTTTAGTTTGCCTATTTCTAGGAATTTAGTATTGAATATTGTATGTTTTATTATATTAAGCAGGTTGCAATGTTTAGTTCTGTAAGCCTCTTTTTCCAAATATCAGATATTTGAAACTAGGAGTGTTGTCTTAAATGTCACAGAACCTAGTTACAAAATCTAATCACTGTTTGAAATTCACTGTTACATTTACCTCATGGTTTGTTTTGTGCCTGTCTACCATGACTTGCCAATTGACAGAGTTAATGGAACAATCAAGAATTACCTTTCTTATATTGAACAGCAGTTTTTAGGGCAACCATGAATGATAGATGTGATTTATTCCACACCAATGCATTCCATTCTTCCTTTTTTACTTTACAGTTGTGAGAAAACACCTCTCATATGATAAAAATTGGAACACATCTGGTGAAGGCTGTGATAGAGGTCCCTTGATGTTTAAACATGCAAAGCATATCATCACTAATGCAGAGAACTGAGAGAATATGGGGTCTTACTATGAAGCAAATAGTGTGAATGGTGAATAAGGATATAGCAAATGAAAATATTTTCCTTTGTTTTGATTTTTTTATCCTTTCACAACACACATGTATCTCTGTTATTGGGTTCCAATTTTTATGCTAAGACAAATACTGGAAAATGGAAACTTAATAAAGCATAGAACCTTCAGAAATTTAGTGGCTTATATAGATACAGATAAATGACACATAAATCCAGTCCAACTATTCTTTCAATGCCTTATTGAAATAAATATTTAACTCCTCAAAGCAGGCAGAGATTCTAAATTCAAATAGTTACATTAGAAAATAGATTAATGAAGTCATAAATAATATGTGCATTCACTTAAAAGGCAAAAAACAAAAGCAAAACCAAACAAAACCCCAAGAAACCCCTCCAAAATATCATATGAAAGTGTAAAAAAAATCACCCCAAAGAAATAAAAAAAAATTACCTTCTACATTGAAGTGTTCAGATTTATCCTCTAAGCTGAGGGTAAATATAACTAAGACTGCCCCCTACAGAAATATTTTCTTTGAATTAATTCCCTAATCCTTCAGTATTTATTGACCCATTCTGCCCCCAGTTAAGTAGAAAATCAAAAAAGTAAGCACTTAAGAACACAAAGAACACAGAGAAGCAACTCACCTTCCTGTAGCAGAAATTGCTATGTAGGTGTTGATAAAAAGCTGTTGAAAGATCACCAGAAATTCAAAGGATGTCTCCAGCATGAAACAGAATGGTTTTCCTGCTAGAGCTGAAGAACACACAGACTTTAGAGAATGTCAAGCTTGTTTTGCTTTGATGGTTTAGATCTTTTGATGGTTTAGATTCATATATTAATAATAAAATTAATTTGGGAGACTAAGTAGATTTCTTGTCTTGAGCTGGAAGAGAGTGATTAACTGATGACATCTTACTTGTATTTAGAACTCCCATGTTTGTTGAAGCACAATTTGATATTAATAAAATATCCTAATACTAATACCTGTTCTCAAACATGAGATTATGTCTACTATGTTTTTTATATGATCACAACCAATCAAGCCAAACATGATCCTAGTTTTATTTGATGAAAGGAATCTATAATTTTCTCTAATGATATTTTTTATTCTATTAACATGCGGTAAAGTATTTTATTGTTCAAAGACAAAAACAAACAACTGTCAAATCAACAACATCTAACAGATGAATACACTGGTTGATATTGGAAATAGTGTTCTGATGTGTCTAATCAGTAACTGAAGGGCAAAACAATAAAGGAGTAATTATAGTCTGCAACTGTCATATCAGAATTTAGAGCACATAATTTTTGGACTATAGTGCTGTACAGCTGTGACTTATAAGAAAAATAGTAGTGAGCATGAGGAGAGTAGAAATTTTAAAGAATCATTTGAAGTGCTTTCAGATGAATATGACATATTGCCTGGCAAAGTCTTACACTTACCCCAAAGCACTGAGAGGCATGAAAGGAATATTTGCTCTACCTGTAACAGAAAATCAAATTCTCAACTGCAGTTGGGCATGTGTAAGACATCTCTTCCTGTTGCATCAACAAATCTTTGAACCTGTTAATATATGATTATTGCCTGTATTAACGTGCAAAAGAGACCATGCACTGAAGTCAATAACAGGGATTTTATTAAACCATAAAATGTGAGGTAGAGAGATAGAAAGAAATAGGAAGGGGCGGAGGAGAGAGATCAACATATCAAGTAGAAGATAGTCACCAGTCATGGATCTAGCGGCATCCCTTTGGTCTTTCTTCACCCTGGGCTTCTTGTTGCTGCAGGTTCTGAGGTCTTTCAAAACTTTTCACTGTTCATACTTTTTCACAAACAAGGTAAGTAATGCTCATTGGCTACACAGTTCTCTTATTCTATTGCTGAAATGATTCCCTCACTTCTAAAGCTAATTAGTTCACATGCTTAGTCTTTCTCTGCTTTGCAGTTGGTGGGATTCTTGGGTTGGTGGGATGTGAGTTTGTGGTCATGATTTCCCCCCTCCAGAATTACTTTTTACCCAGTCAGAGCTGATTTCAGCACAGTTGCTGAGTTGGCTTTCTTTGTGGCCCTTAAATCCTGCATTCTTTGTGTCCATTATCAGTGATAAATTCTTCTTCCTCAACTTCATTAACCTCACACAAGGTCTGAGATAAGCTCATAGTATCACCTTTATCTTACTTCAAGTTCCTGCTGTGGTGGCTTAACCACAGTTCCAGGTATCCATGGAGGCATCTTCAAGGGGGCATCATTGGTCGCTGTTGGTCACAGGTGCCATCTGTCACATAACTTGGGGTGATCTTTGTTTGGCTGGTGATAGGTGTATGAGCAGTTGCTTCTTTACAGAGTTTGCCACAGTGGGAATTATTGTCTGGATGCACTACCCAGTATGTACTAACTAGATCTTTTGTCTGCCAGGCCTGGAGTTAGTGCCATCCTGTCTCTCCATTCTGTGCTTATCTCATGGCAAAGTCCTTCTGTGTCCTTAACAGTGTTTGAGACAGGCAAGTGTGCTCTTTAAGTCCTTAGAGAATCATACTATTTTCAGATGACTATGTAGAAATATCTTGTGAAAAGATAATTTATAGTACATACAGTAGCATCTGTTGATCATCAGAGATTATGTTTAAGATAACAGCAACAACAGAAGTTTCTCAGTGTAGTGAGAATATTTAACAACAATTTACATTAGAGCTGTTTGGCTAAATCCCTTAAATAGGTTTAAATAGATCAATCTTACTAATTCAGACTATATACTCTGCATGTTTTAATATTAATTTGGATACATCCAGTAGTCAGGGTTGGATAGTTTATACACTACATGACTTACATAGGAACCCGTGACAGGAACCAGGAATAAAAGGCATGATAGGCATCATCTCACTACTAGTCCTGTCTTGAAGACAAGATGGTAAAATGAACAGGCAGAAAATGTGGTAGTGCCTTAAATCCCAGTCCTTTCCTTTGAACCATTCAGAAGTTTAAGGTAGCAACTTAATGACTCCTTTTTTGTAAGCATGAAAACAAAGGCTCTATAAAGGTTCATGACAGACATTTCTGAGTACAACATAGATTTTGGTGTTGCAGTTTTGGTACCATATGTATACTGAATCTGAGCACTTAAATTCTCCCAGACTTACTAGTTCTGAATTTTAACTGAGAATCAGATATAGCTTGCATGGGGCTGCTGTGTAACTTATGTTTTCAACGCTGCCTTGAAACTCTTAACTCAACAGAAAAAAAATACCCTTTAATCTGTAACATTACAATTTAAACAACATAACCTCCTCGTGGTAATAATGATAAAGCTCAGTCTCATGTAGAGATATAACATTAAGTACTTTTACCTGTAATTAGTACATTCACACCAGATTTTGTATTGATTGTGGCTAATTTGATTTCACAGTATTTTTTGTCTATGCACACATCCCTGGCATTATAGTTTAAAAAATCCACTAGAATCCTTGTCTCCATATGTCGACAATTTGGCTGTCATGAGCATGACAAAGACTGTGGATCCAGGCTGTGGGAAACAAAAAGAAAAGGCTTCTTTAAAACTGTTAGGCAGGGTTAGGCACAAAGGATGCATTTCTTCAGGGTGTTCATGAATTCCTAATTCAAAGAACAATTCAATTCAAGCAAACAGTGTGGTTCGACAGCAAAAAAACTATTAATATTTCTCATCCAAAAAGAAGTTTCAGACTGTTATTTAGACATATTAATTACTTTCAGTTAATTGGCAATCCAAAGCTGAACTTCAATAGCATAGTGCTGATTTACTTCCTTGGTGCATCTGGTTTGTAACACAGCAGTTTACACAACACTGCATGAATGAAGAGCCTGTGTCCTGAAGATTTTATGCTGGAAAGATATAGAAAAGTAATAGGCATTACAGGAAAAACAAACTAACCAACCAACCGAACAAACAAAACCTCACCAAACAATAGCAACAACCTAACCAAGCAAAAAGTGGTTTTTCTTCTGGAGTTTGTTCCTGGATGAAGTGAAAATCAATAATTTAGCTGCACTCTGAATTGAGAAAGTGTATTTAAACATTTATTGTCTGTTAGAGGTTTACTGGACCTCTTACCATCAAGATGGTATTTGTATGGCAGTTACAGACATGATATGTTGTCGTATGACAGGGACAGATTTCCTTGAACCCGTTATATTTGATCAATCTATCAGTGCCCCAGGATAGACAAGACCCTTGGGCTCTGCCAGTCTGTCAGAGCCCTGTTATAGGGACCCCACTTGTTGCCTAAAATCAAAACAGAAAAACCCCTTGCAATAGTGTTGAAATAGTAAAGTAAAAAGCAGACCTTTATTTGGAAGCTTCCAGGTGTCCCAGTGGTGATGGGCAAATGGTTATTGGATTTCTACAATTTTATAAGGTTAGTTAATTAGTATATCCAGCAGGTACATCCAATAGGAGATTCAGCTGCCCCAGTAACCCACCTATGGGTCAGCCCCTTGGAGCTGGTCCAAGGGCTTGTTTGCACGGCTTCTTGTTATGTGTTCTTGTAGGTCCCCTACTTGGAAATAAGACTAAACAGTATTTCAGGAATGTGTTAGAAGGTTAGCTTATTACTTTAATATCTAAAAGACAGGGTAGGAAAAATACCAGGAGCTACCTAATTAGTATACAGATTTACGAATATATGAAAAATACATAAAAAGCAAAAATCTTTAGGTATCACACTGAACAGCCCACTGTGTGAGAGGGTGGTCTGACTAACCTGTTCAGGGCCACACAGTGAGAGCATCCACATTCTTGGTATATTTTCTGCTGTTGGCTGCTGCCAGTGTCCTTGAAGGACTCACACTAGCAGTTTATGGAACAACACACTTTATTAACAAACACACAGATGTTAGAAAACATGACAAGTTAAGGTTCAGAGATTATTGTTGATAGTAATTGACTGCAAAGATGAATCTGAAGTGTTTTATAGACAATCACCAGCTAAATCTAGCTTGAGGTCATCATTTAGCAAACATAAAGTATGGTTCTTACCCTGTAGGCATCCCTGTGGAAGAAAAGACAGGTTTAGCCCATTGACCAATCCCAGAAGTTACAAGGAAGTCTTCTTTGGCCCACTTAAACTACATTTATGTTATTTTCTTCCGAAAGGAGAAATGCTAAAGTTACAGTTGATGTCATTTCATGTTTGGGTGGAGTTGAAGTGACTTTAGTGATTAGCATATGTAGGGCATAAAAAGGAATATGTATTTTCGAGTTAATGAAGCAAAGTTCAGCTTTCTGTTATCATCTGATCATTCTTTTGATCTAGTTCCTATTGGTTGTATGGTTCTTGATGGAGCATAACCACAATACTGCTGTTCCTCCACCTTTAGTTCATATCTGCATTGATTTCCACAGACCACCACTGTAAGCACCTTTGTGCTTCTCAATTCTTTGTTTCATGTGTCCCTTAGAAGTACACCAAGCTCCCTCAGTGGTCAGCTCCTACAGTGTGCAGTTTGTCCCTGGTGTACTATAGCCAAAGTGCACAATCCTTCTTGCTGAACTTTGTTTTTAGGTCCCACACATGCACTAAATTTTTGCCACGACCTTGATTTATTTAAACATCTCTGGTTTACATTAAGATAAAGTTCTTCATAGGGACTGCTAAATTGTATTATTAGTTTTCTCACTGAAGGTAGGGGCTTTGACCAAAGAACTATTGGGCAAGAATGTAAATTAGACATTACTTTAAAGCTTCCCACCAAGAAAGTGCAGAAGTGTTGGTCCTTTCCCTCTTCAAATTCTATTCGTCCACAGGGAGCACTGCAATGATTATTCACTGCCTTTCCTTTCTATTTTTCCAGTCCAATTCAGTTGAAAACCATTATGTAACACTAACATAGTTAGAATTCTCTGCATGAAGAAATGACCCTTGATATTTGTTCAGAATTTGTTTTTGGTTTTTTTATTTCTTTGTCTGTAAATCTCAAGGGCTTTTTTTTTTTTTTTCTAGAAAAGAGCCTGTGTTGTTCAATATTCTTTCAAATGTCTTTTTATAAAGCATTTTCCATGTTTAAAAAGGCTGACTACACCAAGGAAATCAACACATTTTCCTACCTTTTGCACAAAATTTTCTTCAAAAAGCTGATAAAACTGATATAGGTAGCATATGAAAATCATAAGTTGGAAAATATTAATCTGTAGAAATTTTTGTTGTTCTAATATGCAAGTAAGTATTAATTACTGCTCCAGGGGAATCTTTGCTCTGGCACTTTGAACAGCTTATTCCCCTCTTTCACTGACCTTGGATTCAGCATAGTTTTTGTTCTCACATATTCTCACTCCTCTGTCTCAGAACTCCATTTTTCCCTGTCTTACCAATGAGATGCCACCAACATCACTGATGGCTCACCTTCAACCAGTGACAGGTCCTTGGAGATGCCTGGAACTGTCTGTCTCCAACACTAGAGCAGCTCTTGGTGTCTTTTCACAAGCCCTGCCTCTGCTACCAAAACCTTGCTGTGTAAACCAAATACATTAAATCTAAAACAAAACATAACCACAAAAAACCAAAAGAAAGCCACAAAACCAAAACAAAACACACCACCACCTCCTACAAAACAAGCCAGTAGAAGCTGGCAAAAAGTAACATGAAAGGAAATTTTGAATCAGATTTATAAGAAGAAAATACTTTGTTCCCTACTTGCTGAAAAGAGCACGGAACTGTTTTAATGTGAGTCAGTCTTGCTTTCTGACTCATAGTTTTCTGAATCACTATCAAAGTTTCAGAACCATCAGTCAAAAATAAAAAAGTATGAGCCTTTGAGATGTTTTGTTGGTCTAAATAAGTTTGCTTACAGAGGCAAAGTGGAACCAAATTATCCACGGCTGACTTGCAACAGATGAGGATCTGACAGACAGGTTCTGAAGAACTGTGTAAAGTCAGATGTTTCATCAGTTCTGCAAATAAAATAAAACAAAACCTTAAGGTTAAATCTGCGGTAAATTATGCAATTGAAATTTATTTGTTTTGTATCCCTTCCTCTGCTTGAGATTCATAGTCATTGGTCTCTTTTTGAAGGTAATTCCAAACATTCCTCAAGACTGAGTCAATTAAACTTTTACCTAATAGATAGCAAGCTACCACTTCTTATAAGGATTCCATATGAATTGTTAGACTAGTGTAAAACCTTATCGGCTATGAATGAAGGAGAACAAAAGAATACAGCTACTGGTCAGTGTCCTCAGATGACACAAGAGCGCTCTGGAGTTAAGTAATTTCTTGTGACTAAGTCATCCTTCTGCTAAAGCATGCTTTGCTGCATGACCATGAGAAGGTCACCTTTAGGACTTAGAAGTCTAGACAAAGACACCATTTAATGTGGATTTCCTAACTCCTAAACATGTTGATTAATTCTTTTATAACACAAGACCTTTACAACCTCCTGATTGCATCCTTCAATGTAAAAATAAAATGCCACAAAAAATCTAGCAACTCTTTCTTCTCAGGGGGGCTTGTCCTAGTCTGTATGTACTAGGATAGTGCTAAGAGTAGCTGCCAAGCTGCACTTTTCAGAGAAGCTAGCTTTCCCTGCTATCTGTCTAACTCTTAGCCTTTCTTTAGTTCTAGTCAAGGTCTAACAAAAACACATGCAGAACATCCAGACCAGATGTTCTGGGTTTGTACCTATTCCACGAGAGGGGCTGCAGACAATGTCCGGCAAAGAGATAGACACCCATTTCGGGTGGCTGAGCAACTGCTGAGGAAGGAGGTCTGTCACTGCAGCACTGTTGCTTTCTTCTGACCATGTCAAACTTAGGCAATAACTTTTCAAGAAAGTGTCTTTCTCTTAGTTCCCTGGGTCATGAAAAGTTCATGGAATTGCATTGCCTACATATGCAGTTCATTAATAGTAGTGGAATCATGGTCAACAAGCAGTATATATGGCGGAAGCTCACTCTATTCTACGATAAGCCCATTTTATCTTTTACAGAACTATAGAAAGAATTAGAGAGCGCAAACTAGATATATGGGATTTGGGATGGGGAGATATTTTCTTTTATTTTAATATTTGATATAATATCCAAAGATATTTTAGACATTTAGTTCAGCTCAAAATAGGCATGAAGTCTTGTGGATGAAGATTGACTGAAGCAATGCAGAGAATAATCAGGAACAACATTTCAAGACAAAATGAAGTGTCATATACTGCCCCAGGGGTCAGAATCATCTCTTGTCCTATTAGGCATCTTCATTAACAACCTGAAAGTAAGAGTAAAGAGCATATTAATGAAACTTGCAATTGAAAGTGCAGTGAGCAATCGTGAGAAGGAATACAAATGCAACTAGAAAGTACAGAAGTATTTGAAGACAAAAACATGAAAAACAGTTTAATTGGAAAAAAGCCTCAAATAAGTATTATGTAGGAAGATAACACATGGATGATAATGTTAAAACAGCAATAATTGAAAACAAATAGTCAATGTGATTAAAAATGGTCAGAACATTTTCAATTAGATTATTTTTTTTAGATCTGTCAAATTATTTATGCTATGAATATCCATGGAAAAAATGCTTTTCTACATCTTATTGCATGCTAAATCATTCAGAATTATTAAAATATCCTATTTTGACCTTCAACACGCATACAAAAATTATTAGCTTTTTGTGTAAAAATGTTAGTTAATTATAGGTGACTTGTCATTTAGAAAGATAAAATTGCAACATTTGGAAAATGTCAAAATGAAATATTTTTACTGACTTTAATATAGGGGATTATTGGTTCATATATTTTTTTTTTAACTACTTCCATCAGTTCTTAAAAAAAACAGAACATTTAATTTTTGAAAAATTTCTGGCAGTATTGACATTTCTCTTCCAGCTCTAAATGTGATATTCAGGGGAAAAAATAATCCAAGGTCAATGGAGATTTTCGTATCATATGCCAAAAAATTAAGTAATCAATCATGAAAGTATTAGTCACTGTCTATCAGGTCTGTTAAGACTGTGTCTGGAATACTTTATACATTTCTCAACATCTTGGTACCTGTTTGGGAAGGGAAAAGGAACAAGTTGACTGGAGATCAGAGAAGAGCAACTAACATGATTAGATTGCCTGAGAAATTCATTTAAAAAGAAAGGTCACAAAAACCTAAATATTCACTACTTGACTAACAACATGCATAGCAATGCAGCAAATTTAAAAAATTATAAATAGAAATGCTTATTTATACAATGCTTATTCAACCTATGGGATGTACTGCAATGAGATGTAATTGATGATAGATGCGTGAAAGAGAAAAAGAAAAAAGACAAGAAAAAAGTCTAATCTTTCTTGAACAATATTTACACCAACAACAATATTTACACCAACACAGAAAGCATATTAAAAGCGAAATATAAGAAAATACATCTTTACATCTTTACAAAAATAAAAATTGTCTGTAGATTAAAAAAACACCACTTTTTTTGTAGTTTATCTCATCAAGTCTCACTCCAAAGTAGAGAATTTCTCTGTCTGGTCCTGGCTAAAGGCAGGACAAATGTGTTGGACTAGATGAGTCCTTGATAGGAAGTGTCTCTTCTTCTTGTATGACCAAAGAGGAAAGACACTACAATAGAGTATTAATAGACACTGTAATGTATGTAGTGATTGGGGAAGATGTTTTCTGTAAATGCCTAACAGAAAAATATAGGCTGAATGTCAGTCAGCAGGAATTCCTTAGGCTCAGTCTTACAAGGTCTTAATGAGATTTATATGGTGTACCAGTGTGGAGGGGTACAAGAATCTAAACTTGTCTCTATTTACTTCATTACTTTCTTTCACTTATACATTTTATTCCTCATAGCATTAATAACCAGAAGGCTCTTTTGAAGGTAAGTCCAAAATCCTGATCAGTCTCTTCCTCAAAACACAGCTACCTTTCAATGATGAAATCTTACTTACTACTTCTTTATGGCTGCACTGACCTAGAACAAACCTTGTGAACTGGGAAACCTCCCTTCCGGTTTCTTATTTACCTACTAGTTACTGACAGCTAAATATGTTTGTTTGTTTGTGGGTTTTTGGGTTATGTTGTTTGGTTTTGGGGTTTCTGTGTGTTTGGTTGGGTTTGGGGTTTTTTTGGTTTTGTTTTGTTTTTTTTCTTGCCCCCTCGCTTACCCCCAGTCACCATCTTGGACTTTGAAAAGTTAAGTCCATCCTGTTATTTCAGTTCATTTTAAGATTTGTCTCCTTGCTCCCAGGGAATGAAATAGTTGCTCTATGTGTAGTTGCACTGATTCTTAAGCACTCAGAAAACAGCCCCAAAGAAAGAAATGTTAGACATAAAGTGCTAAAATTAAGTTTAAGTTTACAGTTCGGTTTTTTTCCTGGAAAACTGTTCTTTTCTTTAACTTCCTGCTTTTCATACTTCTGTCTGTTTTTTTCTAAACAGAAATATTTCCAGAGATACAGTGTACTATATATGCAGTGTGAAATGAATTCAAGTCTGAGATATGCACCCTGCACAGATGCTTTTCATTTGCAAAATTAATTGGTCACATTGATAATACATTGGATTCATGCTGAGAGGCGTTGGTGGGATTTTGGCCTGAAGGAACTGGAAAATATCAGATCTATTTATTGATGCTTGAATATTAATAAATACAAACACAAGGACTGTGTTTAGAATTGTTGGTTCACTAACGTTGAACAATTGCTTACATTTTCCTCCTACTATACGCAGAGTATATGTAACACCTATGGAGAAAGAAACCCACTTTAATAAATAGATCCAGCAAAAAGGGGTTGAAGAGAAAATCTATTTAGTAGTATAAGGGGCTTCTTGGAAGACATGCTAACATATATGCCTTCTTGAAAACAATTATAAAGGAATATTTGCTGTCTTTATAGCTATTATTGGCCTAGTTTTCTGGTGCTGTAATGAGTACTTCACCTACTTGATTACCTGACTGGTAATATTCATCTTAGTGCAACATAATTATTTCTTCTCTCTTTCCACCTACAGATTACTCTACTCACAATTTCAAATTCCTATTTTAACTGACTGTCCTGGTTTCAGCTGGCATAGAGTTGGTTGTCTTCTTAGTAGCTGGCACAGTGCTGTGTGTTGGATTTAATATGAGGACAATGTTGATGAAACACTGATGTTTTAATCCTAAACCAAGGACTTTCTAGTGTCTTGTGCTCTGCCAGTGAGCAGGTGTGCAAGTAATTGGGAGAAAGCACAGCTAGAACAGTTGACCCAAAGTGGCCAGAGAGATATTCCATGCCACAGAATATCATGCTCAGTGAATAAACTGGACAGAGTTAGACGGAAGGAGCTAATCAGTATTTGGGGATGAGCTATGCATCAGTCATTGGACCGTGAGCAGTTGTGTAGTGCATCATTTTACATTGATAGATCTTAAGACTGCAAGAAATTAACAACTGCCTCTAATGTGATAGGGGTACATGGAAGATTTTTTGGATTGATGCCCAAAATTTTGCTGTAAGTCGCTCCATCTCTTGAAAATACTACTTTAGTTAATTCCTTCAGTCTCTCTTCATCTCTTGCAAAGCTTATTTCAATTAATTATTTCAGATTTCCTTTTTCTCTCAGCTTTTATTTATTATGTCATTATACTCTTAGACTGATGCATTACGTCATGTAATACAAAATAAGTATAATTGAGTTACCTTAAGGATAGTAGTAGCAATGCCATAGTTGAAGTTGAATTGGATGTTATACTATAAATATTTGAAGCATGATTAATATCTTGGCAATTTCTGGTCTCATTTGGAAAAAAGTTGAAATGCAAGCTGAAAATATGGCTGTAAATCTACATAAGGGGAAAATACTCTGAATTTATCACCTTTTCTAAAACCTATCTAGGGAAAAATTTTCTCCTCTGTGCAGACAGAGAAATTCCCAACCAAGTTCTTGCTCAGCTTTTTTATTTCCTGAATTCTTTGAAGCTTTGGAATGCTCACTTTTTCTTAGGTTATGTCTTAGGACAAATAAGATCTCATAATCATGATCTTCTATGAGATAGAATTTTTTAATGAATAATTCAACAGTTTACCTAAATAAAAAGGGAAAAATAAGATTTGCTTCTCTGTACACAAGGTAATAGGCTAAGTCTATGTAAAATGCCATAAAAACTAGATAGAGCATTTACAAACTACCCTTTAGGCTGTTAAGAAAAGGCTAAATTCTCACAAATAAATCTGCCCCTCTATATTGTATGTAAGAGCTTAAAACAACAAAGTTCCCAGTCTCTAAACGAAGGTAGATAAATCCAGACCACAATGCCACATAAATATCAGAGAGATTAAACACCTCAGGAGGAATATGGGCCAAAGAAAACTTGAGTGAGACCAACAGCTAATCTAACTTCAACCCAGAAAGTCTTTGAATTACTGTGGTGAACTTTTCTTCCATTTCCTCCTCCCTTCTTATTCCTCCTTTTAAACCTTATGTAGATTAATTTAGAGAAGGAAACTGTATAACTACAGCTGAAAAAATGACACAGTATTTTCTAAGGACGGGATATTGACATTGCCTCCTGTCTTATCTTGGCATGAAGGAGCTTGCTTTCACTGGTGTAATAAAAGGTTTTATGGGCTAAAACCCTCACAGGAGTTTTGACAAGGACAGAGCTTTGGAGAAATAGATGAAAAAGCATTAGCTTTTTTTTTGTGCTTTCTATATTGACAGTTATTCATTATTATTTATTTATAAAATTTCATATTTTCTTTATTTAATAGCACCTAAAACTGGTGTTTATAAAAATATGTTTGCACAATCATAGCAATACATATCATAACAATAGGAGCTAGCATTGAATGGTGCATGGAAGTTTGTCAAAATACAATGATTTTATCAGAACACAAAACAGAAACCTGAACAAAGTGAGAATCAGGCTTGCTGCACCAAATTGATTAAATACAAGGTTTAAAAAATAAAGATTTCCAACTTTCAGTCTCTCCTTCCATCTTGCTGACAGATTTGGCAACTTTCAGGACTTCAAACGTTCTTACTGTGACCATAACAGCTTCCTTGTCTATAGGAGTAGTCGCTGACCTTTTTTAAGATTAGATTTGGCACTGCTCTCTGCATCAGCCTCTGCTTTCCTCAACATATTCAGCATATGTCATTTTGTGCCCTCTTGGCTCTTGTAAACTTGCCTAACCGATGATCTTGGAGATTCTCCCCACTATGCATGCATCCATTAATTCAAAGTAGAATTTTTCCCTTTCCTGTTCATCCTACCTGCCAAAGCATGCAACAGCCTTGAAAATTAAATCAGTTTTCCTCTCTGCTTCCCATCTTGTCTTATGCAATATGTAGCACATGTACAATAAACTATGAACAGAAACTCTCAACAAGCAGGTAATTTGTAACAAATTTGGAATTTGTCTTGAACACTACATGCTCCATAACTCGTCATTCAGCACATAGAAATAAAGGAGGAGCTTTGTACATATAACTTTTTTTTGAAGTGTGTGAACATAAGTAATCTAATAAGATCACCTGACAGAAAAATAAGTTAATTCTTATTTTTCCTGGTTTTTTGTTTTCATTTGAAAATGATATAAACTGAAATTTGAAATATTATATTTCATTCAATTCCTATTAACAGTGTATACACTCCTCACCAGGTGCTAGTCCATAACCCACAAGAAATTAACTTCATGCAAAAAGCCAACACAAATTCTAGCTATTAATTAAACATTATCTCAAGGGCTTGGGGAGGATTCAAGCAATAGATAGGCTTTCTGTTCAAAGCAGATGAACTTAATTCTAGATGAAAAAATGAAACAAATGTCAATTATGACAACTATTTTTCAATTTCTATGTCTTTTGAGATGTATAAATCAGACAAGAACATTTACTACGTAACAGCCTTTAAAACTTGCATGAAAAATGTGGTAGCTTCTGAAGGGCCAGAAAACAGCAGTTTACTAAGGCATTGAAAGTTTTACTGAAAAAAAAATTAACAAAATTTTGCCCATCATTATATTTCATTCTGTCAGAACAGTTTTTTCTTTCTCTTGTAAATAAATACACTGTCTTTGTTTGGTTAAAAGAAAAGTGAATAGAAATATGATTCCCTAATTTGAAATGGAAGCCCAGGTCTTCAACCTGATTTATATGAAATTACTTTATAATTAAATTATTCATTAAACAATATACTCTAGATTTAATATCATTTTAAAGTCAGGTAAAATAGGTAATATACAAAACCCAAAAGAAGTTGAAAGTTGCTTAAAATGGTTACAAGAAAAAACAAGATTAAATTTTTATTGTGGACTATAGATTCTGAAGGGCTTGAATTGTTTCATCTTTTTAAAAAGTCATCTAGAAAATAACCACATTTAAAAGGTTTAAAAGGTTTTAATTTTATAAAAAAACCTGCCTTTTCTTAAGGAGAAAAATTAAATTTCAGCTTGCACAAATCTTATTTAAATTTTTATGGTTTTATCTACAAATTATTTTCTGTGGTCTCTAATCCTGAATTGTATGAGGAAGATGTAAACACTTCCTGATAAAATAATTGTAATTACTAGCAAATATTATTTTGAGAGAAGAAAACTCAGATGAAGTGGGATATGTGAGATTTTGTGTGATAGCTTGAAGGCCTTTTTAAGGTAGCTATTCAGAGCAAAAATATTAAAAAAAGATACCTGAGCAAGATGTATTGAAATATGTTACTGGGTAATGACTTGTGTGTCATCAGGAACAGATGCCTGATCTAGTGACAATGACATATAATTTTGATAAAGTTTAGTGAAAAACAGACTCAACCCTATCAGCTGATATTAAAATAATAATACTAATACTAAGGGTATTTTCCAGAAACGTTTTCCATAAAATTTCATGAGATGAAGAATCAACACTGATAGAACATCTCTGCAAATAAAGTTTATCTATCCGAAAAGTAGAATAAAATAAGCATTCATAAATTACTACAGATTACAGGATTTTGCTTTTTTAAAAAAATAAAACTCAGTATAACTTTGGACATCATAACACTGTTGGGACCTTAGCAGTAACATTCTAGAAATTGTATGTATGTTTTTTGGGAAAAAAAGTATTATTTCTAAACTCATGGTAGCTAGGAAAAAAACAATGAAATAATTCTTATGCAGTGACAAATAAATGATTTATAGTGAGCTTGTCTGAAAGTTCTCTATTTTCTTCTTCTTCTTCTACAAGCACCAGATCAGGAAGACAGGAAAGAGAATCTATATTACTTTCCTTCTGTCTCTCCCTGCATGAAAAGGAAAGGCTGCAGTTAATACACCATATTAACTGTGGGGTTTTTTCTCCATTTAAAAATTCTAAAATTTTAAATAAGCTTTAAAAATCAGAAATAGTTTTCCCCTCTTAAATTATTTAAGTGTTCAGAGATTAATCCAAGGAAGTTATTTCTCTGAAATGTTCCCTCTAGGTATAAATATCCTATAACTTTGCCATGTGGCTAGTAAGTGTGTATTTACCACTATAACAGAATTTACTATTGCTAAAGTAATCAAGCCTAGTGTAGCATATTTAATCTAATAGGAGGATTAGTAATGCACCTGGAAACCATGAAACATTTTTTTATAACAGAAAATAGAAATAAAATTTTAAAGGAAGTAAATCTGGAAAAGCATTTGGGTTGAGTCTCTGGCACTCACATAAAAGACAGCCCTTAGGCTGAAAGTGTTTATGTGAAAATACAGTGTTTGGAATATTTTTAAACAGAATTTTGTGTCTTATCCATAAAAGCAATGCGTCAAAATAATGTATTTAAAAAAGTGAGATAATTGAACACAACTTTGTAAAGATGTTGTTAGACTAGCTCTCTACAAGGACAAAGTTATCACTCTGCTGCATTGTTGAGAGATTTAATATTTATGAGTTTAAAATGCAACTGAAACTATCAAATTCATGTTCAGCCAATAAAGGAATGACAGCATTAAAGTTTTAGTCCAGATCAAGTTTCAAAGAGGAATGTCTTCCTCTTTCAGTGAAAATATGAAAGGCAAGCAAATAAATCTCTCTGAACCAAGTAAGCAACTTTGCCAGTACTCTGTTTCTGTCTTTGAAGTAAAATCCCAAAAGTGTCATCTCAGGGCACTGAGGCTTGAGGAAGGAAGATGGTTTTGTGTGGTCCTGTGCATAATGCTTATTGCAGAGATTTTGACCACACCTAATGACTAAATTACTACCAGGTTTTGCTAGTCTCCCAGCTATTAATTCAAACAATTTGTTTGATCCCAGAAAGGACCTGAGAATGATCCACCACTTTGATCATGTATGGTTCATTCTGTAATGAAGCAAGAAGAGGTCCAAATTAGCAGGATATGCACAAAGTGTGATCTGAAAATTCTTACTTTATTATGTGCCTATGGTTTTAAGATAACTAAATAATGGATTAAATACACAAAAAGACATTGCAATACTCTGATGCACTATGTTAAACACTAAAAATTATAACATTTATCTGTGAAGAATTGTGTTGGATCTACGGATTACTGGCTGAGAATTTTGTTCATTGTTTCAATTATAAGCAAAATATAAGCAAAATATTTCTAGGACTGTATTAGAAATAAATGACTATTTCAAGTGATATTGTTTAAAAAATTATCTATCATTAAAAGTATTGTGATCAGTTTTCTTCACACTTCACCAATACATGTCTTTTTCATCTCAATATTTCTTTCTAATTTCAGGGAAAAAGAATTACTAAGCCAAGCATGTCAAAAGGTAGGTCTATAATGATATCCACTTGCTGCGTGACTGAGCTATGGCATTGGATAAAGATTTAAGTAAATAATTATAATCATAGTTTCTGACACATGAAATTCCACTGTAGGAAAAGAATCCATTTTTCTGTAAGATAATAATTGCACATAAGTTTCTGAAAAAGAGAAATACTTACAAGTGAAGAAGGTTTGTAGAATATAATACCTTTGTCTACCTGTGCACATTATAACATCGTCCCTCAAAGTATATATAAATATGAAATTAAAGCCTAGGACAACCCAGATATGGCAGAAAAATTTTAGTGTCAGTGAGCCAGACTTCTCTTTCAGATGAACAGAGGAATTTGGGATGTTGCCGCTCTGTCACTGAGTCAGATCCACCTTCTTCTAGTTGCAAAAAGAATAATTATTTGATCACCCAGGGAGTGTGAATACTTGTTTCCTGACTTTATTGGTATGGAAATACTCCTCAGTATCTCCCTCATGAAGTTTCTTTTATTCTTTATGTAAAGAGAAATTGTCAAACCTGATTTCTTAAAACTGGTCCTATTTCCACTGGATATGGAAACTGAGCTTGAAAATGGTTCTTTTTATGCTTCTTTCTATTTTAAAAAAGGTGATTTTGTGACTATCTCATCTTTCTCCCCTTCACTTTTTTACTGATCGATGAAAGGTGATTGGAAATAGCCAGCAAAACTTCACTGAGATAAATCATGCTTGACCATGTTTGACTCTGTCTGGAATGCTATGTCCAGTTTTGCAACCCAAAAAAAATAAAAATATTCAAAAACTGGAATTCAGCCACCTGAGGTGGTCAGGACCTAATTGCAACCTTCCAATACCTACAGAGAGATCCTCAGGATGTTAGAGCCAGGCCATTTACCCACATGCATGATAGGCAGATCAGTGTCCAAAACCATAACAGAGTAACAGGGGAAGTTCAGACTAAACACGGGGGTAAACATTCACTACGAAAATCAGCAAGCATTGGAACAAGTTAGCAAGGCATTTGTGTAAACTCTGTCATTAGAGGTTTCTGAGAGCTGGGTGGACAAAGCATGAGTAACCTGGTCTAAAGTCAGTGCTGATGAGGTGCAGCAATAGGAAAAAATTGTCCCTTTCTCAGGATGTGAAAGGTCACATCAGTGCATTTTGTGACAGCAGATGGTACTATCTATGGAATACAGTACAAACCTCTTCAAAGCCCTGATTAGAGATGGTGGAAAGGCAGGCAAGGGGATGGGGTGGGGGTGATGACAACAGGGGGAATGTAATGATGGAGGGGGCAGCACCGGGGGTTACAGGACACGACACTACATGTACACACAGACCCAACTATATTTTACTACAATCACAGCAAATCAATAAACATTAAAAATAAGATTAGAAGAATCATTAAAAAAATTATTCATAGTAAAATTAGAACTCTCAGTTCTTTATCAAGGCTTTCTTCATGCTTGGAAAGAAGGTGCAAATAGAACAGATTTTTGGAGATGAAAGAAAGAGACTACTTTGCATCTGAACAAACATCTGATAAACAAAGACTACTTTGTTTATCTGAACATAAGAGGAGACTGACTTCCATAACTTAAAATTATAATTCATCACCACAGGTACATACATAGATATAGGCAGAAAGCAGTCATAGTATTGAAGCACAGCAAGGTTTCAAGCCTACAGTTATTATAAAAGAAGGATTTTTTTATTGTTATTAGCACACTCACTTTCTAAACAGTAAAGACCTCACCTTCTATATATAAATAAGTATTCAGAGGACTGCCTAGAAAATTATGGCTGAAGGAAACTCTTCCAATTGCAAGTACTGCTTTCAAACTGCTTTCAATGACAAATACAACCTTGAATATGTACTAAAGCTAAACAATAAAAACCAAACAAATCATGATCCTTGCAGCCATACACACAGTACCTCATGGCCATTTTCTCATCTTTCTTTAACATTTTCTTCATCCTGGCAATATAACAAATGACAGCAGTAGGTGCCATCTCTCCTGATAAAGTTTCTGTGCTCTTTGCTGTTAGCAAGAGCTCCAAAATACAGTCTGAATGGTCTATCATTTATAAGTGCAGCAAGACTGATTCTGGTGCTGCCATTTTACCCACTGAATCACTGTCTAGATCTCTTGTACTTACTCTTTCTTTTCTAGTTTTTGGGGTACTGATGAGATTGCTTCATGACAGCTTTTTTTGTTTGTCCTGACAAGGAGGCATGGCTAGTAGTAAGGTCAGGGTAGTAAGCAGGGTTGTGGTTCATTTGACACTGGTCTGGGTAACTGTACTGACTTTATGCAGTCTTGTTATACTGCTAGGATGGTGTTCTCCACTCAGTGCTTTTTTGTTCTGTTGAATGTGATGAAGTGCAGGCTTGTTACAGCAGTAGCTACAGTTGCTTCATGGTGCTGGAACCAGCATCATATCTCCACACCGGTGACCTGCAGTCGGAAGCATTGGCCTTCTAAGATACTGGCAGATTCAAAAATTTTGACAAACTTTACCAGTAGGACTTGAATAGGTGCTTACCCAGAGTTATGTGTGCCAAGTGCGTTTACTCATCCTCACTATCATAAGACTAAAGTCTCAACAAAAACTTGTCCAAGAATATAGTAGTTCTCATCCACATGGAGGTCCCAAGTCTACAGCTTTGAAGGCAGAGGTTTTTCTTCAGTTATTAGGGTATTTGATTTCTTGTTTCTTGGATGAAGAGAAATTATCTCAGGATGGTCATCCTGACACCATGTAAAGCTTAAAATGATCCCTAAAAATGTAGGAAATATCACTGACAGAGTATACCAGAGAAGGATATAGTTACATGGAACATAATCTGGATACATCATAAATAAGAGAGATGTGTTCCAAACGTTAACAACCTAAATAAAGATAAAGATTGATGGAGCATGTTCTGCAGAGGGACAGAATATTTCATTATTTTTTCTCTAACTGGGAAAGAGCTAAACAGTTCCAAGATTCTCATTCTGACTTCAAGATTCACATGTAGTCTACAATGTGTGGTCTATGATTCCCACATCCTGTTTTATTTATCCATCCAAATGGATGTTTTTTCCTCCATCCAAATATTTATTAATTTTTTTTAATGAAAAACAAAGAAAAAGTCCCAATTTGATAATATCTTTTACTGTAACTTTTTAAAAACAATGTATTATTTATTTTAATTCTATTTTATCAAACTTCAGAACTTTCTAAACCATTCTGGAAGTGTTTCATAGTTTAATCTTAAGATAAGGTCAGCTGGCTATGAGGATTTATCTAACTTTTAGCTTGTATTTCCTACATGCTTTTATAAGTTTATTTCCTTTCTAAATAATATCCTGCACTCTAATTGGGTTTGTGAGCAACACCCCTCATTAATTGTTCTTAACAGTAATTATATTTCAAGTAAACTCTCCTTGCTTCTGTTCATTGCTATAGTTCTCTGTCTACCATCTGTGTTTTACTGAGGTGTATAAACTATAATTAGCAGATAAAAATCTCACCCTAAAAGTGGCTTCAGTGTTCAAAGGTCAGCTTTAAATTCACTACCCATGCATGTTTTTTCTCAGATAGCTAAGCACTCTGAGGTCAGAAAACAATATTGAGGGGGTTTTTTTGTGTGCATATATTTGTTGAATGGTAAGAAATTCTCCAGGAAGAATTTCAAGGAAAAGTGGAGATTAACCTTGATGTTTTACTAAGTATTGGAAAGAGCATAGAAGAAAAACCAACAAGACCTCAACTCTGTTTAAGACCAGAACTTCTTCAAAAACTGTTCATAATTTTTGATTTGGATAGATAATTATGCACATGATTAAGCGGGTAAAAAAAGTAATGCAAATTGCAAATCAAAGGCCAGGAATAAATAGCCGTTTATAAAGCCATAACTTTGAAAAGTTTGATTAAATGTACTTTTCAAGTGGCAAAATTGAATGAATACATGTACCACAGGGTATGAATTGACCTTTATTTCTCTTACAACTGTCAGAAATACTGAATGGATTTGTATGCCACAAATTAGAAGAGCTGCTTTAATTTTGCCCATAGGTAGATAATGCTAGTTTAATCTGTTCATAGTACGTGCAATACTGCATTCAGAGCTTTAGGGAAAGTTATGTGACAGAACTGAACTATGATTTATGACAAGTTAAACACCTTCATACTTCATTACAATTCTCATAGCATTGTGAAATATTTTATAGACTTCATTCGGAAATTTTGCAGTGAAGGATTCAACCTGTGGGTAAGACTTCTTTGTAAGCATATATATTAAGTATGTGACTCTTCTAGTACCAGTACATGATTATTGAAGTATTGGTGGCTGTGTTGGTTTTGCTTGGCCTGGTTTTTGGTAGTAGGGGGGCCACAGAGGTGGCTCCTGTGAGGATCTCCTGGAAGTTTCTACAATGTCCAGCAGAGCCAATCTCTGATGGCTAAGAAAGAGGGACATGTTGCTGGCCAAAACTGGGCCAATGAGAGAGGCTGGTAACACCTCTGTGATGACATATTTAAGAAGAAAATCAAAACAAAGTCATGGGGGCTTTTTGCTTCTTGTCAGAGAAGAGGAGGAGGTGAGAACATGTGAGGGAAAACAACATGGTGACACCAAGGTCAGTGAAAAGGGAGGGGGAGGAGGTGCTCCAGGCACTGGAGCCAAGATGCTTCTGCAGGCCGTGGTGAAGCAGCTGTGCCCCTGCAGCCCATGGGTCCACAAGGAATGCAGAGATCCACCCACAGCCCGTGGGGGAGGTGCCCGTGTCAGAGTGGGTGGATGCCTGGAGGAGGCTGTGATCCAGTGGAAGACCCAGTGGAGAGAGAGGGCCCTTGCTTCCAGGCTGGAGCAGCCTGTCCTTGGAGGACTGCACCCCATGGAAAGAGACCCACGGCACAGCAGTTTTGGGAGGATTATGGGCCCGTGGGAGGGACTCACGCTGCAGCAGGTGCGGTTTGGCTGCTGCTTGTGAGAGTGGACCCACAGGGGGAAGTTCACGGAGAACTGTCTCCCATGGGAGGGACCCTACAGCCTCACAGAGAAGGACTCTTCTCCCTGAGCAGTGGAAGAGAATTTTGGTGATGAACTGACCAAAACCCCCACGCCCTGTCTCCCTGCGTTGTCAGTGGGAAGGAGGGAGGGGCTGGGGGGAAAAGGTGTTTTTAAGGGCTTATTTTACTTCTCATTATCCTCCTCTGATTCTGTTAGTAATAAATTCACTTTGTAACTTAAAGTTAAGCCTGTTTTGGCCTTGAAGTGTTTTCTCCCAGTCCTTATCGCAACTCATGAAGTGGTTGTTAATTTCTTTTCCTTCTCTCCTCTGCCCAGCTGTGGCCGGGGAGAGTGAGTGAGAGACCCTAGTGGGTGCCTGGTGTTGGGCCAGTATCAAATCATGAAATGAGAGCTTTCCCTGGATGGACCTAGCTACACTGAAGTGCAAATTTACACATATATAAGAAAACCAAATGCATTTATTAACTAGAAAATATAGCTGTTATATCAAGGTTTAGGAATGTTTGAAGTTACATGTATTTTGTACAGTGTAACCCAATTTTTTTTTTCTCCTCTCCATATTTCTTTTGATAATATATGTGCACTTAACTTGCAGAAAAAGCTAAATCTAAAAAAAAAAAAAAAAAAAAAAAAAAAAAAAAACCTTCCTTTNAAAAAAAAAAAAATTAAAAACTGTCCCTATAGGGCTTCTGAAGCATGCCTGCACAATTTGAGCCCAAAGGGTAATTATTTTTTGTAGTAATACTGTTTATTCTAACATTCTGCTAAATGTAATAGGTGCAACTGAATGACATATGAATGGAAAGAGGGGATCATAAAGTGCACACTAAACTGTTACATTGCACTCAGAGTTTCAGTGGAATCAGAAGTTTAAAGTACAAAATATTAGTCCAGTGAAATACTTGAGTAGGATGGACTTAATAATGAGGGTGTGGATGAAGAGGGAGAGAGAGACGGATGGACAGACAAATAGAAATGTTGGATTAAAACATCCATGTACATTAATGTACAACTGTCATACCAAATAGACTGGTCAATATTTAAAAATCAGCACTGAATAATAAATAAATTTCACCAAATGTACTTTTTGTTTCAAAATCTGGATTAAAGTTCTCCAGATCCTGAAACTCTTGTTTTCCTCAAAATTTGATTTTCTGCTCAAAAGTAGAACACAATGGAGACTTAATGTCAAAGAATGTCTAATGCTTTGTCTTAGTATCACTGAAAAGGTATTTTAACGAATTTCTTTTGGCACCCATCTGATGTTCCAAAATATTTGCTAACTAGTTTTAACTTTGGAGTTATTAATGGAATTTTTTTTGACACTGTTACCGTGTCTTCTTCCAGCTCCCTGCTTGGGGAGCTTTTTGCTTTAAGCTAGAGATACAGACAGGTCCTCCAGATTCTTGCTATAAGATAGATGTTTATTCAGTCTTGTCAGAGAAATAGAGCCATGAGCACGACCCTGACAGAGCGAGAGCCACGAAGAATGTCTTATCAATGTTACACAGCCTTTTTAAGGGTAAATCACCCAATAAAAACATAAAACAAAAGATATTTTTGCTTTTCTACCAATACATGCAAAATATGTCAGCAATGCTGACAGGAACTGCGGCATGTCTTACCCAATCATCTTAAACTACTTTTTACTGCAAAACATGGAGTCGAAGAAGAAGGGAGGAGGTTCAAAAAACAACTCTCCTCCATTTTGAAGTTTCTGCTATTATCTATTTGCTATATAAATAAACCTAAAAAACTCTGGACCTTTTACCCTGTGACAATCTTACATAATATTCTATCACCTAGTTCACACGAGAGTTGATTCTAATTCTTCCCACAATGTTGGTAACTTTCGCCATGGACGGAGATTAAAAGCAGAGCTGTCCAGGGGGATAGAATCCTTCAAAACAGGCAGAGAGACTTTCTCTGCACTCTGGATTCCAACATTTTTTAAACTGTTACTCCATTTCAACATGAAAATATTTCTTTTATGAATTCGTATTCACTCATGTTCCCATGATACTTCAATTTCCTCCTGATCTTCTTTTGATTGGATCCTATACTCTTCCACCACAGCATGATTCTTTCAACCTAAATCTCAGAATAGACTCTCTTGAATCTTAAAATAGAATAATACAAAAGCATTCTTTTCTTTTCCATATCACAAGTAAATGAGTATGCATTTTCTCTTCTTTTTTTTTTCCTTTTCATTCCACAAAGCTTTTAAATTCAACTTCAGGAGCAAGCTGATTTTTTAAAATGCATCAGGATTGCAAAAAATAGGTGCACAGTGAACTCATCTTTATTCTGATATAGAGGTACTTGAGGGATCAGGTTTTTATTGGTTGCAATTACTCACAAGATGCATCCTCCAGTAACACTTTTTCTGCTTTAAGCATTGTTCCTTATCAGAAAGAAGGCATGTCTATCTGAACTGAAATCCTGTATTTCCATTTACACAGGCTAGATAACCATCTTGCAGAAACAATTTTCTTACAGGCCTCAAACACAGCAATTCAGTCTCAGCAGGGTTTTCCTCAGTTCACAAACCAACCAGAAGCAATTGGTAGTGCTTTTCACAGGGTCTCACACTGTCAAAGCACCTCTGGTTCTTATACAGAACTCAGCTGTTTTCTTATTAATGATAATTCCAGATGAGATGATACCTGGCTCACGTTCAAAATTCATTTCTCTAAAAAGTTATTTATAAGCATGAAATGCTACCTGTCTTCAAAATATGAAACACGTAGAACCTACGATACAGGATTATTGCCTTTAAATTCTCTGAATATTTACAATGCATTTATATTTGAAATACATTTATGCATTGATGTAGGAGAGAATTTTTTTTTTCATTATATCATTATAATAGTGATTTAATATCCTTTTCTCTATCTATATGTATTTGAATCTCCTACTTTTCTGTTCGGTAGACAAACATCTGTATTGCACTTCTCTAAATCAAAGTCTCAGACAAAACTAAAGTCTGAAAAATGGAATAAAAAGAAGGCCTTGATAATGTCTTTAATTTACAAGTAAATTTAATTTATCATTTACCAGAACAGGTTAGTAAACATCTAAAAACAATAGGATAATCATATTGCTATGAAAAATTGATAGACTTTTGAGCATAAAAACATTGCTGCTGACCACAAGCCCAGAAGGAAGCAAAACAATCAATTACTTAATTACCATGTGCTAGACGAAAAAGCTGCATTGTCAGAACACTTCAGTCAGAGGTCCATGTACCAAGGTGTCCAAATGTCAATTCAAAAAGCTATTGAGATTTTTATCTAGGTCCAACCAACCAATCTTACTGTTGATGTGTTAAACTAAGATAACACATGAGGTCTTCTTGAGCCCTTCTTTTTACTGATTCCTATGTTTTATAAATTTTCATATCAAAGGCTAAGTAATACCTAAGAGGAAAGAAGAGTGCTAATTTCCATCAGAAAAGGAACCCTCTATTATTTATAATACATTTAAAAACAGCCCCCAACACTCAAAAGTAATCATAGGCATTGTCTCCAACTTGAAATAGATTTGCTTAGAAAAAATATTTAATAATGTGTACTGTTCCTAGAACAATTTGAAATACAGATGATTAGCCTGTTTCCCAGATGAGCACTCTATACAATTACTGTGAGAGACAGATTCTTCCTATTCTTTTTCTGCCCATCACAAATTTTTTCCTACAGAAAATGCTATCACTTTATCTGTCTGGGGAAATGTGGTATACTCTTCACCACTTTCCAATTCAGACAGTCTCTTGTCTGCTAGTCTATTTGAAACTCCTAAGGCACAGGAAGGCACTATATTTTCATTTCCCATATGTTAAAGCATTGCATGGTTATGACATAATCTCTTTATTCATCTCTGTTCTAAAATAAATGAAACTTTTTATAACATGTTGTGAAACTATTAATCCTGGGGTTTTTTCTTTTTTTTTGTTTTTTTGCTACTTATATTCTAAGAAATACTGCTTATAGAATTTAGGAAGAAAAATGTACATATATTAAGAAAACATCTAGAAAGAGTTGCATCTAGAGATCTCCCTGCCCATGGCAGGAGGGTTGGACCTAGGTGAACTTTAAGGTCCCATCCAACCCAAACCATTCTATGATTCTATGTTTCTATGATCCTATGATTCTGTGATTCTATGATTCTATGATCCTGTGCATCCAGTCTGCATGGTTGTCCCAGACGAGGGGCATGATACAAGTCTTACCCAAAGATTCAGGTCTCTATCACTCCAGAAGAAAAAGAGGATGTATCATCTTTGGAAGGAGGGTCAGGTATCTCAGGAAATATTTCAGGGGGCTTTTAGGGCATGTAGAAAAAAAATTAGAGAGGCCAAAGCTCAGTTAGAACTTAATTTGGCGACTTTTGTGAAGGATAATAAAAAATGTTTTTACAAATATATTAATGGCGAAAGGAAGGGTAAGAACAACCTCGGTCCTCTACTGGATGCAAGAGAGAATATGTTGACTGCAGATGGGGAGAATGTGGAGGTGTTTAACGCCTTCTTTGCCTCGGTCTTTAGCGGAAAGACAGTTTGTCTTCAGGACAACTGTCCTCCTGGGCTAGATGGTGTCAGGGAGCAGGATGGTCCCCCTGTTATCCAGGAGGAAGCAGTCAGAGAACTGCTGAACCACTTAGATGTTCATAAATCTATGGGACCAGATGGGATCCATCCCAGGGTGATGAGAGAGCTGGCAGATCAGCTTGGGAAGCCACTCTCCATTGTTTACCAATGGTCCTGGCTCTCTGGTGAGGTTTCAGATGACTGGAAGCTGGCCAGTGTGATGCACATTCACAAGAAGGGTAGGAAGGAGGATCCTGGAAATTATAGGCCAGTCAGTGTGACTTCAGTACCCAGCAAGGTAATGGAACAGTTTATTCTGAGTGCCATCACACAGCAGCTCCAGGATGGCCAGGGGATCAGACCCAGCCAGCATGGGTTTAGGAGGGGTGGGTCATGTTTGACCAACCTGACCTCCTTTTATGACCAGGTGACCTGCCTGGTGGATATGGGAAAGGCTGTGGATGTTGTCTATTTGGACTTCAGCAAAGCCTTTGACACTGTCTCCCACAGTAAACTCCTGGAAAAGCTGGCAGCCCACGGCTTGGACAGGAGCACTCTTTGCTGGGTCAGGAACTGGCTGGATGGCCGGGCCCAGAGAGTGGTGATGAACGGTGCTGCATCCAGCTGGCAACCAGTCACTAGTGGTGTCCCTCAGGGATCTGTGCTGGGGCCAATTTAATATTTTTATTGATGCCATGGATGAGGGTATTGAGTCTAATATTAGTAAATTTGCAGATAACATTAAGTTGGGAGCGTGTGTGGATCTGTTGGAAGGTAGGAGGGTTCTGCAAAGATACCTGGAACGGTTGGATAGATGGGCAGAGTCCAATAAGATGAAGTTTAACCAGTCCAAGTGCCAAGTCCTGCATTTTGGCCACAATAACCCCCTGCAAGGCTATAAGCTGGGGACAGAGTGGCTGGACAGTGCCCAGGCAGAAAGGGACCTGGGGGTAACTGGTCGGCAGCCGACTGAAGATGAGCCAGCAGTGCTCCTTGGTGGCCAAAAAGGCCAATGGCATCCTGGCCTGTATCAGGAATAGTGCGGCCAGCAGGACCAAGGAAGTCATTCTTCCCCCGTACATGGCACTGGTGAGGCCACACCTTGAGTACTGTGTCCAGTTCTGGGCCCCTCAGTTCAGGAAGGACGTTGAGACACTTGAACGAGTCCAGAGAAGGGCAACAAGGCTGGTGAAGGGCTTGGAACACAAGACCTATGAGGAACGACTGAGGGAGCTGGGGTTCTTCAGCCTGGAGAAAAGAAGACTCAGAGGTGACCTTATCGCTCTCTACAACTTCCTGAAAGGTGGTTGTAGTCAGGTGGGGTTTGGTCTCTTTCTCCAGGCAACAACTGACAGAACAAGAGGACACAGACTTAAGCTGAACCAACAGAAACTTAGGTTGGATATTAGGAAAAAGTTTTTTACTGAAAGAGTGATAAAGTACTGGAATCATCTGCCTGGGGAGGTGGTGGAGTCACCACCCCTGGATGTGTTTAAAAAAAGATTGGATGTGGCACTCCATGCCATGGTTTAGTTAAGGTGGTGTTAGGGCATGAGTTGGACTCGGTGATCTTGAAGGTCTCTTCCAACATAGTGATTCTGTGATTCTGTAATTGATAATGAAAGATTTTCTCCCATTTTCAGCAAACTTCAATAGAATCAGAACATAAATGAGGACTATTTCCCGTCATTTTCTTTCTGATATCCTATTTTTTATGACAGGTAAATGGAAATCATCAATCCCTAATGTAATGTTTTACTACCATGATACCATTTAACCTAAGAGATTTAAGCTCTATGTAAGTATTGCACATGTAGGATTAATTTGGGTCTGTTGCTTTAAAACAGGCCCTAGAAGTAAAGCCTCTAGCCAAAGAAGTTCTCTCATTTAATGTGATAAAAAAGGCCTTGACATAGGGTCACATATTTAGTTTAGTGGGCCAGTCAGTGTTAGGTTAATGGTTAACATTAACCTAACACTGACTGTTTAGTCAGTGTTAAGAATCAACCTTAATGATTCTATGATTAAAAAAAAAAAAAATTTGAATGCAAAGGGTAAATTTTACAAACTGACCTTTGTGTACAATCATGCATAAGAGCTTAACTTTCCAAAGACATGAGTGACACTTTGCTTTTGCAATATGCTGTATTAAAGGTTATTTGTATTGTGTTTCACCTGTGAAAAAGTCCAAGCTGTCTGTTAGGTTTTGCCCTGTGAATGCCTAAAAAATAAATAAATAATTATATCGTTGTATTTCAATAAATTATTATATTGAATCAACATCATATTTAAATATAATATTGTAAAATGTAAAGATTCATTTCCCAAGAAAGAGCTATCAGAAACTTGCAGGCAACACAGCATTATGCTTATAAAATGTTTCTTCTCTTTTGAGATTTATTTCTATATAGATATAAACAAATTTTAAAAGTTTTAATGTAGTTTTTAATAGATTTTGACATCTATATTGTTTTAACCAGAGGATAAATATCTTCAGAACTGGACTCTGTAGTGCATGAAGACAGATTCAATATTACTGGGGAAATGTGATTCTTGATAAACTGATACAGGTGTAGTATAATAATACCAGGTTTTTAACCTCTGCTTCCATTTAGCAGTCATGTATTTTTCTAAAAATGCTAACTAATGGAACTTTCTAATACAAGAAAACAGAAAACCTTTGACAGAACTGCTTCTTTTCACAGTCCATTTCAGTGATTTTGGCTAGCATATATTCTGAGCAAGTTTAAAAGCCTTTAATATTTCATAACATGGAAATTAGATTTGTTATATATGAAAAAGTTATTTTGAGCAAAATTTTTTTTTTTTTTTGCATTCACTGAATTGTCTTTGTCCATCAAGTAGTTGAGTTGAAATAAAACACAAAGTAAACAAAAAAATGATAAAAGTAGTAGTTTTGCTCTATATTTAAAAACTCAAATGACTTTAGTCAATGATAGCTTTTTAGTGCTCTAAACAGCTTGTAGCTTAAAGTTTTGACCATAGCTGTAAATGGACCTTGTAAATGCCAGCCGGGAGCAGCAGGAAAATCAGACACTGCAGCAAGTCTGGAATTGAAGATTTGCTTTTGTACTTCCATCAAAAGACCCTTATGCATTCTTCAAGCATGTTGCTTCTTCTAATAATCACAATGTCAGTAAAAATTATGGCATAGTTTGAGCTCCTAAGGTATATACTGTATGGTAAAACATGCAAAGGAAATATAATGATGTTTGCATTTCTTGAATACCTTGAACCTGTATTCAAGGTAACTGTGAATTTTATGTAAAAAATTATTATTATTTATTAAACCTGCCATGCAATACTATCTCATCAACTAATGCAGAGATATCAGCATATCTCCTCTGACCATTCTTTCTGCCAACATTCTTTTTAAAGATAACAAGAATCTCTGTTTGGCTTTCATGTTCATTTTTCAGCAAAACGCATTCAGTTCCAGATATGCTATTCCGTTAAATGTCATTCTTTAATTATCAGACTCAATGCCTAGCATTTCACTGTCAGCATCAGCCATCATAGTGTAATTTACTGCATCCAGAATTGCACAGTGAATTTGTATTCATTAGCAGAGGAAAAAAAAAAGACATACTGAACTAGCCAAATCAAATACAGATGGCTGGCCAACCATACAATTAAAAGTGATAAGCATGGCAGACTTTGGTGTTTACCATTCACTTCCATCCACTCTTTGAATTTAAGAGTGGATATTAGCTAAGTAGTTGATAAATGGTGTCTGATCTGAAAACCATTATGCTAGCACATCAATATATTCCTTTCAGACTAATTCAATACAGAGTGTTACAATAATGTAATGTCAGGCATTAGGTGTTATGCAACAGAATTCACTCTGGGTACATTCTGTGACTGTACATAGACAACATATAATCCAAATATTTGGCTGGTGGAAGTGAATCTTGTGAATTACTTATGAACGGTTTAAATCCTTGAACTGTTTATTATCTGCTTAGTACAACTCTATTTAAGTAGCAAATGCAATTTTATTTTTGGGTGTCCTGGTTTGAGACAAATTAAGGGAAACTATCTGAAAGAAACATCTCCTCCAAAGAAGACAGGTTTCAGCCTCCCCTCCGCCACAGGTTCAGGAAGAAATTCCTTGTAGGAAAGTGAAAAAAAGTTATTTAATTAACAAGCAAAGTGCATGCAGGCACGGGAAAAAAGAATAATGCTAAATAATATTTTATTATATAAAACCTCTCGCTGTGGAGAGAACTGGGGTAGATTTCAGAGTCCTTTGTGGGTGTGGCTCTCTCCTCTCCGGAGCTGGGGTTCGGTGTGGGCCCCTCTGGGCCACAGTGTAGGGCCTCCCGCAGATGTTCTGGTGTCACTGAACAGTCCAGAAGAGAAGAAGAAAAAGCCAAAGTCCCAGGGCTCCATACTTTAGCTAATAAACAAGAGACTAGCTAAAAAGCAAAAGGAACGTAACTCTCTTCCCTGCTGCAGAAACGGTGCAGCCAGGCAGGAGAAGCCAGAGAGCTATCTCTGTTTTGAACACAAACCGCCGAAAGAATTCCACCAGCTCTCCCCCCTCTCCCAGAGCTACCTTTAAAGACGCAGAACTCATGTCTGGCATACGACAGATGATAGGGAGTACAGTATCATAAAGTCACCCTAGGACACTGGGGAAGGCATCAAAGGACGTTTTGTGACTATAAATAGGTGCTTGGTTGCCTGGCTGCTGTGTGTATAAACTTTATAAGAAGAAATATTCAATCACAATCTCATTTTTAAAGGAAATTTATTTTATTTTTACTTTCATGGCCTATGAGATTTTTTTACCCCTAAAATTATCACATTCAGCATCACAGGTTTTTGTTCCTAATTTCTGTGAAATTTTACACTGAAACAGCAGTGATGAAGAAAAAGAAAAAAAAGTAGATGAAGTTTCATATGTGCTTTTTATTTAGTTTACATTGGTTGATGGACTAGCCTGAGACAGATCAGTGACACATGCAACATAAAGATATTGAAGAGATGTATTAAGTTATGTCCTAGTTCCAATATTTCCTGTATAAAAATGCCATAAATGCCATACTTAGACTTATAAATACCAATGTTTCAATTTAGAATTTAGTGAACTTCTTACTGAAAATCCTGCATGTATGTATGATCACTTTGTGAAAATGTATCTATTTTATTGACAATAAGTCAAGGTTGACATTACTACTATCTCCAGTGATGCAAAATTATTAAAAATATCAGTAAAGTTCTCGCTCTCTGTTATGCTATAATTGGTGGCCTAAATCTAGCAAGCCTCTTAGCTGTGTATACATTTTTATGTATATACATTGTAGTCGTACCTTTGTTAAAGTCAATGACAGGTCTGTTAATGAGTTCAAGTGATGTCTGAGAGACTTCATTTGCATTTCAAGAAGATTAAAACTATTATTTAAATGACTTAAAGTAGGACAAAGTTTCTGTGTTACTTTAGAAGCATTTTTAAGAGGGCAAAATATTATGGTAGTATTGTGGAAAACATAGCTGAACTGTCTGCAGAAAGCTGAAGCTGCAGTAGACAAAGTGGAACTAGAAGTTTCCCAAAAGAAACAAAGTCCTCAAAGCTATCAGATATCAAAAAACATGAACAAAAATTATATCAGTGACCTTACACTAAGGGTTTTTTTAAATCACATTTTTTATCACACTCTCTTTCTTTAAGGGCTTTATTTCTAGGGACCATTTTAAAGCATCAGACCCAAATGAAGTGAAATAAAAGTTCTAGTTTCAATTAAGGTGAAGTTTCAGAATGTCATGGAAAAATCGAGTCCAGTCTTCCTTTTGCTTTTTGGTTAACTTCTAATTACTGAATACTGAAACAATTCAATAGTGTGATATAAAACATATTCTTATATCTACATTTAATTATGATGACCCATAAACTGATAAATGTAGTTTACACTTAATAAAAAGATGAATTATCATTCAACTAAGAAGCTTCCAACTTTGCGATCTGATGATAGAAGTACTTTCTGCCATAAGAAATTATTCTTTTGGTTGAAAAAGAGATTAATACAGTTTCTGCTTTCAAATGGTTGAAAAAGAGATTAATACAGTTTCTGCTTTCAAAAACATCCTAAAACCTTTTTAAAAACACATTTGAAGGAACTATATTTTCATTTTGATTTATTTGTAAAGTTCCTAAACAAATAAGAACAACAGTCCAGTCAAGTATTTAAGTAGTGAAATAGTGAACATCTTTGTGATTTTATATTCATTTCAACATTTAAAAAACAAATTGTCTGACACTAAACTTATGAATATTAGCACTCATGTTCTAATTGTTAATATCTGAAATTCTATGGGAGAATGTTAAATTGTACAGAAGAATGGTAAACCTTTGCTAAATATGTTTAAAACTGCTGAAAGTGTGTTTGGACAACTGAAATTCAAAACTAGAATCATAAAACTTCCCTCTCAGACACCCTTCCCAAGCAAAATTATGTCCATATTTTCTTATTATTCTAAAGAAGCTAATTTTCTGCTAAGATTTGTCAATTCACCTGTGTGCAATTATCTCTCATGGATGCAATCAGTGAGACTGCCCTTAAAGGAAAGTTCTTATCTCTCCCTGTTTCAATTCATAAGCATTTTTCAGCTATATAAAAACAGATTTTCAGTGAGACAAAATAAATAATATATACAGATTTTATCTACATGAGTATTTTATCCAGAATTGAGTGGTTTGTTCATGAATCCTCCAATAGTTCTTATTTAGAGTACATTTGCTCAGTCTGTAGTTTTGTGCAGGCAAGCTTGGTACCTTTAGGAGTACTGTATCAAATGTAAGCAAAATGTTCAAGGACCATATTAAAGCTACTTTAATTTAACCAACATCTGTTTCAATACACTCCCATTGTGCCAAATGCTTATATCACGGTAATAAGACTCTTTCACTCATGGAAACATGCAGACATGGATTAGCAGTCTTTGACTACTAGTTTGAAAAGCCTTTTACTGCACCTGAACTAGTACTACAGAGTTTAAGAGCGGGAGAGTGAACTAAGACAGAAAAAAGAGCCAGAAGGAAACCAGTTAGTGGTATATTAGCATTTGTGTTTTCACGAATTGGCAAGAAATGTATATCGGAACGGCCACAATTACATTGTTCTTGTCCAAAGAAGAATAAAAATGTGAGTCTATGAGCTGTTTATTAAAGATAAGAATGCATTGAATCTGTGAGGAACTCATTTTCAACAACTTTGTCCAAGGGCACTGACAGCCTTCTTCAGAATACTTTTATTTCCTTTCTTTCTTTTTTTCTACTATGATTTTGGAAGCAACACTCAAAAAGTAGTCAGTAAACCGAAACATCTGTCTGCAGTTACAGAGTACTTGCTTCACAGCTTGAAGTTTAGGCTTGAAACATCTCTTCATTTGTGTGTCAACAGCATCAGAAAAATTATACCTACCAATTTACATCTCTTTAACAAATAGACATACTCCTGATATCTTCAGGAATACTCTTAAAACTATTTTAGTATTCTTGTCAAGGAAATGGATCTTCTCATATGTTTTTTAGTGTGGAGAAAATTTTCTATAATTTGTCTTGAAAGATTGCCATTTTTTCATAATTTGCTGTGCTTGCTATCCTTGAGCAAACCAGTTGTTTTGTAAGCCAGCACAGATGTGTTGCCTCTTTTGTCAGAAATTTAGACACCAAGAACGGTACAAATGGCCTTGAGGACTGGTATAGGTTGTCATAACTCGTCTGAAACTGCACAGTTCTTAGTACTTCACCAGTTAGAAAAGATCTCTTGACATATATCACAGATACCTTCATTTTCAGGAAACAAAGTTTATGACAAGAACTATGTTTCTAACACTTCTAACATAAAATATGAGATAATACAGATAAAGATTACAAATAATAGTTGATGTGTTCATTCTTGTTAACATGCTTCCCAGGCTAGTGTATGTAGTTTACAGAATTTTGGTGAGCATTTTCTGCTTCAAATTGGGGCGTTTGGTGAGAAATGAGATCTCAAAATATATATGCTGAAATATTGTATAAACTCTACTGAAATTTACAGCAAATGGATACCTTTAAAACATTGAGGAATTTATCCTACTTGCATTGGATAACTTTTTTACTTTTCTGGAATACCCAAGGCCACAGGATAACTGGTTGTAGCACTTCAGTGTGAATAAAATTAAGGCTAATGGAATAATTCCAAATGCCTAATTGGGTCATCTAAAAACCAGATATTTAATTCTAAGCCATTCAGCACAGGTTTTCTCAGTACCAGTCAAGAGAAATATCTACTTCTAGAACTACCTTTATAGGATGTTAAACCTCCTTCTAAAATATGAGAGTATGATAGATCAGGTGAATTTTCCTTTAAAAGTATCATTCTCTCCTCATTGATTATTCAAACAACTAGATACCATGGAAGCATTCGAAAAGGGGTATATCCATACTGTTCAAAAAAGCTGTTGCTTTTTCAAAAGCTAGGTAACATTAATACAAGCCACTCTCTAGTCTGAGTTCAGTGGTAAAACATGCTTGAGACAATATCAAAGTATTTTGTTTAATGGATGTATCCTTAAGAAACTCTTAAAAAAATATCTCAGCATCCATGAGGAGGCAGATGAACATCAACAAAGAGTCTGAAGGTACTATTTTGTTAGATTCTTTATATATCACCAATAAATTTGAGTGTATGGGCTCTCTTGTGTTATGTTACTTCTGGTGATGCCTTTTCTTGGTCTTAAAATCAAGAGCCAAACACGTTTAGAGGGGAAAAAAGGGATTTTACCTTGATATTTATTTTAAAATATTAAGGTAAAATCCCTTGGTGCACTCTGTCCAGGTGGAGCATGCTGGAATGCACATCTAAATGCACACCAAAATGCACACTGAAATGCACCCCCGTGAGCACCCCCCCAGAATGCACACCCACAATAGTTTGGGTGTAACATTATAGGCTTTACCAATTCACATATTTATCAAAGATTCCCCAGTGAGAGGCTGAGTGAACCCCCCCTCTCCGAGGAACCTTCCCCCCTGGACAGGCCTATCTCAGGTTACAAAATGTGTTCCAGAGAAGACCTTGGCGTCTGGGGCTTCTGAGATGTTTGGTCTCCTGGCTAAATGGAATATTGGGTCTACACTAGTTATCAAACCCGAAGAATTAGAAGTATGTGGGCTAAAAGGCCCTTAAGAATACATAAAAGTTATACAAAAGAGTATATAGAGGGGATATATATAAAAAGCAAAAAAGCATCATGGTATCACTGGCATGTCCAGTGTAAAACTTACATTCTGCCTACTTCATCCACCTCTGAAATTAATTTTAAAGCAATGAATATCATGGGATTTTATTTTCACAATCTTTTACATTAAAAGCATAAACTTCTTGTCTTTTCATAAACTAAATTCTTTAAAGGGCTTTTCATCACATAAGAGACTGTTCTCTGTTTCTGATGAGCACATTCCACACTCTGGTTGTCCATTTGAATATTGAGTAGCAATAGAAGCTTTTATAGTTGAAACACTTTCATTTCAAGAAATGGGTTTTTTCAGCACTTACAAATGTTAACTGTATTCTCTGATGAATTGTTCTTCCCAAAGGTCTTTTCTAGGAAATAGGATATCATGATTTTTTAACCCAAGATCTAAAACATAGTCTTTCTGACTTAACAGAAAACACTATTTGGTTTTCTGGTTGGTTTAGACAAGACTTATCTTATGCACCCTTTGTATGAAATTATTTCAAAGAATAGTAATTATTCACATCAGGAAGAAGGAGACTGGAAACACTTAAAAATATTTATTCCTGCTGACTTTCTGAGGCATCCAAGTTAGATGCTTTAGTGAGTTGACCCTGGCTGGATGCCAGGCACCCACTAAAGCCTATCATTCCCCTTTGCAGCTGGACAGGGAAGAGAATGTATAACAATGGATTCATGAGTTGAAATAAGAATAGAAAGATAACTCACCAAATACTGTCATGAGCAAAACAGGCTCCAATTAGAGATATTAATTTAATTTATTTCTAACAAAATCAGAGTAGGATAATGAGAGGTAAAATAAAATCTTCAAAACCCCCCCCCCCCCCCCCGCCCCCCTTCCCAGCTCTACCTCCTACTCCAGTGGCCCAATGAGACAGGGAATGGGGGTTATGGTCAGTTCATCACCCTTTGTTTGTATCACTGCTCAAGGAGAGGAGCTTGCCCTGCTCCACAGTGGGATCCTTCTCACTGGAGACAGTTAGTTCTTCATGAACTGCTGCAATATGAGTCCATCCTATGGGCAGCAGGCCTTCCCAAACTGCTGCAACATGGGTAACTTCCACAGGGTGCAGTACTTCAAGGACAGGCTGCTCCAGCATGGGCTCCTCTCTCTACAGGCCTCCCACAGGGTCACAACCTCCTCTCAGGCATCCACCTGCTCCAGCATGGGTCACCTCCCTGGGCTGCGGGTGCATGTCTGTATCCCTGTGGATCTCCATGGGCTGTAGGGGCACAGCTGCCTCACCATGGTTTGCAGGAGAATCTCAGTTGTGGCGCTTGAAGCACCTCCTGCCCTTCCTTTTCCACTGACCTTGGTTTCTGTGGAGCTGTTTCTCTCACATGTTCTCACCCTGCTTGTTTCTGGCTGCAATTACAACTGTGCAAGAGCTATTCTTTTTCTTCTTAAATATCACACAGTTACTGCAGAGGTGTTACCACCATTTCTAATTGGCCCAGCCTTGATCAGCAGCACATCCATCTTTGGTGCTACCAGAGGCTGGCTCTGCTGGACAAGGAGGAAGCTCCTAGGAGCTTGTCATAAAAACCATCCCTGCAGCCACCCCGCTACAAAAACTTGGCCACACGAACCTATTAGAGAAGCATACATCGCCTGCTTCCAGGAATAAAAATTAAAAAAGATAGATCATCCTACAAAATTTTGAGTTAGATCACAACAGCTCTATTTACAACATACAGTTACTATACCCCCAGTTCAGATGCTTTAATGGGATGTTAAATATGGTGCATTTAATAAAGATATTAAATCAATCTAAGTCTAAGTACAGAAGGAGTCCAAAATTTATATCTTTGAAAATTCTTGTTCTATTTTTTAAAAAGGCAAAAATTCTTAAACTACATGCTTCTACACTGAAGTATGCCTTTCTGAAGGCCATGTAAACTATATGTATAACATCTTTAGACAAAAAATTTCTATGACTTAATAATGCTCCTTTTCTGCATACAATCCTTTCCCTATTGTTTTAGATTTGAGAACATTTTAGAATATAGACAGCACTGGAAGAACAGTAAATAAATATAAACTGTGCCTAAGGCTTAGTTTCCTGAATATTACAACCAATTCTGATTCAATGAAAGGATTTCTATTTATACCAGTAACAGCTGAATTAGGCCATAATATGAAAAAAACTGCTAAATGGTATCACTTTTTTTTATACAAGACTCATTTTTGTCAACACTTTCAAATTCTTTGACTAAAGAAAATGAATTCACCTGAATAAAAGGCACTGGGTTTTGATCCTTTATGAACACATTTATGTGGAATATCCCTAATAGCAAATAAATGAGATTAAATATAGTTACATGTGCTTATGAATGGATTTGCATAAAAATTTAAATCTACAAGCACAGAAAATTTTCCACTTTATTAAAGATATTAGATGAATTGCTATATCCTTTATAGAAACATTTTTGATTTTTGTTACTTTGATGCTGCAAAACCCTCAAGACAGCCTTTTACTTTATGGAACTAGTACTATTTAAAACTATTTTCTTGAATCATAGCCTAGATTGAATTCACAATAACTAGGATCATTAAAACCTTTCTGCTTTCCTATTCATTTTTAATTGAAAAATTATTTAGTATTTTTTTGTTTTAAAGTGCAAATGAAGAGAAGGTTATTTCCCTATCAATTTCAAGATTAATGAAAGAGCACAAATTAATCATACTTCTTCATATGAAAATTAAAATTTTTAAAAAATCTAAGATATAAACTATAAGTTTAGTAGCTATACCAGGCTTGAGATAAACAAATCTTCACAAACCTAATAATGTACAAAAATCCATATTCACAAGTTAAAAACAAATCAAAAGAAAACAAATAAAGAAAACAACAACAAGAAAATGGAGAATTCCCAATGTGATTCAGTTACACAGAGAAACCATCATTCTGGTGTCACAGGATTAGAATTGTAGAGGAAGATAAGACTTGTTTATTATATATATGACGATTGACAGCAGAACCATTTATTTTCTGTAGCCTGGGAAATTAAAAACTTACCTGCAATTGACTCAGTAAATTGTTGTTGTTATTAAATTATTTTTCCTAAATATAACATAATTAATATTGGCATCAGCAGTTTATGTTTGCCACTGTTATCTAATCACCATGGGATATACAGTTCCCCAACCTCCCACACAAATTTGATATTGAGTTCCCCAACCTCCCACACAAATTTCTACATGTGAAAACTCAAGTATAATGTTAAATGAGCTGAAGTAAAAGGCCTTATCTATAACCAACATAAGCACATACATATCATAGATGTAAGTTTATTTGCCATAGCATACCTGCATGAGGACTCACATGCATACCCTTTGTATGAGTTTTCTTTTGAATGAATAGCTGGAAATCCATTTTGTTTTTAAATGCAGCTGTGCAGACAAATGTGTAATCTAAACATATTCCTTTTCCTATTGTTTCTAGGTTTTTTTGGTATTATATTGTGTCAAAAAAAAGAATTCTGTTTCTGATGCAGAATTGTTTCAAGCAGATGCAACCTGATGACATATCAGAGGATGGCATCTGAGGATTACTTTGTACATGTGTTTGTGACTGAATTCAATATATTTCTTCCCTCTTAGTTCTGATATACATACATATGTATTCTTTTATAATATATGTTCATCTTCTTCCCTTATGAAGAAGTTTTCTTTTCAATCCCAGGAGAAAAGCAGGGTATCTTAGACCTTCACCTCACCTTGTCAACTACGTGAATTAATGAAGATTTTGCTACAGATCCCAGGGTTCTGATGAAGAGGATTTCTTAGTAATGACTGTGGTTTTCCTCTTTTGGTACACTGCTCCTGGAAGCTTTTACTTGGTAAATCCCCAGAACTGGGAGAGTGGGGGAAATATATTAAGGGAACACAATATTATTTTCAAACTATAATCTTTAGTCTTAGCACAAAACATTTTCCTGTAACATTTTATTACCACTGATATCCTCTGGTGTTTCCTTTGCATCATTGTATTGTTCTGTCAACCACTCAATAAGTATACCAACAAAACTCACATCTGCAGCAGCTTTATTAATCTTGCTGGCTTTCTGCAAGAGAAATGCTACTACCAATTTCAAACTTTCAAAATCAGCTAAAAGAAAGAAATCAAAGTTCTTTACTGCACTACCGAACTGAGCCCAGCTCCTCATTTTAACTACCAAATGCTGACCAAGAGAAACTACAGACTTCAATAGAAGCAGCTTACTCCGGGAAATGAGTAGTAGCTTCCCAGATGAGGAACAGAGCAAAGCCCATGCAGATGCAACGGAGTATTTCCCTGTATGTTGTCAGACATAGCAAATTCTGAGTTCTTCCTAGAACTCAGAATGTGATAGATAACTTTCGTGAATCCTTAATCTATGGCAAAATGGAGGTTGCAGAGAGTATAAAATTGCGTATCAGAAACTGAAAAACAAACAGAAAAGTCATTTGTAAACTGAGTTTCAGAGACATGGTAGGAAGGAATTAATCAGTGGTGACACCAACTCAAATCATTTAAACATCACAGAATAAGCAAATCTGATATTAACAATATAGTTCCTTTGAAACTTATTAAGTGTAACTAGTAATAATGAAAAATGTATGGTTGGTATAGATCTAGATACATTATTTTATTTAGAATTTCACTGTTTGAGAGTTTTGTGTTTAAAGTTCTTGCAAACTGCGTCAGGATTACAATCAGTGGTGTATTAAAGCACAAATAAAAGGCAGTGTTACAACCTCCTAAAAAGTACAGACACTACTGTTAGTAGATAAATTATGCATGCTCATTGATACTCTGCATCTGTTGATTTGCCAAAAGCTAATTAAAATGCTTTAAAGCCATTATAATGTTTTAGGCACATTTTGTGATTTCATATAATGTCATTTATCTAGTGAGAACCATGCTTATTTGGAAATTCATTTCACAAAGCAACAAGGACACAGCTTCCGCATGCAAATGAATCTCTCAGGAAAGGTGTCTCAAACTGGTTTGACTTATAGTGAACAAGAAACAACATTTTACCTCTACCTACAATAAAAGTTATTGTAACAAGACAAATTCCAATTGATGAATTCAATATGGCTTAAGGTAAAAAAAAAAAAAGAAAGAAGAAAGCAAACAAAAAAGACTTTTCTTTATCTTTGCCTAGAAGCCTGTATGTTCTAGATGATGGAAAATTCAATTATGCTGTGAAACACTTTCTGCTCTCACCAAAAAAAAAAAAAAGAAAAAAGAAAAAAGAAAAAAAAAGACTGTATAAAATACCCACAAAGAACAAACTGAAGCAGGTTAAAAAAAAATCCAACAAATCGTAGCTTATGTTTTTAGGAAGAACATTTATATGATAATAGTTTCCTTCATGTTGTATTTTAATCTTAAGAGGATTGCAACAACAATAACTAGTTAATCTTCTAAGCAATCTTAGGAATTAGAAACTGATTTCTCCATTCCGCCTGTTGTAGTGGTTTCAGTTCACCTTTTTATCTTTTGTGAGACAGGAAATCTGGAGGAATGCAAAACAGGCTCAAAAACTTAAAGAATATGAAAAGGTTCATTAACAGAATTAAGAGAGAAAAGAAAATAATATGAAATCAAAGCAAAATCCCTCTTTTTACTCCCACACCCCCCTCCTCCCTTTTCTCTTTCCCAAACCAGCACAAAGGGCAACACCACACAATCCCCGGTCAGCATTCACAGTTCTCAAGAATCTCTCTACTAGCCAAGAAAAAAGGTTCCTTTGCTATCCGTGGTTTCCNCCCGGGGCCGTGCCCCGGCACCAGGGGAGGGGGGGGAAAGGCCAAGGCCACTCCGAGGAGCAGAGCCTCAGCAGCCATCTTCCCCCCCTCCCGCAGGAGCGGCAAAACCCCAAAGAGAGAACTTCCTGTCTCCTCCAGGCTTTAAATATGGAAATTCCGAAAAGCGCCACTGGTCAAACGAGCTGTCCATCAGCTCAGGCTCAACCTACCACACTTGTACAGAAAGAAGACTTGGAGTCAAGTAGCTTAATTTCTGAAACTACAGCAACCTCCACAAGGATGAATTTGGCCAGAAAAGATGAAGAGCCAGACTGCCAAATGGTTGTAGGAACTATGACATGCAAGATTACAGTATGTAAGAAAGAAGTATGTAGTTCTGAAAGAGCATTTTAAAATACAGAATTAGAAACCTGTAGATAAAAGTTGGAATGAGGTTCACAAAACTCAGAAGGAAAAGTGAGAACACGCAAATTGCAAATAGGAACCAAACAGACGTGAAAAAGGGAATGTCTAACATTGACTGCCTAAACTCTATTCCTGCAGGGAGCAGCTGCCCCATTTTTCAAAACAGCTTCTGGATTACATAATGTATCTGGGAAGTGGAAACCTAAGTAAATCTTAGTCTGAAGAGATTTGGAGTGATGGCCAGCACTGTGCTCTAATGCAGGCCTAAACAAGAATAAAATTTAGTTCCTTTGTCTTAGTTTATATTCAACGCTCTGCAACCAGAAATGCCAAATTCATAGGAGTTGAAATTGAATAATAATAGACATTATGATAATACAGTCCTTCAATTAGGATAATTTTTTGTTTGGATGTCAGGTTAGCTTAGATAGCTCCTACAGCTTTGAAATTGTGAGACTTGAAATGGTCTACCTAACGGTCTCTGATTACAAAATTTATATTTACAAGTAAACTGAAGACAAAAATTTCACTTATATGTGTCTAATTTTCAGCTTACAAAATTGCCTTTGGCTAATATAGCTGTTTAGTACCTGACACAGAGTGAGATTTTGTTACAAATAGAAATAACTGATTTTAGAAGTCTAAATATAAATACTTATACATGTGCTAAATATTCAGGTCTAAGGAATAATAGATCCTTAGTTAACAAACCCCCCCCTCAAAATTAACTCACTCCAAAATCAACTTTTGTAGCTTCACTCAGCTCCTGAAAGGCATCTATTCCCGAAGAGAACTCAGTAGGACAGTTAAGGCATTAATACAGTTCTAGTAGGAGTGACACAGAGCCTATGTGACAATATAGAAGAGCAAGCAGACATCTGTGAGACAGTTGGGAGACGAAAGGTCGGTTCAAACATTATTAGTATGCCCACATAATCAAGTATCTGGTGGTGAGTCAGATTAATTTTTTTTTTTTTTAGAAATTTTGTTGGTATTGTCTATGTTGATTAGATTTTGCCACCTGCAACAGAAGCTTAGTCACCTACAATGAGATCACAATCTGTAGGCAAATATTTATTTTTAGGTAATAAAAAATCCACCCTAATGCACACATTCACTAAAAAACTGTAAGTGTTGAAGGAAATTTTGGGGAAAAAGTACTTAACAACAAAGCATAATTTCTGTGAATAGAGTTTGGCACCTATAATACCTTACAGATCCGAATATTAGCTTTACCAAAAGACCAGTAGTAAGTTGTTGCTGGGAAAAACTGCTGAACAGTTCAATTTAAACTGACTTTATGGAGTTTAAATCCAATCAGGATTGATTCATCCATTTATTAATGGCATTTAATTAACTGGCAGTCAATGAACTATATATTAAGAATTCATATCAGTAATACAGCAGATAATCAGCACTTCACTCAGTTACAAAATGCTAATAAAGACCCATTTTTTTGCTAAACACCCTTATATAACTGATCCCAGAAGATCACAGCTGCACACATGCACATTTATATGCAATCCCTACCAGTGTGGTTTACACATATCCCCATCCCAGAGTGTGGGTGCAGGTTTCCCAAGTGCAAACTCTCCTGTGGATATGTGGGTGCTCCAGCTGAGCATGTATGCTTGCCACTGCCCATGCCCAGCTAAAAGAAAATCCATGGGCAGGAGCAACGTGCAGTCCCACATGCACCCTGGGAAGTTGCGCACGCATGCTGCTCCTGCATTCTGATCACTAGCTGGGTGAAGGCTGTTCCTGAGTCCAATCAGGAGGTGCTGGGCTTGGCCCAGGCAGGAATTCAAGTGCCACAGGATTCCTGAAACCCTGTGGCACTTGAAAACCTGGCAGTGTCCAGTCAGGGTTATTGCTCCTAACCCCACTTCAAGGGATCCAACTTCTTTCCCACCTTTTAAAAAATTTCAGGTTTGCTTCCAGATTCACTCATTTTTAGTGTCTTCCTGTAATTGCCTGGTTTGACCTTGACTGTCTGCCAAGCTCCCAGCCAGCCTTCCTCTCTCTTCTTTATCAGCAGAATGAGTGGATAAAATAAGGTGGAAAAGCTCCCAGATTGAGATAAGACAGGGAGAGGATTTACCAAATTGCAGTCCTGAACACAACAGACTCGGTTTAGGAAAAAATTAAAATAGAGTTGGATTTGGAGAAGTAAAGAAAAAAATTAAAACAACACCATCTTCCATCCTCCCTTTCTTGAGGCTCAAATTTACTCCTCCATTCCTGACTCCTTGTTCTTCCCCACTCCCCAAGCAGTGCAGGGGGATGGCGGAATGAGGGAGTCATGGTTAGCCCATAAATTTTTCTCTTCCTCCTCTCTTTTTCTTCCAGTTTAATCATGGGCTGTTCACGGGCTTCAGTTTCCTTCTCAGGTCCTCAATGTGCTACATTGTAGATACCTGCTCAGGTACCTGGAGCACCTTCTTCTTCTTTCTCTTTGTGTTCACAGCTGTGTTCTGTAACTTTTTGTTTTGGTTTTTGTTGTTGTTGTTTGTTTGTTTTTTGTTTTTTCTCACCCCTTTTTCCTCCCTGGTATTTCCTATGCTTTCTTAAGCACTGTAAGTGCTTGGACAGAGAAAACACAGACAGCAGACACAAAAGCTGGTGGCCTCTTCCATGTTAAACATGATCATTTTGGGGTGATCAGGGTGCTTTTTCACTCAGGTTTTTTCACAACAGGTTTTGGGCAAACATCCTCCAGACAATATACTGTATGTGCACACACTATTTATACCCACAGCATAGCAGGTATTGCCATCCATGATGTTTTTCAAGGGTGGACCTTGCAGGCATTCTCACATTAAGTCAGAGTCAAAAGTCATGATAGAATGCATGAAGGTTCAGTCTTTGCACTTCGTGTCACTAAACCTGTATCATTGAATTTGTTTATGTTGCTGAGATAGTATATTCAGCTATATCCTACTATTGCACTGCAAGGAGGACAGATTGCAAGTTAAGAACAGGTTTTAAAATTTCCCCAGCATCTCTGAGTTAATGCAATGCAAACTCAAACTCAGGTCATTTCAGTTAGAAATGGCAATGAATGTATAGCAGACACAAGATGAAAAAAACTTAATGTACTGTGATTTAAAAATATATTCCAACATATAGAATAAGAACAAGAAAAGTAAAAAGTACAGAAATTCACACTTACAAACTCAGTGAATCGCAGAAAAAGTTTATCCCTCAAATTAAACCTATAAAACAAGGAATTCAAATTCCATCTCTAGGCAAAATCATATTTCCCATCTGTTTCTTATTTATTTTCCCTAATTTTGCAAATTCTCCTCTTGAGAACAATCAGGTAATTTTAACCAAGTATTCATTCTGATTTTTCAGAAAAACTGATCTGGAAAGGACCTTGAGAAGGCTCATGTTTTATTCCTCTAATCCAAGGAGATATAATTCCTGACTTATACTTGTTTAATATGTTTTTAAAAACCCATCCACTGATGGATGCCACAATCTCTCTCCAAGCAGTCTATGCCAGCAATTCATTATCCTTACTGTTGTAATTTTTTTCTCTAACTGGAACATTTCTTGCTGAACTTAATTTTCAGCACTTCTCTATAAAATCACAGAATCGTTTGGATTGGAAGGGACTGTAAAGATCATCTAGTTCTAACCCCCTCACCATGGGCAGGGATGCCACCCACTACATCAGGTTGCCCAAAGTCACATCCAGCCTAGCCTTGAACACTTCCTGGGATGGGGCATCCACAACTTCTCTAGGCAACCTGCTCCAGTGTCTTGCCTCCCTCGCAGTAATGAATTTCTTCATAATATCTAGGCTAAACATACCCTCTTTCAGTCTGAATCCATTCCCCCTTGTTCTGTCACTACATATTTTTGTAAAAAGTCCCTCTCCATCCTTTTTGTATGCTCCCTTCAGGAACTGAAAGGCTGCAATTAGGTCACTCTGGAGCCTTGTCTCCTCCAGGCTGAACAATCCCAACTCTGTCAGCCTTTCCTCATAGGAGAGGAGTTCCATCCCTCTAATATCTTCTTTAGCCCTCCTCTGCACTTGCGCCAAGAGGTTCATATCCTTGCTGTGTTGGGGTCTGCAGAGCTGAACACAGTACTCTACTGTATACATGGTAAACAGGTTGTCCTCCTCTTTGCACCAGTCATTTATCTTAGGAAGACTACCACATGCTCTCACTGTGAAGGTCTTTAGACTAAAATCCTACATTTATTTCATTCATGGACCTGTATGCTGACCATTTCAATGTTTTACAATAAGATCACTTTAGTAGTGCAAGATCACAGATGCTCAGGATAACGTCCAATCATTTTATAGAGAAATCTATTAAGCCAATTTCCCCTGTCCTTGTCTGTATGGAAGCAAGTATTCCAGACTGTACTACACTATTTAAATTCAACCTATCTTTACAAACATGTCTTCAGTTTTTAAAACTGTGTTGAATTCCAGTCGTGTACTTCTATATGGTGTCAGTCCATCCCAATGATAGGTCAGAGACTGATTCTACATTCTACGACTAAATGTCCATGTATGATGTTTTCATTTTCAGGCAAGGAAGGAAAACAAATTATTTTAGAATTCCATTTCAGAATGTGTCAGAAAGTATTAATTTGCCAAAATCATATACTTACTATTACATAAGACAAAGATTTTAGTGATACTACTCTATTAATTCCAAATTATGTGAGTTAAAGAGCTGAGATATGAGTTACAGTATTTAACAGGAATAGAAAGTCCATGAAAAATATATAAATGTAATACTAAAGTGAAAATAACTGACTATGCATTTCATTTTACCAATAACATTTTAGTCTACTTTTACTTAGAAAAAGAACCAAAAGAAGAAGATTACAGCAGACTCTTTTCCCCAGAAATAAAAAAAGCCCAAACCCTATCAATGATGCCAGAAAAGCTTCAGCTGCAGTTTCTCTCTAACTATGCATTTTTAGTTGATATAATACAGTCCTAAGTCGTCTGTATCCAGTAGAACTTGTATTAGTTGTGAAAGCAATTACTTGTAATGCTGGAAAAGCTCATTAAACTTCTTTTTTTTCCCTCTTTTTTCCTTTTTTTTTTAACCATAGAATTGAGTCCTGTACCACTGGAACAATTAAGCCACTGGTGAATTGTATGCATTTGTCTGAAACCTCCTTGAACAGACAGATATAGCAGGTCATTCTCTGATTTTTCTTTTCTGTCCATGCTAATACCTCCTACATCTTGTCAAGCAATGACTTGATTAACTTAATTAACTGCAACTTCTTTAAGGTCTCAATACTTTCTGTATAACAGATATGACACAATATATTTGATCTGTTATTCTTACATTCATTCTAATTAAAATGTACTTATTCCTTTCCTATCTTTGCAAAAGTCTTACTAGTACTATATCCACATGCCACACAGACACAGGTTTGATGACTTCCAACTTAAAAAAGCAGTTTAAGTGGGTTTTCATTGTATCATGTAAGTCATGAGTTTCATTTGCACACTGCAATAAGAAAATTTTTTTTTAAAAATGGCATCAGATAGTTTTATAATACTTACAGTTGCATTTAAAATACCTTTTGGTATAAAGAGATTAAAACATTTTCATGCTGATTTCTCCTGGCTGCATATGGGTTCCAGGAATGGAAGACAGTTACATTAAAATGCTAATGGTATTCTTGAAATGGAGGAGCTCTTCGAATTAAGAGTACCTGCACGTTAATAGTAGAGATCAGTCAGTTCTTCCCTTATTGTTGTCAATAATGGAGGGAATTCATTATGTCCTATAGTCTCAGCCTACAATTCTTGCCTAGGAAGATCAAATATATGTGAAGTTGTTCAGATACACCTACACTAGTATGAGAATCAGTCTCACCTCAGGCTTAAACATCACCTGTCTGTGTAGACATATAGAACATGTATACATATTACAGTAATATTTTACTTTATCCTGTACAACCACAAACCTTGGTCATGTAAATTTGGTGGTGCTTTTAATCTGTAAAAATCAATCCAGTAATGGGCAAAATTCCAAAACCTAAATTAGAATCACAGCGGCTGGAGTATGCTTTCTGCTACTCCAGAAAGGAAAAGGTTTGTTTTAGGTCCTACATTATGTTAACATTTTCATCAATGACAGTGGGATTGAGTGGACTTGCAGCAAGTTTGCAGAAGACATCACGCTGAATGACATGCTGGATGGAAGGGACATCATCCAGAGGGACCTTGACAGGCTTGCGATGAGAGTCTGTTAAAACCTCATGAAATTCAACAAGGCCAGGTGCGAGGTCCTGCATGCGAGTCTGTGCAACCCCAATCACAAAGACAGGTGGTGCAGAAAATGGATTGAGAGTAGCCCTGAGAAGAAGGACTTGACATGTCGGTCAACAAGAAGCAAAACGTGACTTGGCTATGTCAGTTGGCAACCCAGAAAGCTATTCACAACCTGGGCTTCATCAAAAGAAGTACGGCTAGCAGGTCGGCAGGGTGGTTCTACTGCTCCACTCTGCTCTGGTGAGATCCCACTTGGAGTATTGTGTCCAGCTCTGGAATTCTCAGTACAAGAAGGACAAGGACCAATTAGAGTGGGTCTAGAGAAGAGCCACAAAAATGATCAGGGGGCTGGAAGACCTCTCCTATGAGGAAAGTCTGAGAGAGCTGGAGTTGTTCAGACTGGAGAAGAGAAGGCTCTGGAGAAATCTCATTGCAGTGTTTCTATGCTTCAAGTGGGCACATAATAAAGATGGGGACAAACTATTTAGTAAGAGCTGTTGCAATATGAGACATAACGATTTCCTCTGGTGTGGGGTTCCCCAGAAGCTACACTGTGTACATCTGCTCTGCCATCATCCTCCACGGGCTGCAGAGGTCTAAGACTACTGATAGAGCTTACACAGTTACTAGATTAATTATTTTGCATTACTTGAGTAATACTGCATGATCCAACACACTGGTGTTGGTCTTAGGTTAGTAACTCTCATGGCAGTCTGGACAAAACTAACTTGGCTTAATGCAAGACCTCTAACTTGGCCGTGAATTAAAAAGTGCAACTAATATAAGTTTATTCTCTTCCTATTTAACCTTATCTGATTATGAATTATCTTTCTTTAGGAAATCTATTTCATGCATAATTTATTTGATTCAAACTCCAACTTTTCACATCTCCTCAGAGGTTTAGACACAGATACAGAGTGACCAGAAGAGTTTTCCAAGGCCTATTGATAGCTCAAATAGGTCACACTCTCCAGGTTTCACATAGTACAGCTTTTCCCACCGTGCATACTGGGCTGTATCTGTGTTTCTAGTTAGAGGTTTTCCAGCAGTTTCCCATTCAGTTCAATGAGCTAGCACCAGAAGCACGGGCAGACTACTATGGGCTGTCCATTCAAGTGCTGCAGAAGGAAAAGGAAAACTGATTTCTCTGTCCACTACTTGTTTCTCTTTTTATGAGTATTTAATTAGTGTTTGGTACCACAGTGGTTCATTCAGTGTGAGGAAGATATCTCCAAAGAATATTAAAACCCTGAGTTAGTGCTTTTCAAGGCAGACATCCCATAAAAATTCTTATATAGACGGCTTTGCATGTGGTTGCATTGAAATAATTATCTTCGATTGTAACCAAATTACCAGATGATCCAAACTATACTTGTAACCATAACATATTTTATTCAATATTTATTATCCTACTAGTTTAGCTTTAAAAGCAAATATTTTCTACAACCACTTACAATTTGTATTACAATTAAATTTAACTGTGCTAAACGAGAGCTCTCCTTAGAGTACTTCTGCTTCTAAAAATATTTTGTTTTTTGTTTAGGTAATAGATATTTTCTCCACTTAACAACTGCATTTTGAAATTTGCCCTGTGTGTTCAGAGAGGCATAGCTGTGCTTTTACATCTATACACTCAAACAAATATTATCACTAGGTCAGATGTAAAGTACTAATGATTTTAGTAGAGGTTACAGGAGATCTGCAGGGTATGAAATAGAATATCACGATAAAACATTATATTTTCAGCAGCTACTGAAAAGTTTGCAATTATCACAGAATCACAGAATCAACTAGGTTGGAAAAGACCTTTGAAATCATCGAGTCCGTTATGAAGGCCCTTACTAAAAGCCATATCTGTGTAGGCAACATAGCCACATCTTTTAAGTGTCTTAATATAAAAAAAAAATCCACTCAAGTTCACAGAAGATAAATAAAAAATGCAAAAATGCAACACTTGAGAGTTTGCACAAAAGGAGCATAATTTCATTTTCAACAAACACAGTTCCAGTCAGATTTCTGCCAGAAAACTTGAGAACCTAGACCAAGAACAAAAGTGGTACAATGTCCTAGTTTCTTTCAGTGCCTGTGCATGTTATCCACTTCACATTACTAAAAAAACCCCAGCTAATCTTTTTTTTAATTGGTGACTCAGAAAAGCTGTTCAAAATTCTTCTTATGATTACGCAGATCCTTGGAGATTTATTTTTCCCAAATATATGCGGATTTCTGTCAGGTTTACATATAAAGTGACTTTGTAAAGTGGACTTCCTACAGGCAAATATATTCTTCTCTAAACTGAAGTGTTTTGCTGCTGTTGTGTCCTCAGACAAGTTTTTTAAGTACAGACATTTAGGAAAGAGTCGAATGACTGCTCAGAATTCCATGGAGGAGAATAGTGACCAGTTTCATCATAAATATTGCATCACTGGCAGTAGCCCAAGATAAAGGTGTGAGATATAAATATGTATCACTGCCAAGAAAAGCACTTGTAAAGCACAATGGGACAGGAACATTTCACAGCTTTTGTTTTGTTTTGACTATGTATTTGGGAAAGAAAAATGAGAAAGCTAAGAGGAAAAAAAAAAAACCAAGAGAAACAGAATAGGTAGCGAATCAAATACAGATTTGACACTGAGTAAGATCAAGGTGTGTAGACCTAAGAAACAGATTTGGGTTGTCCAGATTCCAGCCAGGACAGGGTTAATTTTTGCAGTAGCTGTGAGGGGACATGGCTGGGACACAGAGGTTGTTTTATACTACCTCAGACCATTGCCAGTGATAAGGGAAAGGGACTCTCTTCCAAGGAGAAGGGGTTAATTCTGGTTGAGCAAATATGATGTAGGGAGCCTTCTGTTATTGTCTGTTATTTGGGGGTGGGGGCAGGGCAGGGCGTGCACATGAATTGGTTCTGACTTATATCCTCTGTCATTGGTATCATTGCTGTTACTGTTCGTTTTATCTCACTGTGGTTTCCAGTAAACTGTTCTTAACTCAACTTGTGATCTTTGCCTTTTGTGCCTTCAGTTGGAGGGGGGAAGGGGAGCAGTGCATGGTTTTAGTGGGAGCACTAAATTGGAAAATGCAATTTCTAAACCACAACAGGGGTTTATGGTACTGTTCCTCTTAATGAACTGAAACATGAACCATTGGTTTTTTTCTTAAGAACAATTCAGAAAACTGCAGATTTAACTGGGTGCATTCGTACCTTAAAAGCATGGACCAGGACATGGTGAAGTCATCTTGTGGAAGAATTCTTTCAGCTAATCACGAAATATGACTGGGTAAACTTAGTCAGAAACCAGTGGGTTTAAATTCATGGCTCAAAACATGCACAAGTCTTCCTCTTACTACTCGTCTGTACCAAACACAGTGTCAGGTGCAAATTGGTGCTAACAATGTCAGATACCTGTTGACTAAGAAGATTGGCTAAGAAGAATTTACTGGAGCAAAACTGAGGTACTTGTGCCTAGGTATTTGAACTCTGGTAGTATGATCCCCACCCAAAAATAAAGACAGTAAACTGTAGTAAGATTATTTTAAATAATGCAAATAAATCCTCACAGAAATTAGTAATATAATTAATCAATACTTACGTATCCATAAAAAATATACTTCAGCTTATCTGTTGAGATACAATCTTATTGTTTACTGTGAATTGTAACTAAATTAACTGCAGTAGTGTTCTGTCCCTGTCCCCAAATAAAATGTAATGAAAGCAAGTTCAAAGTATGCTTTTTAGCCAGTGTCATGTTCATTGATTTCAACTTATCCATCTGTAAAAACTACCAAGAGTAAATCCCCATCTTGTTACTGGAGAATCACCCTATTAAAAACACATGATGTCAGCTAAAAACATATTCATTCTTGTTATATACTTACTTTCTAACTGCATCAGTTTTGCACAAAGTTTTAAAGTGGAATGAAATCTGGTTTTTATAGATAGTCTGTTAAACTCCAGAATTTAGTGTGTAATGCAAATTCCTACAATTTAAAAATGAAGTTTATTTTTCTGAGAGGCTGGAAATCTAAGATTATTTTTAGATTTGCAGCTTCAGATGCTGAAGCCTGAAGTTTGATGCAGCTTTACAGTTTGTAACCCAATATCCTTATTTGCACAATGGTCACATATTTCAAGTACTTCGAGTGAAACAAAGTATCTAACACAACAACAGCTCTCTGATGTATGAAATAATCACACAGTAGCACCCAAAGGCAAATCAGTACAGAGATAATGTATAACAAAAATCAGCAACAAAAATCAACTCAGTGCATCACAGAACATATAAAATTTTCAATTCAATAGGAACCAGCTCCTTTTGTATTCCCCCTTTGTATGGGAATACAAAATTTTGTAAGGAATGATTCTACTTATTTCCAGTCTGAATGGCATGCTTGGGTATACAAACCAAAAATATTAAGTAGAAATAAGAAATTAGTACTAACTGTCTGTATGACATAGTGAGTCTGTTGCTACATTATTAGGCTTTGTTCTAGTGTCCTTATCTTGTAAAAGAAGTTAAAAAATTGGAAAGAGATCTGTGAGCAATAAAAATAAAAATTTAAGAATTTTACTATTAGTTTTGCCAAGAGATGGAGGCAATTGCAATCTTCTAAGATCATCTTTTGCTGCTGAACAGGTTTTTCTTAGCATAAAAGGCCATACTATAGCCAAATAGCTGTATGTTCTGGATTAAAAAGTAATTCTGGACTGGAAATCAGCAAATTTTAAACAGCTGTTTAAAATTACTCAGGAGGTCATGCAAGATTATCATAACACCTTTCTCTGACAGTAAAACTTGCCACCCAGTGTATAAATTAGCAGAGGACACATGCAGAAAAATTAAACTGAAGTTCAGTTTTCAGCTGCTTTCACAGGCTCCAGGAAGATAAATTACTCCATATACTCAGGGCTAAGCTTATATAACTAACATGTCCTGACTGATAAGAATGGTATATTCTCACCGTCTGGTAAATGAACCTGCTTTGCATCAATGTAAGAATAGACGGGTTTAATTTTGTCTTGGTAATTTAAAAGCATGATTAGTTAGAGTAACATCTAAAACTCCCAAATAGGCTTTCCTTGTTAGCCAGAGGCAGGAATAGTTATTCAGTAAAACTGTTTATCAGCTATATTACCTATAACTGAAAAATGGCACTCATTCCATGCTACTTTGGATGAATTTTTAGAAGACTGTGAACGTAAAGTTGGTATTAAATGACTGCTAGATGTTGATGAATTATGCCTATGATCACAGTAAAGAACCTGATTTATTTGGAGAATCTGAATTAAATTTTGAACATTACATTTGATACCTGCTCAATATTTTATATTATCATTTGTAGACGACTGCTAGACTTCAGTCACCCTTATCTTGTACAGACTGTAAACAGCTCATTCAGATTTTCATTGCATCAGATCACTGCAGAAACTTATTCATATGTCTGTGAGCATATATAAACTCAATTTTCTCATGCTTTCACTAGAAGGGTGTTTCTAACACATTGTACCAAGATGCAACATTATTTACCATCTTTCCAATTTTTGAATGGGGACACAGATTTTAAGTTCTCAGACAAAATTTAAAACAAATGTGTAAAAGAGTTACAACACATCTACTATAAGTAACAGCAATTTTCTTTCACGCTAGGTTGCTTCTTAGGTGAGAACATGGGTCCTCTAGATCTTTTCAGTAGACTGGAGAAAGATTGGTTCCTTGGAAGTCAAAATTAGTGTTCTGCTGCATAAACTTGAATATGTACTTGAATATGTCTTGACAAAAAGTCTAGTTATAGACTCTCACAGGGTATTTAAAGAATTAAATTAATATCAAAAATTTTCCTTTTATATCTGTCCTTCCACCATTTTGGAGGATATTATATTGAAGAGCAGACACACAGGTTTGTTTTACAGACTATCCACACCATCTGCTTATATTTAACAGAAGATCACATTTTTATTTTTATAATTCATATTTTTCTGATGCTATTAGTAATTAAAAAAAAAAAAATCATCTGTATTACTCAGAGACAAAGGGTGGCAGATATCTTATAGGTCAGACAAGTTTCAGACTCTTTACGGTATATTGATTTTAAAAATCCCATATTAATTTACAAATGGACATAGACTCAGTTTCCCAGACAATTTTCTTCTGTCATATTATATGCCTCAAAACACAATGTTAAATTCCTTAAACATGTATCAGTAAATAGTAAGGTAACTACTATCACATTGTCTAACTCAAAGGGTACAACAAGGGACTTACCTGGTATAGCACATATTTGAATGGAGAAATAATAATCAAGGAACCCTATTCTTGCACTATTGAGAGAATTTACTTCAGTTTCACTAAATAGCTTAGGAAAGACAGACTTACATATGTATAAGAAACACTTTAAGGATATATTTAACCTAGTTAATGATATTGAAAGCTGAATTAAAAAAAAATCTACCATAGTTGAAAGACATTTTAACACATACTAAAACAGGCAGAGAGCACAAATACTGCTCTGGCTTAGAAGACATGCAGACTCACCGTTTTAACTGGAGTCCTCTATGACATACACGACAATATTGTCCAGAATTATGAGTTTTAGTAAATTTATGCCTGAAGTTACTGGCCTTGAACTTAGTGTGTCAGTCACAGTAAGTAATGTGCATGCTAAATCTGACATGGAGTTAGAGCTTTGAGCTGGGCCCCACTGAGGGACTGCTATAGTTTCACAGACTTTTGCTTAGGTCTTTTTATCTTGCTCTGAGCTTACAGAAAGTATAGAACTTAGGTGAAAAATTTAGAGTTAATGACAGCTTGTGGCAACAATTTTCAAAATGGAAGGTGTCAGCATCTGAAGATTTGATTCGTATCCACCTCTATTAAGACACTGTGTTTTGGAATCTGTCAGGAATAAGGACAACTCTTGTTTTAATTAAAAAAATTATTGTTTATTACAAGAAAAATAAATTGGAAAAATAACAGAGTCCAAATTCTTAAATTAAAATAATAGAAAAACCCGAGATAGCAGGATTGAAGAGCCTTGAAACCAAACTGGTTATGTGCCCACAGCAGAAATCTTTGGCGCTGGGTTAACTTCAGCTAATCTGAGGCAAAATTCTCTTAAAATAAAATAAAAGGTCTCTGAACAGAGATAGGCCCTTCCCCTCCCCCACTTACCCAGCGCCAGGGGAGCAGATGATGATGCTGTGTCCAGATGCTTTGGTAGGAGGAAAAGGGGCAGGCCCTTGTGAAGGCCAGCCTTATACCCCCTTGGCCCTTCCCAGAATTCCCCACTGTCCAGCCCCATGGCCCAGTACGATTGGTGGGTTCTGAGGTACATCAAAAGTTTCTTTCACCAATCAGGCATTTGCTGGGGAGGGACATTGTGGGAGTCCCGCCCCTGGAAGTGACAGTTGCCAGTCAGGTGGACTCCTCCTTCGAGGACGACAGCTCCACCCTAAAGGCGGGGCCGGGGGATGAGACCTCGGTTTGAAGAGGCGTGCCCAAAGGCTGGGACCTGCCCACCCTTCTAGAACCCTCTGGGTTCCCAAGTTGTTTGTTGGCTGAGTTCATCCATGTTTAATAATAGGTTCATTGTATAATCAATTAAGGTCTAGAAAGTTCTGTTGTTCTCGGTTGTCCATTGGTTCTTTATTATTGTACCCTCCCCTTAGGAAATTTTATTGGATCCCGGACCTTTGTATCCTCCCCTTACCTGTTTCCCCATTGGTCGCGTCCCTTAACTCCTCCCAGTTTTCCCCTCCCTTATAAGACCCTGCGCACCCTCAGATCCCCGGAGTTCTCTCTCCAACCTCCACCTCTCCAGAACCTGCTACCCATCCCCTAATAAAGGGAGACCTCGAGGGAGGCCCCCTCCCGCAACCCTTTGCCTTCTTCACCTTCTTCCACCGCGCTGCACTCGCCTTTTCCGTGGAGCCAGCTCATCTCAGCGCGAGCCAGCCGCGCCAAAGCCCTAGCAGCGTCACCCCTCGTGTGGGCAGGCAGGGCCCTGCAGCAGGCGTCCGTGGCTAAAGGGCGGCCCGGGACCGCAGGCAACAGGACATGGATTTACAGAAAGCATGGAAACTCCATAATTAAAAGGTATTTAACAATTACTATCTTAACAACTTTAATGCTTATTAACTTGGTCATAAGATGATTTTTATATGCAAAAGCCAATCACCTAATTTTCATATATGACAGAATCATAGAATCACTTAGGTAGGAGAAGACCTCCAAGATCATTGAGTCCAACCTTTGATCATCACTTTGACAAACAGACTGTAGCACTAAATGCCACATCCAGTTATTTCTTGAACACCTCAGGAATGGTGACTCCACCACCACCCTGTTCCAATTCTTAGCAATCCATTCCACAAAGAAATTCTTCCTGATATGCAA
>VZTH01002984.1:1409738-1430053 GCA_013397815.1 Aleadryas rufinucha | reverse complement strand
GAATTTGGCCCAAACCAGGACATATTAATATAAAATTAGAAAGGTTAATATAAATGTAGCAGAATTTGCACCTAGAAATAACTTGATGCTTACAAAAGGCATAACTAATTCAGCAGTATGACAGTCTCCTCCATTTGATTGTGCTAAAGAATGGTCACTCAGATGCAGAATTTAATCCAGGTGTCAGACCTAGGCTGGAAGAACAAGAATGTCCGATGGTGCATGGAGATGCTGGTCCCAGTATGGCACTGACCAGATTGAGATACTCACGTGTGCAGGGGGCTGGGCTTCCCCCCAGCCCAGACACTGCCAGCCCCTTCCCTCTTCAAGGGAAGGATGAAACCCATCTCACCAACCAGATGTGCACCCAGGGGGCACCCAAGGTAAGTGCTGAGGAAAGTGGCAATACTCCAAAGTGTAGTTCAGATGCAGTTGTTTTTTTTGTGTGGCTTTTCCTTTCTGTTTTTTTGCTCTGTCTTCTGTAAGGTGAGTGAGAGCCTCTCTTCCAGTGCATTTAGACCACTGAAAACACTTGCTCCCTGGATAAAATAAATCAGAAGGGACACTTTTGTGCTAGCTTATAAGTAAACAGATTTTCTGAGATGCTTGGTATGCGACACAAAAGCATGGTCTGACTGTTGATAATCTTTTTTGGCATGCCCTGTAGTCTGAGGAGAATCCGTATGTAACTGAAGTAAGACATCACTGGGTGGGTACTCTAGTGGAGGAAAGTAAAATAGAGATTGCTCATGCCTGAGACAGTTCATCAGGAGCTAGGTATGAAACTTTAACTTTGTGTAACTCTTGTTACAACTCTTGTTGTGTACAAATCTGCAGTATTCCCTAGGGAACCCATTATTTCCATATTCACTTGTAAATGTTTCCTTATGTGTGCAGCTGTTTACAGTTTTAGGTACACTATTTGTCTGGGTGTGGGGCAACTAAATTGCTATCAAGTGATTTTTAGTTGAACTTCCAGTTCAGTCCCTAATAAATAGCATACTTTTAAAAAAGAATAATAACACAGGCTTGATGCTCTGGTCCTGATGTTTGATAGATTTCACAGCATAACGTAATTACAGGAAAAGAGATTACCTTCTAAGACTAGGAATAATTTTCTCTGGGGATTTTTTATAGTAACAGTGCTGCTTTAATTTCAGGTAAGTTATGGTGCTGATAGAAAGTTGACAAAAGTATTCAAATTCAAATAATAGAAGTTATTTGCCTTTAGACACTATGAAATTACTTTCCTTCCCCTCCACCTGTTAAAGACAACATTAACTCTTTACAAAACTTAAATTTTGCAATTATTAATTATTTTTATAACTTTCACACCTCTTTTTTTTTAAATTTTTCCCTTAATTTAATGCTCTGCATATATATCTAGAAATAATCAGTTCCTGTGTCTTGCTGTATTTAGGAACTACTTCTTCCTGTATAGTGTTTGAAAAATAAGCACAAGTGCTTCTTACCAGATACTCCCTCCCACGTCCAGTTCGGTGCTGCTCTTTCCGGTTTTGTTTAGAGATAACTTTGACCTCACTTTTGAGTATTTCACTTATTTATTTATTTATATGCCATAATATTTTACCTGCTTCTATTCAGTTTTTTTCACTTCCTTTGGCAGATGGAGATTTTTTCCCAAACTCAGAATAAGCTACCAGCCATCTTGCAGCTATGTGTTTGTACTGTCTTTGTTAAAATCATAGGGAAACAAAATCAATACATTTTCTTTTCTGCTATGATTTATTGTGAAGAGGAAAGCAAACTAATATCTTGATGCACTAGTTATACATAATTTCATTTGCAAAGCACCCTTTCAAATTTCCCTATGACTAAACAATTCAAATTGGGGTTTTTTTGTCTTTGTTTTTCGGGTTTTTTTGGTCTTTGCCTATTTGAGAGCTTTGTATATTCAGGGTAATATTAACATCAGTGAACCTGTTGCTGTCATATTATTAAAAGAAATTCTCTGTATATTTCTCATTTAGTGGATATTGCACTGAAATATTGCAGGAATAAATACATAGATGCACAATTTACAGTCGTGGTGGTTGTCTATTGATTTGTTAAAGACAACCAAAAATTTCTCATGGTCATGTACTCCACCTTTTCTATTTTTCCTCCTATAGCAGTTACTAAAGTGAAATTTATGAACCAACCCCTTCATTCTTGAAACCCATTCTTTCAGTATTTGTTAAAGTATAAAAAAAACACAACTATTTTTTAGTCAGAAGTGAACACCAGAATATGATGCAGGAATAAATGTCCATAATGCCTTCTTCTGAACTCACTATCCTTAAAGAATGAGGGAATGATCATCTTTTCAGACATGTAAAATTTGTATTTTGCCTTTTATTTTAAATATTTGAAGACTTATTATCTGTTTTTCTAGGGGATTTGATTTGTAATGGCACGGAGCAATGGGGGGTTTATTTTCATTCTAATGTTGATTATTTTTTTTCTGAATAAAGTTACAGAAGAGACCACATATCAGTGCTATCCTTTCCTTACCTAATCATTTTAAAGTCCTGTCCCTTGATGCAATCCACCTTCTAAGAAGGCTACAGATTCCTTACTCTCCTATGCTTTTGCAAACGATTTCTGTCCCTAGGGAAAAAATGTGCTATCAAACTTCTCCGGATATTTTAAATTTAAAAAGTCTAGGTATCTCTACAGTGAACCCACAATAAAATATTCTGTATTTTCTATCCAGTTTTGTGGATTTGATCTTTGCTTTAACATCAGTGTTTGGTGCCTTGGGATGCTTTCATGCTTGCTTCTAATTAATTTGGTCAGTTTTCACTGCTACCTCGCTAGCTTTACATTCCTTCAGTTCTTTAATTACAGTTCTTCATTTGAGACTAGTCCTGGGGTGGTTTATTTCTGCATATGTATGAAAATATTACATTCGGTTTTGCACCCTGGAGTGCTTTTGACTGCAACTATCATCACTTATTCTCGGCCTTTAAGAGCTCAATTGCATTCACATATTAAGGACACACACATCCAATTTCACTGCTGGCAATCAAGAAGACAAAACAGTATCTGTAGTTCAAGGATACAAAAAGAAGGATATCTTAAAAAAATGTCCCAGGGATCTTGCTATGCAAAATAGTCCACAGGTAGCGCCTGTAGAAACTTCATTCTGACTTTCATCATTACAGACACGTCTAAAGCACTGTCTACTCAAGGTTAGGCAGTAAGAAAGATTATCTAGAAGTTTAGTGAAAAATCTGAGCTGTTTTGAATGCACTTGGGAGAGTCTTTCATCAGAGTGTGTGTGTGTGTGTGTGTGTGATTAAATCTGTGCTGCAAAGCCTGTGTAAAAGCTATATTGCTACCCTTCCCTTTAACCCCCTGGGAAGGAGCACTTGGTGTGGAAGGAGAAAGATCAAAACACTCAGCAGAGGCTTTATAAGACTGGGGCAGGGACCTGAAAAGGAAAGATAAAAGTTGAAACTGAAAGGTGATGAAAGCATTGAGTATTAAACTACAGCCAAAGACCTTTGTAAGAACATGTGACTCCCTTGCAAAATTTCCTCCCCTTCCCTCTCACATAGGAAGATATAAAGAAAGATATTATTGAACAGATGAGAAAAGTGGCTTCAGCAGCCTTTTCTTCTGAATCCTGTTATCCCAGATTGGAGGAGAGGCAAACAGCAGCAATTTTGCTACCTTTCTTCTCTGTACACATATTCAGCATTTGTGCTTTTTGTACATTGTGTGTAATTTGAAAACAAACACATATATAACTGAAAAATAACTATGACATCACAACTGTATGGCAATACATGTAGGTAAATAGCCATGCTTTGGATTGGTCTGAGTATGCCTAAACTTAATTGATCACTCAAAACATCCAACTTCCACAATTCCTAAGCCCTATTATCCAAGAAAACTCTTCCAAAAATGACAGTGTGATCCTATTCTTTATAATAACAATTTCAGTCTATTAACTGAACTGTCAGTACTGAGAATTTGTTTCAGACCACTCTTTCCCATTGGACTCTTTGTCAGTGCAGACACATAGAATTCATGAAAGCGTCACATGAAATTCATGAAAGAGGAATTCCAAATCAGCAAGCATCCCTTCACAGCCAGTATTCCCAGAAGGGACAGGATAAGTTCCTACTGATGGGTTTTGTGAGGGTTTTCTAGTGGGTGGAGTTGTTGTTGTTATTGATCATTTTTAGTACATCAAGCATGGACAGTGATGTACACTTGTGAACAATCCCAAAAGTGATGTGGCAGAACTGAAAAGAGTATGAATTACTTTCTATGTTGGTAAGATACTTTTGCTACAAAGAGAAATGCATATTATCAGTGAATGACAAGATGACTTGTTCAGCTCTGCTATGGTCAAGCTGAAAACAACAGTGAAACAATTCCCACTTTTATGAAAGAGTCAGTAAGTTTTGCTTAAATGCCTACATGTTGCCAAAACCATTATTTTTGATATAGAGATAAGAATAAGCCTTCCTTTAGTACTTTAGCCATCTATTCTCCCGTGTTTATATGTTCTGTCTTTTGTTAAGGTGCCAGGGGAAAATTTATTTTGTACAAAGTGAACAAAGTCAAGCGGGCAGGGAGAAGCAGTGGGTCCATCTAAAACTCAAAGCACAACTATCCAAATGTTGAGATTAGAATCTGCACTACTGAAAGGGCATAATGCTTTTAATGACTTAATTACCAGAACAATCATAAGCCATGGCTTACGAATGAATGATTTTTTTAGTAAGCAGTTGTTTTATCTATGCCTTATTTTAGTAAATGATTTGGTTTTGCATCTCATGATATTAGATGATTTTGTATAGTTGATTTTAAAACTATGAATGTAACTACTGTACAGTTTATTAGTGTCAAGTTTATAGTTACAGCTTGGATGAGACTAGTGTCTACCTAATCAGAGAGGCTAAATACTAGGTGGCTGTGTAGAAGACTGAGCTTTGACATTCAATATTTAGTAACCTGTTAATTAAGAGGGAATGACAAAATTGAGAGAAGATATTTGCATTAAGCATTATCTTTGATGTTAGAGAATGAAATAAGACAAATGAAGGCAGAAGCTTACTGTCCTTTTTGGCAGACATGATTAGCTAATTGTATTTAAGATTCTATCACCACTAATAAGAGTAATTGATTTATTGCTGTTGATTTTTGGGAGATTTGGTGGGGTTTTGGTGGTTCAGATTTGGTGTGGGTTTTTTTGTTACAGAGTTTTGTTTTGTTTTGTTCTTTAATGGCATAGGAGATAAGCTTTTTGGACAGCATTCGACATGATGTTTTTGTTGATGAGAAAGAATTGGTTATATCAGATAGCTTTTAAAAAGACACCACTTTTAAAACGTTTAAGACTGTGTTTTGGGCAAAAATCCTCTTGCAATATAAAATGTTTGTATTATCCCTGTTCAGTTGGGAAATTTACCTAATTCACATTCTTGTACTCTGTCCTGGGAAAGATTACATTGTGAAATATGCTGCATCACTAAATTAACATCTGGTCTTAAATAGTTTGCTTGGGGCTGAAATAGCTCTTGTGGTGTGTAAAAGATGCCAAATACATGTCAAAAAAAAGACTATTCTGGCCATGATAAAAACCTGTAAAACTTTTATCTTTCCTTCAGAAAGTTCACATGAATCGTCTTGAACATACTGACTGGATGAGATTTACATCCTCAGTTACTTAAAGAAATAAAGAGAAGTCATGCACGCTACTACATCAGAATCTTTTCATAATTGCTAAGCTCTCACAGAGATGGGAAGGCAAGCACAGTAAGGAGAATGTTGAGCTACTCCCTTAATATGGAAGCAGTTTTCCCAGCTCTAGCCCTGGAGTTTCTGGTTGGTTTTCTTTTGCTGTTAATAAAGGACATTTCCTTTTTTAAGCTTCCTCTGCTGATGTCAGCCACCCTGATTGTCCCTGCAAGAACCACTTTAAACTGACTATGCCCTCCAAAGCACAGTTTCTGAGAGGAAATTGAAAACTTGAGACCAGATTGCTTTAACTTATGTAGTACATGTAAGTTATTTTATCTTCAGAAACTTGTCTATACATTTTTCTCCTGACACTACACAGCATTTCTTTTTCGAGGTATCAATATGGTTTTTTATATCTTAAGCATGTACTTATGGTCAGTATCAAAACATCATGTTTTAAGTGTATGCCACTATCTGATTTTGGAAAACTCCTTCAATAAGATATACTAAAACACCAAAAGCCACTATTACTATGAGGTTTATTTCTTGTTCATAGTAGGAAAGGAAAAAATCTAATAATCTTGATAAGAACACTTTGGAAAGGGCAAATATTTGCCTTAAGAGAGGCAAAAAGCAAAGTTTATGAAACTAAAAAAACCCCATGAACATGCTGCAACAATTTTAAGTCTTACCAATAAACAGCAATGAATATACATTTAACTCTGGAAAGTTTTAGAGAAATTCTATATTACAGAGGAAACTTTGTTAACTCTGTTCTCCAAGCATAATTTTGAACTTAGTGAAATATGATGGAAAAATCCTTTGATAAGTTTGACATTAATTTGATTATGGCCAAGTTTTTTTAGACTGGACTGCATAAAAACATTATTTTCTTATATTTTTATATTGACATATATGTTTGTAAGAAGTAGAATGTGGAAAAAATAGCATGGGCAAGCAAAATAATACAGAAAATATATAATACTTGAAATACCTGTGGCAAAAAGAAGAGAAAAAAAGCATTTTTCAAAAGTTTTGTAATCTGAGCTGAAGAACTTGTGCATTTCCTATGTGGTGAAAAAGAGAAAGCAAAAGACAGGAGATAACACTACAAAATTAATTTACTGTATTGACTTCCTATGGTTACATATATGGAAAAGGGATATAAATTAGGGAGAAGAGGAAATATTTATTTAACTAGCTGGCTCTTGCACAGAAACTCTATCGTTCTCTTTATAGAAGCTCCCTCTTGTCAATGTTGGCTTCATCACCCATTCCAGATATCTGTCTTGAAAGATATATTAACAATACCGAAATTATTCTGTCTGACCCTTGCTTATATTTTTCACTTTGCTGAACAGTCTCACATCCACCTCCCTATGTTTCACGTGGAAAAGAGTCCTTTCCACATGGTTGTTTACCTTGTGTTCTCTGATCCCCTAAGACAGATTTACTTTTAATTATTTATGAGGAAAATGTTAGTGCTTAAACTGTGGTGTGAGACTTCTTCTTTCTCTGTGAAGCTATTTGATTCTCTGTGAGGCTATATAATGAAAAAAAAAAAGAAAATTCTCGATGTTCCCTGTCACATGTTATGAAGATCAATGTTAAAGTCTGGGAATGAAACACTAATTCATTCTAGGCTTTATTTGGTTCCTATATTTGCAACACTCTCAGTGCTACTCACACAGCTAGCCATCACTCCTAACAACAGCATCCCTTTCCCCTTTAATCAGTAAAGGAATATATTAATATATTAATTGTCTTCAGTTTTCCCATGCACTCAATTACAGTACTCTATGACCCGTAGTCTACACTCTCATCTGCAATTCAGTTCTGAAAAGAACTTAAGCAGAGTGTACACCCCAAAATCACAGGGAAAAAAAATTATTATCATGAGTTGTTTGGCTATTTAAATGTAATGATGTTTCTTCTTTATCAGTGGGCAGCTGCAACATTTTACAGAAGAAAAATTTCTCATTAAAAATAGCAAAAAATAGTCAAATTATTTTGATCAAGACCGATTTTGATTGTGAAAATATTTCATGTAGGTTTCAGGAAAACTTCCAGAAAGAACCCTAAGTACTCACCAAAATATAAGTAAACTAAGAACTGTTAAGTTCTTGAATCTAGGAACTCTTTTTGTAGCTAATTCTATAAAATTTAAAACATTTTCCCCTTTTCTTAGCAATATACATCAGCTTTGTTTAAGGCTGTTTTTACTGTGGAAATTATGATCAAAATAACTAGTGGAATGAAATAAAAATAACAATTCTCTCTAGTTTTAGAGATTTAATAAATTTTACTTTATTTAATGTTGCTAAGGAAAAGCTACTATTCAAAACTATCCTATCAGATTTTTTGTTTAATGTGTACTGAGCACACAGTTACCCAGTAATCTCTGATTGAAAGTTTATTATATACGACTGAGAGCTGTTTTTCATTTCTTAGGTCAAAACTGTAGGGCTAAACCCCATGGAAATCACCCTTTGACTTCCAAAGAAAACAGATGCATTATGTCAGACTTTGAGAGAAGGATAAATATGGAACCTCATGATGTCATCATCACTCATCCACTTTTCAAAGTACAGCATTGAGATACTCACAGTACGTGTCAAAAGAACAAGAGGATGCCTATCACTTTGCAGGTAGTCTAATAACTACAATAGATTCCCCCTGTTGTCAGATACTTAATAGTGTCTTCCAAAAGAAAATTCAGCACATCTCAAGTGGCAGGAAATTCTTCTTCTTCCTCCTCCTCCNAACTTGCAAGAAACTCTTCCTCTTCCTCCTCCTCCTCTTTTTCTTCTTCTTCTTCTTCTTCTTCTTCTTCCTCCTCCTCCTCCTCCTCCTCTTCTTTTCTTCTTCTTTTTGTCCTTTTTTTTCTTCTCCTGGAAAAGATAAACTCAAATCTAAATGCAAATCACATGTTATCAGATTAGTATATTGGTCTTTTTTATCCCATTGGTCTTCTTTTTCCCATGTGTATTATATGTCAGTTGTTTTTGACATGCTTCTGCATAAAAATAAACCATTAATTTCTCAAATTCTAATTATTTCAATAATGTTTTTTGCTTGATGACATATATACAACCATAGAGCCTATCTATTGCTCTTCAAAATGACATTTTGGTGCTCTCTATAAACAAGGATTTATGACAGAATTTGATGCCCATCATTCCCTTGTTTTATCAGCTTAGAACCAATAATGAAAGATTTCCTGTTGTTGTTTGAAGAAACATCATGGAAGACTTGAAAAAGATGACATATATAAAAAAGAATGCAGTGAAATATTTTGGTAATCAGCTTATTACATCTTCTGTGAGACTGAGGATTTCTGTGTATTTCCTGAACTGTATAACAGGCATTTGCAGAGATATTGCTTCCAGTTGCCAATATTTGCTGTACAGAAGTACCTCAGACACAGCTGTTTCCAACTGTGCTTTCTTGGACAGTGGCAGACAGAGAGATGGCAGATGGGCAAGCACCTGCTTATTTTAGATTTTCAGTTAAACAGGCAAATCAGTACCATTTTTGAAAAATATTGGTTTAAACCCAAAGTTTTGGGCAGTAAAAAGCCCTGAAATTAAACGAAGATACTCCTTATTGCCATAACTTTCTTCTGCCAAGTTTTGAATTTTTCCTTCCCCTTGTCCCTCCCATTGTTTTCATTTCTATGACAGTCTATTTTAAGTCTATTAAGACCTGTTGCACTAAGTAGGCCACAATATTTTTTCAAGACATCTTTGAAAACAGCTAATAAGTCTCAGAAAATATCTTCTACATTTTACATTTTACTTTGTTTGAAGCCTTTGTCTCAAGTGCTAGGAGGAAGCCGTTCCTCAAATTTAGCATCTCTTTGTGTGGTTTTTGTTCTTATTTGAGTTTATTTTTTGTCATGATTTTTATAGGAGTGGTTTCATGAAAACTTATGTCAAATTTCTGAATATTTTACCTGCACAAATTAATATTTTTGTTAAATAATTAATGTCTTTATTTCCTCTCAGGAAGTGAGTTGATGTTAAATTTAGAAGCACTTAATTTAATTGCACCATGAGGTGTGAAATGCTTCTCTAAACCTGTATTGCTCAGCTGAGGGTTAACCAATTAATTCACTGTACATTTGCATAATTTTTTTTTTTAAGTATTACTAAGCAATGCATTTTTCTCATTTCTGGAAACTTGCCTTGAGAAGCATATAATGACTGTATGTGAGTTTTCACCTACTGGTGAAAGGATAAAATGGATTTTTCCTATATGCAAGCTAGTTCTATACTTTTTCTTGACTGAATATGTGAAACATAACACATTGGATAAAATATCTGTACAACTACACGTGCACCTGCATTATTTGTATGCACAAGAAAGTTCAATTTCTAGAATCTACAGAGATCAAGACATGGCCAAGTACACGGCTCCATGTCAAAAGGCAGAGATGACTTAAGGTCTTCCTTTGACCAACCGTATTCTTAATTTTATCTTTAGATTTGGCATGAATTTGGTTGTGGTTCTGGGCATAGTCTGTCTCTTTTTCCTTGAAACAGGGTACAAACATTTCAACCAGATGTTTGCTGTGTACTATCATAGTACATTTTGCTAAAAAATTACTTTAATAATAGTATCTGACCTGGACTGCCGCATAAATAACTTTGTAGCATGTCTAAAAATATTCAAAATGCTTTTATCAAGTACAATTCAGGTGTTAGTACTAAGTAACTCCGATGGTTAGCTCTAAAATGATTTGGTGAGGCTACAAAACCTAGACTAAGAATGTATACAAGGGTGCTGGTTTTGACTGGAATAATTTTCTTCAGAGTGGCTGGTATGAGGATGTGTTTTAGATTTGTGCTGAACTCAGGGTTGATAAAACAGAGATGCTTTTGCTATGGCTGAGCTGGGATTACACAGAGCCAAGGCCTTTTCTGCTTTTAGTATTGCCACGCTGGGAAAGAGCTGGGGGTGCATCTGAAGTTGGGATGGGACACAACTGGGACAGGTGACCCAAACTGACCACAGGGATATTCCAGGCCATATGGCATCATTCTCAGTACATAAAGTGGGGGGAAGAAGGAGGAAGGGTGGATATTTGGAGTGATGGAATTTGTCTTCCCAAGTAGCCATTGTAGACGATGGGGTCCTGCTCTTCTGGAGGTGGCTGAACATCTGCCCACCCATGGGAAGCAGTGAATTAATTCCTTGTTTTCTTTTGCTTGCAGGCATAGCTTTTGCTTTCCCTATCAAGCTGTCTTTATCTCAGCCCATGAGTTTTCCAGCTTTTATGCTTTGATTTTCCCCCACATAATGCTTTTTGGGGAGTGAGGAAGCAGCTGTGTTGGGCTTGGTTGCCGCTGCGGTTAAACCATGACAGCAAGATATTTTAGAAAGAGAAACTTTGATTATTCTATTGAAAGGTCTTTACACTGAAAATATTCAAATTGAATACATCACTCTTAGCAACAACTGAATATAGAAAAGGGGCAGAAAAAAATAGGTCAGTATAAACATATGATAATGCAATATAAACTGCTTGCAAATTGTTTTGAAAAACTCAGTCTGAATCTGTTCTATTGATGGTCACAGACCATGCATCTGTAGAAGGAAAGAAATAAATTGTCAAACAACGAACAATACTATAAGAACAAAGTACTGATAATGCATGCCAGAGATTTTTTCTTTGCTAGGATTAATGTTTTATATGAAATTCACCAGAGAGAGAGACAAATCCCAGTATATTTAATTCAGCAGGAAGAAACTTGTCTTGATAGGTGAGGCAAAGTAATGCAAAGGAATTATATCTCGAAGTATGTGCTTGTGCCACCCATATGCACAAAAGAGGAAACAAAACCCCAAACCACTCCTCCCTCAAAGAGATACCTTGAAGATTAGGGTCTTTGAGAAGCAACTAGGTTTTCTGTGCTAAATTCCTTTCTTCTGAATAAATTTTTTATCATGCCTTTTCTTCCCATGAAGAGACATTAATGTGAAATAAATAATTGTATAATGTCTTGCATATTTATTAATTAGATAGATACTGCACACCTACACTTCCTTCTAATTTGATCATATAAACTGTTAGCTTTGTCTTCAAGCAAAGCTATTTTAAAACATTTCCAGTCCAGACATTTTCTCATTTAGATCAACTTATTTGTCAGTTAATGTGTCGCAAGTGTCTAGCCATCTTCCAGTTATCCATGGACAGCTTTACTTGAACTGTTTCAACATCCTATTTAAAATGTAGTTTATCTTTCATTTATGAGTGAATTTAAACCATTCAAAAAAAAAAAAAAAAGAAAGTATACTACATTTTCCCCATATCTTAGCTCTTACAGTTGCTTCTTAATTAAGGGCATTGGGTATGAATTATATCTCTAATAACTTAATAAGATTGGTGTCCAGTTTATTGAGAGATATTGTTTTTATTTATGAGGACACTCAAGAAAATCTTATATAACACATAATGGACGATACGAAGTGCAAGGAATGCCCAAAGAGAAAGAAGGTCCTTATTGGATATAGAACACACTATATAAGGTTGTATTTTGGAAATTTTATATACTCTAGTATTTACCAGTGGACTGTAAGAGATTCATACATTTCTTTCCTCAATATGGAGCACTTTACCACTCTCTCTTACCAATGAAATAGCTGAATCACATGGGTTTAAGGTAGGAGAAAGATAATTCTCCTGGGGAAAGAAAAATCTTTAAAAAAAGATTCAGGAAATTTGACATCTTCTCATCTCTGCAACATTCTGTTAGTTTTCAATTTAGTTTTTCAGCACTAACACCTCTGTTAAAATTGAGGTTTCATTTAAAGAGGGAAAGTAATTCTGCAGTGATATTTGCAAATAATTGCATTTATTGGTGATAATAGGTTGATAAAAGAGCTACTGTATTCATAGGACAGCTTGCAAATGTTGATTCTTGGACACTGATCTCCACAGTCAGGAAATCTACCTTTGTTTTGGAACAGGGCTGTGCATGTCCACAACATCACTGATATATCATCAAATAAATTGATCCTGAAGAGCAAACAGAAGTCCCTCACTTAACTCTGCATGAATAGGACTACCAAATATCCAGTTATCTGCCTGGACACGTGCCCTTTTCCGCCCAGACCTCCTCTTGGGATTGTACACATGTACAGACCTGTTTATAGATATATATTCGAAGTTTATACTTTCCAGATACACTAGCTATATTACCCACACTTTGTCATAGACTGGATTGAAAATCTGTAGTCTTGTATGCTTATTTCTGTCCTGTCAATCTAAGAGGAAAAGACAAAAGGTCTGTCCATCAGGCAGTACTGGAAGACATCAATAATTACTCATCAGCTTACATTATAAGAATTCACACTTGAAGCATGAGACACGTGAGAAAATCGACAGAAGCTTTTTTTTTCCAAGTCTCTTTGAGTGCTTAAGCCCTTCTCATCCTGTCCAGAATCTAAAAGCTCCGGATTTCACATTTTGATTAAAAGATAGAAGAGAGAGATAAACATTATTCAGATTAAAATAAAAGGTTGAAGTATTAGCGAATACAGAGTGGCAGATGTTTTTATAATGCTTGTCACTCAGGCTAATATTTGCACATCAGGAAGTGCTCTTTCTGGTGGCTTTCATAAAAATAGGTGGGAAGTCAGGCAAATTGTCAACATTCCTTCTTAAGCAAATAAATATTCTCACATCGAGCTAAATAGAGGAGAGGATATGAAGGTAATCACTTATCAGCAGGTGACCACTAAACATTTAGGTCCTTCTTTGCCATATAATACATTGCGATGTCCTGCAGAGCAGAAAAAAAATCATCCAGACTTTCAGTGAAAGGCTTAGAAACCTTCAGCTGAAGCAAGCTGCACAGATTTGCTAACTATTCCAGTCTCAAAATGAAAGGTCAAACAAGTAATAAAACTAAAAAACAAAGAAAAGCTTACCTACTGAATATTAAAAAGGGCCTTGCTACTCAGTTAATTTCCCTTCTAAAATAATCTTCATGCACTAAGACTTTTCTTTTTTAACAGATTCTAACCTGTAAGAGCGCTTTTTTTGCCTGTGTCCTCATATCTCAGTTGCTTGGAGATCTCAAAATCCATGTGGGAAATTGGAGTCTGGTTTTACAAAGTAATTTGTAAACTTGAGGTCATGGACTAGGAAAAAAAAAAAACCAAAAACTCTTTGTCACTCACTAGTTGGTCAGGACTTACAACACAAAAGTTTCTGATCATAGGAGAACTGATGTGAAGGGCTATCAAGAGTTCCCTAGCCCAACCTGCTGCTCAAAGTGGGATCAGCTGTGGGATAAGACCTTAGTGTTTAGGGTTCAACCTAGCAGATCTTGAAGAGCTCCAAAGATACAGACCATACAGATCCTCTGGGCCACTTTATCCATTGTTGTGGAACATGTTCCTGTGGGGAAAAAGTTTCTCTTTATATCCACAAGAAACCTTTCTTTGTTCAATTTATGCAAATTGTCCTTCCTCCTCCCCCATTTATTTTTCATACGTATTGTGAAGAGTCTGGCTTCATCCCCTCCATAACCTCCTTGTAGGCACTCACTGACTGCAATTATGTGCCTCCAAAGCTGTCTGTGCTTCAGGCTGAATTTTCAGTCTCTCTTCACAGGGCAAGTTCTCCAGTCTCCATCGTCTTTCTGTCATTCTGCTAAACTCTGGTTTATTAATGTGTTTCTTGCTTTGGGGTGTCCCAAACTCAGCACACTTTTGCAGACACGGTCTAACAAGTGCTAAATAAAGGGTGATAATCGCTCACAATCTGGTGGCCATGCTCCTGTTCATATAGCATGCAATGTTGTTGGCTGCATTTGCTGCCAGGTTATACATCTGGCTCAGGCTCAGTTTGCTGCCTACTGGGCCTCAAGGCCTTTCCCAAAGAATGGATCCCAGCATGTCTATCCCCAGACTGTGTTATTCCGATGCTCCTCTGTCCCAAGGAAAGGAGTTTTTTCTCTCAACTGAATTTCATAAGTTGCCTACCAATCCATTTCTCCAACATGCCTGGGTCCCTCTGCATGTTGTCACCATGCTTGAATGTGGTACCCTATCCTAAAGCTAGTGTCATCTTTAAACCTGATGAGCATACAGTCTGAAATCTCCCCCGTTGGTAAAGACCTTGAATAGGACATGTCCCTTAACAGGTCTCATAAGTACTTTATTTGTTACCAGTCTCCAGGTAGAACATGACCTATTAACCATGAACTTTTGAGTTCAACTACCCAATCAGTTTATCATCTTTCTGGTTATCTATTATCAGGACTGTACTTTTGAAACAAGAATACTGAGAGAAGCAGTCATGAAAGTCCTGCTAAAATTCACATAAATTATATCCACTTTTCTCTTCTTTTTCCCCAAATAAGAGAGGTCAACCAAGTATGTCAGGCATATTTATCTCTTATCAATTCATGCTGACTGCTCTAATTCACTTTCTTTTCCTTTATGTGTCCAGGGGGATCAAGTACACTCTCAGCCAGTTTGTGAACCACCAAACTGAGCGGTGTGGTGGACACACGTGAGGGAGGGGATGCCAGTCAGAGACACCAAGATGGGAACCTCATGAGGTTCAACAATGACTTGCTGAACCTCATGAGGTTCAGCAAGGCGCTGCACCTGGGTTGCTGCAATCTGATATGAGCTGCAAAGGCACATTCACAGCTCAGGAAGCCAACAATATCCTGGGTGGCATCAAAAGAAGTATGACCAGCACGTTGAGGGGAATGATCCTCCCCCTCTACACTTCTCTGGTAGGAATCCACCTGGAATATTGTACTTATCTCTGGAGTCCCAGTACAAGAAAGGCATTGACCTGTTGGAGTGGATCTGAGGTAGTGCCACAAAAATTATCATAGGGATGGAACATCCATACTATGGTGAAATATAAGGAAGAAATCTTTTATAATGAGGTTTCTTTAACATTGAAACAGGTTGCCTAGAGAGGTAGTGGTATACCTGGAAACATTCAAGATGAGGTTGGATTGGGCTCTGAGAAACTAGATCTAGTTCAAAATGTCCTTGCTCATAATTACTCAGGAGTAATTGGACAAGACAACCCTTAAAGCTTTCTTCCAACCCAAATCTGTTTGTGACTCTATCCCACACTTTTTAAACCATGAATTACTCTTGCAACAAAATTTGACAGAGAGAAATCATATAACAACCTTTTCTTTTCCAGAGAAACTGAATTATATGTTCATGTAGCAAGAGCTATTTAATTGATCTAAGCAACTATCTAAATGTTGGGCTTTTTTTTTTACCCAGTAATACCTCTTTATTTCAGAGCTCTCTGTCCCACATGAAGTCACAATTCTGAACATTGAGATCTCAAGAGTCAAGTTGTAGTGCAAATCCTTTTCTGAATTCTCTTCTCCTAGAATTTACATGTGACTGATCTTCAAGCTTTCAATTATTTTTATCATGATAACAAAGAGAACAAAGAAGGATAGAGTGACTGGTTGGAACTGAACTGAATCTGCCTGATTAACGTTTTGATATGGGATGATGAGGAAAGTCCATGAACTGTAGAGAAAGTAGTGCTGCTCTCTGCTCAAAGAAAGCAAGTTTATGGGTGCCTTGAACATTGTGTTTCATTTCGGCACTGCCTATATTAAGAACAATACCCTTGATTGTTAATCGCTGGCTAGGAGTTTCATTTTCATGGTCAGTGAAAATCTAGTTTTACTGGATATTGTTTATGAAGGTGAACAAATTTTGACTTTTTGTTAAGCTGCATTTTTCCTTTTTCTGGGGGATTTTTACTTCCTGATCTCAACAGCCTTGGAGGGTAAAACTAAATGATGACATAAGCTTAATTTGTCTTCACCTGTCATTAAGAGTTTAACACCCATATTCAGTGTAGTAGTAGCTTCTTAGCAAATGTTCCTACAGCTTCTAAGATAATGGAATACTTGACTTCAGTTAAAGCCATTAGGGCTGCCATGAAGCAAACAATTGCAGCTTTGCACTATCCATGAAACCTAACACAGAAATTAAACAGGCAATAAAAATTTGAAAAATACTAATGTGAATAACCTATATATAAGGTTTAAATACGAACATTTATATTTGAATTAAAATCAAATCAATAGTACTCATTCACTAGCTACATAAAACCTTCCTTTTGATGTTAGAATTGCATATTGATTTTAATGCAACTTAGATGCAGTCTTCTCAGGATATGGTTTACCATAAACTTGATGATCTGATGCAAGCGCATAAAACATCTGCCTGTAAATACTATTATACATTTAAAAAATTCTGGAATACTCCATCTTCCTTGCAAATATTTTATTTTCATTAGTAGAAATATTTCGCAATTTGTTTTTAGTTTCTTGGTACATGACCTCTTATGAAAAAGCCCTGAAATATTTCATATGCATGATATCATAAGCATTGGTATAAGAAGGATTTTCATAAAGATTTATAGTATTTTAATGGAGTGGTTTATTTCTACCAAAAACTCCATTGCTGATCTTTAAATTTTTGTTGAAAATCTGATGTTGCATCAGACTATTCTATTACTTCATTGTTCCCTTTAGTGTTTTTCAGTTTTGTTAATATAATATTGTTTATTCTCAATGTTATTTAATATAGCATTGTTTGTGCTTTGAGATCAGTATGCTGCCCATAGAAAAGACATGAGTATGCATAGGACAATTCTCTAAAACAGAAATTTTTTAGGATGAGTGCAGTGAGACACTGTAACAGATTGTCCAGAAAAGCTGTGGATGTCTCATTGTTGGAAGTGTTCAAACTGAGGTCGAACAGGGTTTTGAGCAACTTGATCCAGTGAAAGATGGCAGAAGAGTTGGACTGGATGATATTTGAAGGTGGCTTTCAACCCAAACCATTCTGATTCTATGATCCTATGTATATCCTTAGGTCTATAAGTTCTATCAAACCTCATTGCAAATTCAACCAGGGTCACAGTGTTCATAGTTATACTGAGTACTATCCAAGTATATTTCCCTGCTATGTCTTTGCAACCATACCAGCTCACATTTATTGACTGCAAGAACATTTCATTGCAGTCAAATATTATCTGAAAACCTTCTGTCTTATGCTGCACTCAATAGAAGAACTTCCACAAAATTTGCCTGGTTATCCCTCCTTCTAGGGAGTTGCTTTTCAAAAGCCAGTGGAGGAGGAAATATTTCATTACATTAACATATCGCTACTTTACACTAAGTTTGGAGCAAGTTGTGTACCTTTACATTTCCCTTTATTACCTAATCCCTTGTAACTAAATGTCAACTTGTTTACATTCTCATAAGAGTAAATTAGAAATCCATAGGACAAGGCAGGAAAAAAAAGAGGGTGAATTTTCAAGTAATTGTGAGTACATCCAAGCAAATCATCTTAGATCTGCTTTGGACATGATTTTAAACAAACTTTAAAGGTGGGGAGATGTCGCTGACCGCTTGGCCGCCCAGGGGCCAGGCAGGCGACAAGCTCGGTGCTCCCGTCACCGTGACAAACAGGCCGGAGCCCAGCCATGAGCGTCCTGCCCTCACTCGAAGGGCAGGTCCGCACCCCCCGCCAGGGGCTGGCTGCAGTCGAATAACAAAGGAGCGACGGCGGAGGCAAAGGAGGAGAGAGGGACTCCTTGTTGCAGCAATCCAAGTCTTTATTCCCCAGCCCGGGGGCCGGGAGAACAGGGAGACATGAAGGGGAGGCAACAAGGAGCCAGCCTGATGGAATGGCTCGATGGAGTGGAGCCCCGACTGACCCTTGCAGGGACAGTTATACAGGGGGTGGAGAATGGGAGGAACAAGGATACAACCAATAAGGAAATGATAAGGGGTGACACATAACCAATAATATAATACAAGGGGAGGAACTTATTTGAACAAACCAATGACAGGGATAACAGAATTGAACTTTCTAGAACTTAATTACATAAGCAATAAAGGCAATACATAAACAAAGAGAAAGAACCAATCCACAACCGAATAACACAGAACATACTCGATTGGGGGAGAGGTCCTTCAACCAGGGAGACACCCAGGGGGATGTGGCATAAACCTAGGTGCCACCCATGGCACTGCCCTCCAACCTGCCCTCCTGGGCAGGGAAATCCATCCTCATTAATATGCACCACTACAGGGAGATGTAGAAATGCCATTTGCAGTTTATACCTATCATGGTGTCAGAGTTTAATCTGATTTCTTATAATTAATTCAATTTCCAAGATGTCTTGAAGGGAAACTTAAAAGGAAATGAAGGAAGGAAGGAATTCTAAGAGGAAACTCTTTTGAAGTTACTTGCAAACAATTGACTTGAAGATTGAATGCTTAAAAAAAGACAACATAAAACTGATAATGATAGGGATGGTATTAAAGAAAATCATCATAGTAAAGGCCTGTCTTGAGGACTGTGAAGCCCAAAAAAGTATTTATAGTGGGAATTCTGGAAAGATGGATGGTTAATGGATAGTTGCTGTTAATGAAATAAAACAATTGTACTAGTAATGCCTGTATTCGAGAGACACAAAAAAATCTTTTCAGAAAACAAAAAAGCTCCAACCAACAACAACAACAACAAAAAAAACCAAACAAAAAGTGCTGCTGAGAATTTGTACTCTCTCTTTAATTTTCAAGTTTCTATTATTTCATTACAATAATTGGCTAGAACCTAAATTAACAAATTCCATAATTCTTCTCTTATAATTTAAAAATAAGCTCAAAGAAACTATGTAAGACATACATTTCATGTTTCTTTGCATTAGGAAATGTTTCCTCTTTCTGATAAAGACGAAGAGAGTTATAGCAAATATTCCAAAAGAAGTTATGGAAAGGGCTAACTTTCTCCTTTGCTTGAAATGACTTCAGAAATGCAAAATTTAGTTTGATACTTCTGAAATAAAACAATCTGAGAGGCCAAAGGCCTTAGCAAAGTGGTAAAAGGTTTGCTTGACACTTTATGAATTACACTGCAGACACAGAAAAATATGCATCCTCTTTTATAAACTGTGGCTAATCAGGACAAAGGAGCCTCACTTCTACAACACATAGATTCTGTGATAAGAAACCTGATGTATAAATCATACTGCATTTTTTTTTTTTTTCATACTGGGTTTTCCCCCCCCCCACTAAGTTTTGGGCATTTTAAGGTTTTTTTGGAGGATGTTTACTGACAGAAAACTCTCATAGTAAGATAACACTTTGAAATCACTTGAAAGTATTAAGAAGAGAATTATTGGTGTCATGTATATGAGGAAAAGTATACACTATATATTCAAGTATTTATTCCTTTAAATTAAACTAGGAAGATTATATTCTTTCACCAATAAACATGGCAAGAAAGAAATTCTTTGTAACAAATGTTAGTTTTCTAGTTTCCCTTTAAACTAATCTATTCTTGGAAAATGTTCTGCTTTAGTATCAGAACCTAAATAGAACAAAACAGGCTGGATTAGTCTTAAAAGTTTGGAATTTTATGGTATGTCCTGTCAAATTTTCTCAATGTCCTGATTTGACACAAATTGGAGGAAAATGTCTGAGATGAACGTCCTCTGATAGAAGGCAGGTTTGAGCAGCCCCTCCCCCACCAGGTTCAGAAAGAAATTTTCTCAGAAGAAAGTGAAAAAACCTATTTATTTAACA
>VZTH01002984.1:1363502-1409677 GCA_013397815.1 Aleadryas rufinucha | reverse complement strand
AAAAAAAAAAAAAAAAAAAAAATAATGTTAGATAGTAAAACCTCTTGCTGTGGAGAAAAACCTGGGCAGATTCAGAGTCCTTTGTAGGTGTGGCTCTGCCCTCTCCAGAGCTGGGGTTCTGCATAGGCCCCCCCTGGGCCATGGTGTAAGATCTCCCAGTGATGTTCTTGTGTTGCTGAACAGTCCAGAAGAAAAGAAGAAGAGGACAAAGCCCCAGGGGAAAAAAACTTGCTTGCCTCAGCTAGCAGGCTAGCTGAAAAGCAAAGGAGTTTAACTTCCCACCTCTCTCCTGAGAAAAGAGCCGAAAGCTGGGGAAAAGCAGGAAGGTGCTTCGTTGGCTCTGCAGCTGTGAGAGCACAGGGGAGTGCATGTGTCCTTGAGCACAAAACCGCTCTGAAGAATTCGCTGGACTTCTCTCCCCGCTCTCCTGGACCCAGTTTAAAGGCACAGAAAGGCACAGGATTCATGTCTGGCATAGAGCAGGAGATAGGGGATACAGCATCATAAAGTCACCCCAAGAAAATCAAGGAAAACGAGATTCTTGTCAGACTATAAATTAATATTTTTGTCCTACAAAAATGATGCTAAGGAAACAACTGGAATCATTGCTTAGACCATAGATAATTCTACCGAATTATTTGAATAAAGTTATATCAATGCAAAATACATCATCAAACAGAGAGGAACACTAGAACAAAAAGCACAGTAAATAAGGATGGACCATTGCATTTGCATGTTTAAACACAGTATGAAATTCTGTAAGTAAACTCTTACAAGAAAGAAGAAATACAGGTATCTTCCCTATGTTGAGACAGCTATAAATTTCTCATTGACTCTAGTATAGATCAAAGATTTATTGAAACCTAACAGGAATTAAAAGGATAAATACAAAGAAATCCAGATGCCTGTCTTCTTCTTTTGCTACCTTTCCCTAAGACTTAAGCTGTTTGAGACCTCATAAGACATGCAGTATAGCTAATTAAAGAGGAGTGTGATAACACCCAGCTGTTAATACCTCAGTTCCTGCATGTTACAAGAAATTGTATTCTGATGAGGACTCTTATCTGGACTGGCATTACCTTTTCAGCTGATATGGGCTGGAGACCTGAAGGTGAAGCATCAGACACAAGCTGGGCTACAGCACATTTTAAACAGCAACAGAGAGGGCTCACTTGCTCTTCAGCTGAAATATTTATAATGGAGAAAAAATGAGGGAAAAATTTATTTAGATTATGTATGTCTAAATCATGATATTTGCATTTTCCATACCTGAAGGTGAGGTTATAACCTAAGATTTTGTTAACCTTTTTATTAATTTAGTAAAAGAAGAGTAAGGCATTGTTAGTTTTGATGAGTTATCAGCTTTGGTGATTGATATAGATAGAAAGATGTGTGGATGATTTACTACTGAGGTAGGAGGTGACTGGATTTTTAATGAGGTATTAAACATTGCACTGTGAAAAACTGGTAACTTAGGCTAGGTTAATAAAGTTGCTTTGACATTTATTTTTGATAAGGTGCTTTATAAGGATAAGTCATTTTGACTTTAAAATCTCTTGTGTGTATTTGTAAGACTATGTTAGCCTTAAATCCATTCTCATGCTATGATCTAAATACAAATGGGACTGTGCTGAATCAGTAAAATATTGTTCTTCAGATTTGTTTTTCAACAAATATTTTAACTGACATATTAATGCCCAACATATGTCATGTTTGTCAAGCAGGAAACACAAACATGACAGTACTTATTTGTTCTACTGTTCATCATGACTTTGAATTTCAGCAGCAAAGGTAGTTGACATACTTTTCTTTTGGTTTATGTGCTTTTTATTTAAGCCTCTGTAGAGATGAACTAAAAAATTAGTAAAAACTAGCTTTGGTCACTGAAAATTTAAATGGAACCTAATTTTTCAGATATGGCTTTATAATAACTTTTTACTGACAAGAAATAACTCTAACAAAGTTTACATATTTTCATATATATGTTTTTAGTTCCATAAGTTTCCATTGCCTGCTAGAGAAAACACTCCATTTTTCCTTAGAAATGTGCATTAGTCAGGCAGAAAAAACATATAGAATGGGTTACTTAACTGAAAAAAGCAAACAACAACATTACAAACAAAGTAGTTAACAACAAAAGTTAGGTGGAATTTAGACTATTGATGTGTGTACTGAACTTGATTTTTCCACCTTTGCTATCAGATTTTGTGCTTCTGCATTATAACTATCCACTAAATTTGACATGTTCCTCTATTCAAACCCATTTTTAGCTGATTAAAGAATTCTGTAACTTGATCTGTGACCCAGGGGAAAACTAACTTTAATTTTGTAGAATAACGGACTTAGAAATACAGATCTGAAACTAGGATATATGAGGAACATATAAACCAAGAAAATGAGATGAAAGACTTGTTTGTTCCTTAAAGAAGGGACTAAAGAGTACAAAAGCAGGGCCATGGCTACTAAAACAATAAAGGAAATATAGTAACAAACAGCTTTTATTTTCTCCTAGGTCCATCTTTTTTCTCCAGATTATTTCTTCTTCCAATAATTGCCTTCAGAAAGATGAAGGACACAGGGCACTGAATTAACTGATAGGTTCTACAAATACTCTCTTCATGTTAACCATAATTTTAGCATTTAAACTCCAGTGTGAGTATACATTGTTCTTAACCTGTAAGTGCCATATATCTTAACCCCACCTTTCTTTTATACATGCATTTTCAGTAACTGATTAATCTTTTGCATCTATTTTAGTCCTGATGTCTTTCCTTTTCTGTTGAAAAGGAATTTGAGGCATCCCATCATGGCAGAAGACTAAAAGAATAGACTGGTAAGTGCTCCTTGGTATGGGGTATTTTTTTTTGCTCTCTACACTTTGATATTTTGCAAAATCACCAAATAAATGAAGAAGTCCAAGTTAACTGTGGATGCTACATCACTCCCAGGAGCAGGACTAGCTTCTTTCTGCCTTCATCTTTCCTTTGCAGAAAAGGTCTAGGACAATGGTAGACATAGTATTCATTTGGAAAAAAAAAAAAAAAAGGGAAGAACTATCACCTAAAGGGCAAATTGTAGGGAAAAAAAAAAGTGGATGGACTGTAGATGATGTAGTGTTCTTGAGAAGCAGATAAGATAGACAGAAAGTCAACAGTGTGAAATGTACAGCTTGGATGATAAAAAAGAAAATGGCAACTCTTAATTACATATGGTACAGTAAAAAAATATTAAGAACTGATAAGCAGTTCCAGCTTTCTCCAGCTGGTTCCTGTACTCTGCCATTTATACTTCAATGTTATTAAATGGGTGAGAGAAAGGAAAATTCCATGACTGTTTTGTGTCTCTTTTCTTCCTTTAACTGATTCTCTGTTCCCCTCTGACAGTGTGATAGACAGGGTTTCAGATTTGCAATATGCCTCATCTCACACAACAGACCACGTTGGCTCTTTGGAGTCAGTCACCACTGGAAGTTGGCCAGGAAGGCTGGAGTTTAATCTTTTGCCCAGATGTTCATTCTAGTCTCTCCTTAGGTAAGAGGCTGTCTACTCAATTTACTTTGTGGAAAAGTATCTTACCTTCTATAGCTATATAAATGTCTTTTATTTTTACAGAGAATGATCTCTACATAATTGTCTGGTAAACAACTCCTGGCTTTAAAGTGTTAAGCTCCTGCCCATACAGTTTTGGTGACAACTAAACAGTCTTCGATGTATAATGTTATCTTCTACTGGACCATATAGGAGAAGGGGCTGATTAAAGTCTCAATGCTGAGACCACTCATGACAGTTAATAAGTCCTTGGAGGGGACTAAAAGTCAATTTCGTTTACATAATCCCTCTGTAAGAGGTTGCCCTTGTTTTATGTATACACTAAGCTTGTGGTAGTTGATTAGGGTCAGAAAGGCATGTTTTAATAGCAATAACTATTTAATGTGCTTTTTTGAATGTTCGTATGTTCATATTATAGTGTTTTTATTCAGATGGATGTGGTATTTTATACAAAGGGAAGAAAGATGTAAGACAGTGACCTTATAAGGAGTGTCAGAAATAATATTTGGGAGCTAATAGTATCAGGACTTCAATAACTTGCTGGATACGTGACTCAAAAAAAATTCTAGAAAGTTGTTAACTAAATGAACACTAGCATGTTTAGGTCATCTTGATGAGAAGATAAAAGGAGAATTTAATAGAATAATAATAGTTCACCACTATTAGTAGTTAATAGTAATTTGTAATAGTTCAGGCACTTTTTGCCCTTGGTGAAGCTTTATATAATTATATATTACCGTAATAAATATATCTTTAAAAATCATTCTTCAGTTCCTATTGCAATACTATATTGAAAGTTTAAAGTGGTAACTAATCTGAAATGTTTTTATGACATTGGTGTTACTTTCAGAAATTAAATTTTTTAAATTTAATGTTTAGTCACTGTATGAGAAAACTAACAATGTTTTTATCTCTAGCCCAGTTGAGATGACAAAGTTTAGTTCTCTTCCCTGGGCTAGGAAAACATAAATACTGCATAATAAATTTTTTTTGCAATAGCTGAACTTGCTTCATTGTGCAGATAATGTTGTTGGTCTTCTCTTAAACAAACAGTTGAACACCTTGGGATTCCTTTTTAAAACCAGTGATAAAAATTCTCAGTTTTAAAATCCATACTCCAGAAATCCTATTATAAAAATGTAAGGCATTTATAAATCCAGGCAAAAATCTGTTATAGCTTTCTGTGTTTACCAGTGCTGTGTAAAGAATTCTTCATATTCTGCTCTGTCTATAGAAGGGCAGACACAAGTCTCACTGGACAAATATAGACAGTTGCTTAGAAAATGTTCTGGAAACTGAAGCTTAATTATGAAACAGGTGGTAAAGAAAGTGAACAGTCTGCTAAGCTAATTTCTGGATAAACAAGGGATGGGAGCTGGACTTTCTGTCGACATATAAAGACTTTTTTGTTTTTCTTTTTGTGCTTTCATATTTGTAAACTGGAGATGTGGTAGTATTTCCTTAAGGAAATTCTTATAAAATAACACCAGACAGAACTACTGCGATCTCACTGATCTGCAAAACACATACTATGAGATTCTTCTAAATGTCTGCATAAGCTTCAGTTATTTCAGTCAAGCAAATATTCAAAAATATCCAGTATTGATTTTAAAAAATGTCAGCTTGGCATAATCCTTCATAAATTCCAAAGTAAATTCTAGTAAGTGTGTCATAAGTATCCTAACCTTTACAATTCCCATATATTTTTTACTCTGACACTGTGTTCTTTAAGCCTGTGTCTGCCTACATAAAATATGCAAAGTAATTCTAGTGTACTCCTTTGTTATCTACATCAAAAATGTTGTAAGATTAAATCTTTATTATTAATTTTTATGTAACCAAACTTGCTAACAAAAGTAAAGAAACGGCAGTGATTCTGTGAAATATATATGCTGAAAGGATTATAACCAGGCCCACTAATAGGTTTCAAGTTGTAATAATCACTGGATTTTTTTTTAATTCACTTGACGTGTGGTAAATCATGTAGTACAATGATGGTGTCTGAAAAGCATTGTCTGGGAAGATGCAAGCCCGAGTACAATTGATTTTACCCTTTTCATTATTCAATTTGTGGGGTTTTATCTTTAGTCTTCTCAAATTAAATTAATCTAACAAGTGTAGACTTGGTTAAATAGCATTAATTGCATCCTCCTTCAGCTCTCAGCTAAGGATCTGCATAAAACTTCCATAATCTAACTGTTCACAAATATTATTTACCCCTTCCAAAAGGACAGCACTGTATTATAATTTTTTTTGTCCTCTATTTTCTGTTGGTTTTTTTTTTCTCCTCCCCATTCATACTTCAGGATTCTGCAGTGTTATAAAATTACCACTATTGGTTCATGAAAACAACATTCACATTTAAAAATGTGGGATACCTTGGAAAACTTGGCTAAGGGCTTACATTCTTTATATTCTGCCAATGATCAAAAGATTAGGTAACTTCTTAGCTGGAGAAAAGTAAGTGGAGTCAAGAAAATATGTAGAACTCAGAGAGACTGTGCAAAAATGTGCCTCCAGAAACAGAATTTCTTTGGGTCAGGGCAGGAAAGCAATTTTTTCAACCAGATAGAGGACTACACTCATCAGAGGAAGAACTAGTGTCTTCATCAATCTTGATTTAATATCAAAACATGATTTTGATTTGATATTAAAGAGGTAAATAAGCTGTTCCTGAAACAATTCACTGTATATCAGTACAGTAATAAAACTTCATTTTTCAGGTAATGATTTATACTTTATTATTGCTAATAGCTGCTGTACTAATTATTAAAATATTTATAACTCAGAAAAGTGTTGCAATTCATTATATTTGGGCACAAATGGCCTTTTAGTGCAGACTTTACTTTTTCAGCTGATCAGTTCCAATCTGTTAAAATAACACTATTTTTTATACACAATGTGTAAGTCAAGGCAGAGGTTGCTAGAATTTTGTCAATGAGTCTCACATACCCCCAGGTCCTTAGCAAAAGCACTGGCAATATGGTATAGTGCAAGGCAATCTGCAATGAGTTAAGATATTGGCTCCATTCCTGCCTCTCGGAAAGCTTCTTCTGCTTGACTGAAAATGAATACCATTAGATTCAAGCCTCAGCATCTTCTTCCAGGCAGCACGGACAGCTGGTACTTGCAGTGATTAAGAATCATCTGACCTGTGGTCATGACAAGCTGGAAAAATGTCTCTAGTTTGGCTGCTCAGCTTCATTATCAGCGAATGCCTCGAAATGATATTTTATTTATTAACTAAGACAACTCCCTTCAACAGTGCTATCGATCATCCTAAATGATCCAACATATCTAATACTACACTGCTATTCACTGTAAGTAACTAAAGACAAATTACTTCCGTTGCAAAGCAAAACTATACTTTCTCTTCTCCTTACTCCCTAGGCATGGGTTAAGTGGAGAGAAAAAAACATCTTTGGGAAACAGATTAGAGATATAGTCAGAGCAGGAAGAAGCAGAGCAAAAAAATGGTGGTCTAATTCTTTTTAACTCTAAAAGGCTATTTTTATTAAATAAAACACATGGTATGAGTGTAGTGACTGACACTACTATAAGTTCCAAAAGATCCAAGCACGTGTTTTGTAGAATTTTAAACATTAATCCTGATATTCAGTTCTGTTGATAAGGGAAGGAACTTGTATCTCCAACAGCAATATTGATGACTAAAATCTATAAAAAATATGTTTTGTAGGACCTCTGATAGAACACAAAACCTATATTGACACATCCTCAGTGTGCTTTGATTTAATTCTTTTAACAATATGGAATTATTATTAACTATGATATAGTACTTGAATTGCTTTGCCATTTTAGCAGAAGTAAAAACTCAATTGAAGCTGGTCACATGATGACTATATGTATCTAATGACAGTGTCAAAGACGTGTGGCATTGCATAAAAATGTGTTCAGTTGCTTAGAGCTTCTTTAATCATCATCTATATTTAAGTAATTAGATATTTTTCTTAGAAAAATCTTTTAATCATATCTAGTACCTGCTTTTTCTGGGTAGACTTCAGCCATATGTGAAAGAAAAGCTGAGAAAAGATACCTTTTGTCAATATTGCAAAGTTCCAGAAGCTTTCACTGGATAGTGCTAACACATACATCCTTTGGGGCATGAAACTATCCTTTGTGACAGATTTGGTTTGCTGACATCTACGGAAACATCTGACCATATGGTGCCAGGTTCCACCTTTTGAACAATTCCCCTCTGCATTCTTCAGCAGCAATTTCTTAGTCTCTTATATTCCCTTAAGACCCTGTCTGCACCTCATGTGCTCCAGTTTCTGAGCTGAGATGGATCCAGCTACCAGAAGAAATACTGTTTTCCCACTTGATAGTAAGAACTATTGAAAGAGTAAGCTAGCAGAGCCAAGTTTAAGGAGTGCAGGAGATGGACATGTTTGTTCTTAACTATTATGGGCCACAAACAATGAAATAAAAACCCTTTGATTGGAGATTTTCATAATGAAATGGGACCTGATACACTTGTACCTGCATCGTACAAGGAATTTGACAGAACTTTTGGAATTATCTGGAGAAAACCCCCCAAAAAAATGTAGATTAGTAAGTGTGTTTGGGCCTGCAAAATATGGCAAGAAATATTTACTGACTTGGCCAGATGTAAGGGGAATGTGGAGCTGGAGGTTAGGAAGAAACTGGAAATCTTTTGTCAAGGAAGCAGAAAGCGTACCCAACAGTCATTTTTTAATCTCTTTTTGCTCTGTGTTCTGGTTTCATCTTGGTCATATTGCATGAGTGCATACTAATTGCTCGCTTCTCAAGTGAATTCACTAGTTTCTTCCCAGACATAAGGGGGATACCTTTGTTCTAGGATCTACTCTAATCACTGTACATCAGAACGATCTTGTGACAAACTTAGTCTTCCAACACAATTCATCTTATTCTACACCCTAACAGACATCCATGTATGCCCAGGTTATGCCTGTGAACATGAAAGGAACACCTGGAGCCATGCTAATAAAAGGAACTCTGTCAGGGACCGTCACAGGTGCATTACTATTTCAGGCCCTCTAAATTGAAAATCCGCAAATATGTTTTAAAAGAAAGACCATGATGGCAGCACATAAGACAAATGGTATCAGACTGTGTCTGAGCAGCTGATTGCTACGTACCATGAAAGTTCTAGTCAACCCAAACTGTTTTAAGCCTGAATCAGCCTGCAGTGACTGAAATGAACTTTGTTCCTCTGTACAGTCCTCAGTTATATGGTATAACAATCAGCTGATGGAGAAAGCAAGGACAACGCCCTGATTTTGGCAAGGAAGAAGAGTAGATGGGATAGAACCTAAAGAGGTTCTCTTACAGAACACCAGATTTTATTCTTCTGTTATTAACAGATATTAATACTGAACTACTTTACTTTCCTTACCTATATCTGTGTATTATATTGTGAGATATTTAAAACCCCACTGGACAAAGTCCTGAGCAACCTGCTCTAGTTTGCCCTACTTGAAGAAGGGAGTTGGACTTGATGATTTTGAGAGGTCCTTTATGGACTCAACATTTCTGTGATTCTGTGGTTTCTCAATCTGTCTTTGCACCCTACTCTGCATGAACTATGATAAAAAGCCTTTTCAGTCTCGAAAAAGTGTTGGGTTTGAGATTTCTGCTACAATTCAACTTCTTACATGTGTAGTTTATTTTGCAATCTGGAATCCATATTCAGTGCAAAGAATACTGCTTTGCTTGTTCAGAAATTTGTAAACAAAATGAGGAAAGGCAGAGATGGAAGAGATATAGAAAATCTTACATATAGACATTTAAATGGTGCTGTGTGGAAATAGACTGTCCTTCCAAATGCCTCCAAATCCAGTGGTTATGGGAAGGTCATGTTGGTCAAACTTCTTATAGGTCACCAACCTATCTGTCCTTCATGAGAGTCTGAGGATTGGATATATCAAAAGTCTGGGCAGTAACAGGAAAATGCAATCAGATGGGTTTTTAAAAAAAGAATGATAAAATGCCATATAATGCTACATGGTATAAAAATATGTGTCACAATGGGAACTCCAAATTAATAGGTGCATGTGACCTTCTCTTCTTTCTTGCATAAAGGAAAAATTTGTTTTCCAGATGTACTGTAAAAAGCAAGTGATTTGTTCATGCCATGGTGTAATATCAGTGATAAATGTTGTAGAAGCCTACAAACAAATTATTTCTGCCTTCAAGGCAGAGTTTGAATAATATTCAGCAAACAAGACATATGACCACACACTGAATAACGAAGATAAAAATGTTGTGCGGGAACAGTATAGAGTATGAAAGGCACCCTGAATGAGACAAGGATGCTCAGAAAATTGTATGAAAGTAAAACAAGATTAGACATTGTTTGTGTACAGAGGGGCTAAATTAGGACAAAATAATTATTTGTGGTAACTTCTGGCTTTTGATTGTTTGGTTTTGCATTGTAGAATTCTTAGCATAAATTTGTGAACGTTATATTTCTAGAGTTTAAGAACTGCATAATATTGAACAGTAGCTGCTGTTAGTGCCCTACATTTAAATTGCAGTATATCTGACAGTATACATTTATTCCTTGGGCTGCTCACACATATTGCTGATTGCCTTCAGGCTAAGGTTTGTAATGAGGTAACCCCAGCAGAGAGGTACTACCTCACTCACCCACATCCTGGGTTTGAGGACATAGACAGGTATAATCATTACACACATGTGTGCTGACCCACTGATCCTTTTTTGAGAACAGTTGAGCTCCAAAAGAAATTAAAATTGAAACTCTGCAGGTACAGGTTTGGGTTCATAGCAATCTTTATCTACTTGTAAAATGGCATTAGTTAGAGAGTCACCATTCTTCATTCATAGCCACACTGAGCTAAAATCACTGTAAAAGCTAATACTTGTTTAAACTCTGGCAGCAGAGTGACTTTTTCAATTGCTTACAACCCTCACATTATACTGAAGAGAAACAGATCTAAGCAGTGTGCCAGAATGAAGAAAGGCAGTTCAAATGGTAAAAAAGTGAATCTGCAGTTACAGTCAATTATTTCAGCATGCTGTCTCAGTGGCAATTAAGACACAACTCTAATGAGTTTGGTGTCAAAACTGGCAATGGAATCCTGGTCCTCATAGACACTCTTTAATCTTTGTAATATAACCCTTTCCTATTAGTATTTCATTACTGCTTTTTAGGTTTTCATTTGGGAAAGACAATGTTCATTTTTGTTTAACAATTTCTCTATTGAATCATACTCATCACTAGTCTATCCATGAGAACATGACAGAAGTTATATGGGGTCAGAAAAAGGTCCATACAGCAGATCTTCTGTCTCCATCAAAAACATGTGGCTAGGAAATAGAAAAGCAACCACATAGCAGTGCATCTCTAGAAGATTCTTGTACCTACCATCAATTCTGAGCTTCCACAGAGGGTTTCAGGATGGGAGAGGAGGGGAGAAAAGGATGTTGTGGCTGGGTATAAGAGTCCGTGATATAATTTCCTTCTGCAAAACCTGACCTCACCTGGTGAGTCTGACCTTGGAGATGGCTCTGTTTTAGGAAGGAGTTTGGAACAGAGACTTCCTGAGTTCACTTCAAGCCTGAACAGTCCTATAGGCCTGAGAACCTGCAGCACAAAATTTCATGAGTCCATAATACTCAGTGAAGACATAAAGTTCTTTTACTTTGAACCTGACACCTCCTAGCTTTACTTATTGCATTAAAGCAGACAGCAAATTGTCATTTGCCATTCAATTTCTGTATGTCTCATTTATTTTATAGATACCTATCATTATCCGTTCAGTCATTTCTTTTTCAGGCTGAAAAATCTACTCTGTTTAATCATTCTTCATGTGAAACTTTTCTACAGATGCAATTGTCCTTTTCCAATTTTACAACATGCTTTTGTGAGATGGGATGAGTCTGGGACAAATCTGCTGGGAGTATTCAAAATGTAATGCACTTTTAATTTATTAAGTAGAAGCATGATGCTTCCTGTATTGTTCCCTTATTTTGATTCCTTCTAACAATTTTGAATATTCTATTTCCTTTTTTGACAAATCTCAATGTGGAATTTATTTCACCTTTTAGTCAGCCAGTATTGTGATGGCCTTCTGCAGTACTCAACAGCTAGTCCTTGTCTTTACTACCCTAAGAAATTTGATATCAAACAGAAACATCATCATTTCACTCTCTTTCTCTCACCCTGATAATTTTTCAATATATTACATCTAGTTGATTGCACTAAAATCCCTGTGAGTCTCTGCTGATCATTTCAACACTATCTGCATCTGGCCATTGTCTATTCTCTGTATTCCCTCTTCATAATTTTTTAATCGGTGTGAATATCCTTTTTCTCATCCCAAAGCAGTTTCTTTTCTTTAAAAAACATTTGATGGGTTTATTATGCACTTTCCTTAACTATATCAACAGAATCCTATCTGTCTGTGGGTTTTTATCCTATATGCTATGGTTTTTTTTAACTGGAGAGGGGAAAAACAAACAAACAGAAAAAACACCATGTGAAAAACCCCAAAGACACAAAATTATAGTGCTTTTTTTAAGGTTGGATTTTTTATGTGTTATGACTGGCTAGAAATAGTTGAAGAACACAACTGATGATTGCAAATATCAAGATTTTATTTCTCCTAATTCAAAATTTGCTAACACTCATACTAAATGTGTCTCCTGCATTATGAATATGGGATTACTTTCTGACATTTAGGATTATTTAGGACTTAATACACTGCACATGTTTTATTGCTCATTGTTTTATGCATTGTTAACAGAAGGAAATAACAATTATTTTTCATGGTCAAAACTCCAGTGGTTGTCTCTATACAAGGAATAAACCAAAATTTGAAGTTTGCTAATTTGGTAATGCAACCATGTGGTGTTTGGTTACATCAGGCTTAGGTGAAATTGATAACATTATTTTACATTAAAATTGGAAATGTCTGTAACATCAATTTAAAGAACAGTATTATTATCTAATGAATTCTATGAACCTTTAAGAGATTCTTTTATTTTATTTCATTTCTAAGCTGCCTTGTGCTTCATCAGGGCAGTTAAAGCACTTGAGCTGCCTCATTTAGTTACTCTTATTTCACCCTTCATATACTGTGGTTTCTCTCAAAATATATTGAGATTGTTGGCATTTGTGTTGGGGTATACATAGTATTTGATCAAATATTTAAAATTTGCAACTAAATGTTCTGTTTAAAAATATTTTCTACTGAATTAATTGTTTTTTCAATAGCAAGTTAAAATCCATTTATACTGAAACATTAGCTATTTGCAGTAACTTTATTGTGATTTCTGATTATCTATTAAAGAACTGTAATATAAAGTCGATGTTTATAAAGTTGAGAAAAGCCTGGTTAATACACGGAGATCAAAGCATACACAAGAAAGGAAAAGGCAAATCCTCTCTAAGCACATACACTGGGTTTGCATAACAAGGTGCTGGAAGCAAGAAGTGCAGGGCAGTCTCTGTTAGGAGAGGTCAGGGCAGCTCTGCACTGTGTACAGCCACTTCCAGCCGTCCAACCCACCCACCGCAGGGCACAGCTGATGTCCCCGGCCACGGGTGGGGTGCCTCTAGCTCCCAAAAAATAGGATGTATGGACTACAAAAAATTGATGCTGATGCGTAAGTCTGAGTTCGTTATTATACAACAAGTTATTCACCTGGTGGCAATAAAAAAAAAAAAAAATGATGGCTGAATAACAGAAATGGCAGCTGGGACCATCATTATGATGGCAATGAAGCACTTCTTGTGTACTCAAGGGCTATGTCAAATATTATTACATTTCAAAGTAGTCACTTTCCCCCTCTTTGCTCTCAGACACTTTCTATTTCTCATTTATTCCAAATTTGGAAACACATCTCAGGAGTGTCTACGACAAACGTAATTAACACCAGTTCACAAATGCTTCTGATTGCACTTAGTCAGACCTGTTATTGCAAACAGAATTCAGCCAGACGGTTAATGGTTGCACATAGTGCATATGTCATCATATTGCTAAATGTTGATTATGCACAAGCTTGGTATAAGACACCAGTCACAGGGGATAAGCTATTACAGATAGACACTGTAAGATGTTCTGTAAATAGTCTTGGAAAAAGTGAGTACTCTCTGGCTACGATGAGCTCTGTATATCTCACCACCCTTACTCTGCCATACTTAGACTTATAAACCTGTGGTGATTTGTGACTTCTGTATCAAGTCTTAAGAGCTAATGTCTCTCAGTGATGGCAGGATGTTGTCAGAAAGAAACCTTAGGATCAGTATGGTTATTCCTCTGCTAGCATATAGCAGCGGAAGTGTTACATTTAAAGAGGAATGCAACTATACACAGAAGAGTATGGCAATGTCAGAGTTAGAGGTAAGTAACTAACTCTAGTATCTACTTGTAGAAAGTTATTGTGATATCAGATTAAACAAAATATGAATACTATGCATGGGTTGAACATAGCCACAGCAGAGCCAAACAGGAATGAAGTACACGTTCTGTCCCATGCTAGCAGTGGCTGATACAGTTCTGCCTGGCACTCTCAATAGAGGACTGGGATTCAGGCAAACCTGGAACTGATTGCCTGTTTCTTTCCAGCAGGACAGGAGCAGATAAGCCACTGGTATTTAAATGAAAACAATCTATCCATTAGGGAACTAAACCAATAAAACTGTATATTGCTACCCATCAGCCAAATGTAAATCTAATCCTAGGTATATAAATGCTATAGGAACTTAGTACTTGGCCCTTTCAGTTGTTGGAACGTGGTTTCTATTCACAGAGTCAGTAGTGTTTGTTTTTTCCCATCAATTTTGTACATTGTACATCTATATCTATATCTATCTAGGAACAGTGTATGCATACACATTTTCAGGGAATCATACTGTAATTGACCACAATAAAATGATGACATTTAGCTTCATCAAGAACAGGATGAGAGTCTTCTTTATGGGCTTGGTCTAACATTTACTCTGTATGAACTACACGCTTACATTTAATAATTCATTTATTCATGAACAACCAGTAGATAAGCCCCTTACTCTGTGTTTCAATTAAAATAAATAAGTGACCATATAATGTGTGTCCTAGAAAACTGAAGACAAATCATTATTCTTCTGAAAGAAACTTTGAAGGGCAATGGAGATTGCAAACTTGTACTATTGTGTTTAGAGGATGTTCTTGTACAAGGCCTTGAAACTGCACACTTTCAGAAATGGAATTAATAGAATCTTTCATTGTTCCAATTTATTAGTGGGCTGACACTGCAAAATGGTATCTCCTCTATTATTTGTGTTCAACTTGGCCAGAATCCCGTTGTGCAATTACACAGGGAGAGAAAATGTTCCCTTCTCATTCCCTTCTGATGTTCTGCCTCCTCCAAGTATTAGTTTCGAAAGTGTGTGGTTAAAGCAGTCTAGACAGGTATGCAAGTTCATTGACTGGGTGAATCTAAATTAGAAGGAGAAGATATAAAAATAATAGGTTGGGTCAGAGAAATGGACAGAATGTTACAGTGTATAGAGATGGCTATATATAAAAGTGCTATGTGTCTATAAAGTACTTTCTGATAATGCCTACAATGAGCTGCAGCAACCAATCTCATAAAAATGCTTTCTACCTGCATCTGTTCCAGAAATGCTCTCTTTCTTTTAGACTTTGAGAGATGATATGCAAAGATAGCACTTTCAGCAATAGAAATGAGGTCAGATTGCAAAACTTGAAGCCATGTTTTTCTTGGTTTCTACCTCCATCATATGTTTATAACCAAATAAATGAATAAATAAATAAATGAATAAAATTGAAATTTCACTTACTGTGGAATTTATTCTTTTCATAAAGATTTATAAAAGGTGATTATTGCAACTACTTTATTAGGTGAGAAATATCAACTTAATAAGCATTGTTTATTAATGTTTGCCTTCTACTAAGTTAGAAAGTGTCCAGTGGAGTATTTTAGGATGTTTTGAATACATGGAGTGCAGAGACCTATAGAAAGTTTTGTGCTTCATGACACACATCACACTTTTTTTCTTATAAGCCCTATAAAAAATGAACCCATTGTCCTCCCATTCAAAAAAAAAAAAAAAAAAANCCCCAAAAAAAAAAAAAAAAAAAAAAAAAAAAAAGGCAGCAAAGCTAAAGAGGTCTGGAAATTCCTGTTTTAAGTGTTCTGCCACAGCAAAAGTCTGTGGCAGAGGGCATGCCAAAGTAACTTACCTGGCCACAGTAGAACGGATTGTATTCTACCTCTGACTTGTAGACAAGTTATAATATTTGGGGCAGTGCTGTCACAGCTGGCAATAGTCAAAGAATGTGGCATGGTGAGAGAGGCAATCGTGAATGCTGAGGATGGAGCTCCCAGTCAGCTACATCTTTGAATGATCTGGTACCCCAGCACAGAGCTCCAGTGAGAGTGAGAGGAGAGAGCCTGTCTGAATGCCATTCAGAGCTCCAAGCTCTCAGGTGGCATCAAGACAATTCAGGCCTCATGAAGTAAAGTCTGATTATTTTTAGATGAAGAAACATTTAAGTAGAAGAACAGAATCCATTTGTGAATCTTGCCATCCACTGAATCATGCAGCCACTTGATTATAGTCAAGCCATTTTCCCTACTCTGATTTCTTTGTATATTGCATTTTTTACTGTAAAGCATTTTCTTTATAGACACTCACAAAAGATATTTCTGTGAAGAAAACCTCTTCTGTTTTCTAAAAGCCTTACTGCTCTCTTTCAGCATTAGACATTGTAATCCTTTTTTCTGCTTCAGAGTAGGTTGATATGGAAATGGAATTGCAAACACTATTAGAATGTAGACATGGGCCGAAAAGTAACCCTTTGTTTCCCAAATCAATTGTTGTCTTACCATACAGTCTTAGGCAACTCACTTAACTTCATCAGGCCCCGATTCAGCAGAGATGTATAGGCAATACTACACATCTCAAATTGATTTGAAACATGGTTATACCATATCCCTCTCTCCTAATTTTCTAAATTAAAATGGAACTATAATTATCCCTTTCCCCCCAAAATATTGCACTTTCCTATATGACATTCAAACTCTCCCTGAAAATTCCAGACCTAAGGTCTTCTGAATCTCTTATTTAAACTTTAGTCACATGGTCTTTGTTCAATACCTTTCTATTTGGTGTATGTTGAATTAAGCAGTATATGATTTGAAAAATATATCTGTTGCATCACTTAGCATAATAAAAATATTCATCCCAAATTTTCACATATGATTGTATCTGTACTCATAAGCCTGGCTAGATCTCAGGTGGGTGGAGGGAGAAACTGCACTCCTCTTCACAATTTCATTAAATAAGTTTTGAAATGGCTAGTTGAGGGTATGGTTTATATTTATTTTTATTTCAAGAACCTGTAATATTGAAAGTGTGTAGGATTTCATAGAAAAAAAACCATTTAGCTTGGAAAAGACCTTTAAGATCATCAAGTCCGACTATTGACCCAACACCACCAAATTCACCACTAAACCATGTCCCTAAGAGCCACATCTACACATCTTTTAAAAACCTTCAGGGATGGGGACTCAACCACTTCCCTGGGCAGTCTGTTCCATAGCTTGAGAGGTCATCTAAGATCTTGGTAAAACTACTCAAATTATAAATAGTATTCTGTCTGTGAGCATTTCTTTAGAGAATGCAACTTCTACAGAGCTTTCTTTTTTTCTTCTAGTTAAGTTAAAAAAATAAAAGAAAATCCATAAAAGCAGGATACTTTTCTCGAAATGGAATAATTTAGAGTCCTCCATGAGGTTATTCTGCTTCTTAAGGATTGAGAAACATGTAGTATTTAAGCATAATAAAATTATATGCACATATGGTTAAGTGAATTTATCTAGCCATAATAGTGTAGTCTTATTTTGTAAAAGTAAATGTGCACATTTAGACCAGAATGATGTCTCTTTTAGTGCAAGGGAAGTATTCCAAAAGGGATTCTATTCCCCATTTAAGGCTGCTGCACAGGAGGCAGCCAACACTGCAAATCCAATAATGATATTGAAATTACTCACACAACCCTACTGGCAAGTCATCCAGAAGGTTTTATTACTTATGTTGATTGTGTTCATGCCTTTTATATCCTTCTGTTGGTATGTCATCATTTAAAGCAGAATTTTCTCAAAATTATGACACTCGTGTTCATTATGTAATAGCTAAGCTTGAGTCTCAAACCTGCCAAATTCTCCTTTGTCAACAAATGTAAAATAACCTTGGAACTTTAGACAGCAGAAAAAAAAAGCCCTATTTTTAAAAAAAAAAATCCCCAAATGACGGAGCAGAATAATGCAATCTACAAGAGTTAGAAGTAACAGCTAATCCTTCTGCTCTATATATGTACCAGATCTGGTCATCACTGGATCTCCACTAATCTACATTTGCTGAAGATACAGCCTGATTTTTTTGATATTACACTCTATTAAATTTATTATGCATTAGCTATTACTCTAGAAAGTGAATTTAAAATAGGAAACATATTTTACATTTGTAGATGAAACATTATTCAAAAGAAATGTATATAGGAGTCTAACATGTTCTTAATTAATGCCATTTCCATGCTGATATCTAATTGTTTCTCATTCCCTCACTACATGGTTAGTATCATACTCCTTTTCTCTGTCAATACTTGGCAGAATGGTTGTGGTTTTTTCCCCTGAGATTTTACTGGCTTTATTTATTTTGAATTACGTTTAAGCACTGCAACTCAAAAATATATGAAAGAAACATAAACTAAAACCGGTTACTTTAATTATTCAGCTTATACAGTCATATTAGTGTGATCATTGTGCCATAATTATGCTTCACTGTACAGTCAGTTTTAAAGGAAACCTTGTAATTTATAAAAGCCTTAATAGAGATAAAAATTTAGACACTTGTTGTACACATTTTCTCTGGGGAAAAATTATTTGTGAAAAGTAAACATAATGATGGTGGAAAGGCAGGGTTTGTTGCAGGTCATGTTGTTAGACTAATTTTATTTCAGTTCCTAACTTTGCTACTCTAAAATTTTTAAATAAAATTCTAATATAATCATGTCACTTCCACAATTCTTATCTAATTCAGCTCTCACTATTAACTTTCATAGAAGAGATGAGTAGATTTTCTCATCACCTTGTTTACCCTACAAAGGGTAAACCCTTTGTAGAAGTAATCTATATTGTTAACTGGTTGAAAATGCAACCTCAAGCACTTATGGAAAGGTGCAGGATTTATTTAGATATATAAAATAAGCTAGTTTTCAGAAGAGGAAATTTCTTCATGGAACTGTTTGCAACTATGCTATTTACACTTCTCTTTATTCTCATTTATTTGCATTGCTGTCAGTGGGCTTTTTTCCATTGACACTCTTCACCTAATTCATGGAGGTGCTGCAGAGCTTGTGCTTAAGAGTTGCAAAAATAAAGTCCTGCATAATGGTGCTTATATTTTATGTCTGTTATAAAACTCTAAACTCACAAATGGATCCAATAAGCTCTGCTGGACAGCTTTGGTCTATGTCCAGTACATTTTAATGCTATTTTAAAAAAAATCTCATGTCAGAGTTCTTCAGTTATTTTTCTCCTACATTTCTCATTTGGGTTGAATTGCAATAATATATTTTCATCATATTTTCACATGATCCTGCCTACTTCAGAGCTGAGACCAAGATCTGTCTTCTTAAACCTTTTGATAATGTTTTCTGAATGTCTTTTAGAAAATATTTACAGCTACTGCCTTTGAAACACAATCCACAGCTGCCAGCTCTTATGTATGATAAATGGATATTGCAATGTTAAGCACTTACTTAAAAGCTCTAAACCTAGGGGCCAATACACTTGGCTTTCCTTAAAAGCAGCAGCACTAGACTTCCTAGTTTAGAATGTCCAACTTATGGTTACTGTTGTTTCAGGGCAAGGGAGGCTCAAATTTGAAATCTGACCAGAAAAAGCATGAAATTATTATCATCGTAAACATGTCAATGATTACAAGTATATTGTTATTACTGGTGAGAAGAAGATAGAAGAAAAATGGAAGAGTGGATCAGAAGAATGACTTGGAGTAAAAATCAGCATATTTCAGATAAATCTTGATCACAACACAATTGGTGACTTGTCTAGCTGTATGAGAAAATTAAGTTTCTTTTAAATATGCGCCAAGATTAGTTGAATCAGAAGTTAAAACCAGCCATCAACATGTGTTCGGTTTCATTACTGAGCTTTTGTTTGCTTGTTTCAGGAAAGCCAAAGAACTCCATCTACACATCAGAGGCTAATTTTGACTATATTGCCCATTTATAGAGAAAAATATATTAAAAAGATATAGAAAATATGATTAATTTCCTCTCCATTCTCTCAAAAGCTCCTGACCTGACAGGTTTAATAAGCAGATATATTTGTGCCTGTCTCCATTGCTCTGACTGTAAGGCTTTTTCCAGTATAATAGGAAACCTGAATAGTTTATCTGGATAGGAATTGAGTTTATTTTTCTTGTTAGTTCTGCCCCAGTGTGCAGTGGAATCATGCCTATTCGAATCAACTGAGCAAAACCATGATTATGTCTCTGTAAAAAACATTTTTGATGATTAGACATACTGGAAAATGATGTGCAGAGACATATCATGAGTCTTTTGGAGACAGATTTCTTTTTCATTTTCATTGGGTTTTGAGATACAGAATCATTATTAGGATTGTAAGATCTCAGAATTTTCTGTGCATGTACAGTGCTTTTCAGCTAAGAATCTAATTGTGACTGGGATCTGTACACACTATTTGGGATCATATCAGACCAAGTTGTTTGGACAGAGCAAAGTGAGCAATTTAAAGCAACTAGGACTTTTCTCCCAGTTTTGGCTGCAACAACAGATTTGACAAAATAAAATTTAGTCTATCTCCAAAGAATTATTATCAAATGTATGCTGCAGTTTGAAAAACAGAGATAACATCTAGATGTGTTCATTTTTCTTAAATGAGTCTAAGAATTAGTCTTATATTTACAAATACTTATTAATAAATTTGTAATTTTTAAATAGGTATTTTTTCTCAGGGAATAAAAAAAAAAAACAAACAACTTTGAAATTAACGATGCATAGTAATATAGAAATACACACTAATATAAAAATCTTTTCCTAGATTCTGGCCAGATAAATAAAAGAGATGTTATCCTTCTTTAAATAGACTCAAGAATTTTCCAGTTATAACTGAATGGAAAAGGATTTTCCAAATCCATGACATTTCAAGATTAAACAGAAAAGAAAGAGAGACGTTATCTACTTGACTGAAATAAGAGAAAAATCAATCCATATATAAAACTGTAAAGAATATAATGATAGGACTACATCATGGATATAAGGCCTTAGCCAAATATTTTACTTTCTTTTTTTCCCCAAAGCCATCAGTTTAATTAACCAGGGGTATAAATCGCTTAATTAGTTATTTTGGAGACGTTCATTCTTATCTATGAGGCTTCGTGTATAGAACCATTACATAATAAGTAAAGATTTGCTGACATTGGAATACTTCTGAAAAAGGTTCTAATGAATAAATCTGTTATGACAAAATATTCGCATTGAAAAATTCCTGATTTGTGCCAGTTGATTCTGGTCAGCATCATGCAATAAGACATGAAACCATGAGGCATTGCTTCTGAGAGCAGTAGAAGTTACACAACAGGTCCCATAGAGCTGAAAGTATGAGGCTTGAGCTGCCCCTCACTGTATTAAATCCCCAGGCTGCCCCCAGACCCAAAACAGTCTGGGCTGAATCTCTTCCCTTCTGATACTGCTACCCACTACGGAAGCTTAATGTATCTCATACTAAATCAGCTTGTGCCAATATGGATGATTTGACTGTCAGTCCCTAGAAACCAGAAGCCACTGATATTGATAGCATAGGGTTAAAATGTTTTTAAAATTGTATTAGCTTAGGTAGGCTTTGAATAGGTATTGTTTCTGCTAAATCTTGTGACTCTGTACCTGCGTATAGTAAATGGTAGAGAATGTTCTGATTGCTTAATCGTAACACGGATCATGAGGAAAGAACTGCAAATATGGGGGAATATTGGNATTCCTGATTTGTGCCAGTTGATTCTGGTCAGCATCATGCAATAAGACATGAAACCATGAGGCATTGCTTCTGAGAGCAGTAGAAGTTACACAACAGGTCCCATAGAGCTGAAAGTATGAGGCTTGAGCTGCCCCTCACTGTATTAAATCCCCAGGCTGCCCCCAGACCCAAAACAGTCTGGGCTGAATCTCTTCCCTTCTGATACCGCTACCCACTATGGAAGCTTAATATATCTCATACTAAATCAGCTTGTGCCAATATGGATGATTTGACTGTCAGTCCCTAGAAACCAGAAGCCACTGATATGGAATATTCCCTTAGGTTCCTGAGAAATGGAAGGATCCATTTCTTTGGGGGGAGGAGGAAGAGATGCCAATATAAAAGGAGGATTTAATCGTTAATCAAATCATGTTGTTATTAATTATACAGCTCCTCTGTGCTGATTTGGGCTCAACCTGAATATTCAAAAATCCAACTGCCACTGCATTATCAGTTGCCATTTACCTTACTCTGTTAATTTCAGGACTACACACCATATGGAAAGCAAAGGTTTTAGAAGGTGGAGGGAATTAATAAATTTAGACTCAGCCTGGGGATTTAATAAATTCATTGCAGATGCATAATGGCAAATTTAGGACAGAAAGAGTCAGCATATTGCCCAAACAAAGCAAATATCTGCACAGGTCAAAACAATTTTTACCGGGAAAAAGAAAAGCAGAAGAAAATAAGCCAGCATAGGTGGGGAAAAAAAATAATGGGACTCATTGTTATTATTTTAAAAGTCATGGTTGAATTTATTTTGAAATTGAAATACAAATAGTTTCTAAAATGAAAACCTTTTTATTAAAGGTTCAGTCCAAAGCAGACTTCACACAACAGTATCTCTGTTGGCAATATATTTAGTCTGTATAATATGGATAATCACCTATACTGGATTATTATATCAGTCCTGTGTGATTCAGATATCATCAGGGTTTGGACAGGTGCTTTGATTTTCTACTGGTGAAAGACAGGATCAAAAGTCTTCTCCAGTAAAGCTGTTTCTGGAATTAAGTGATTGCCTTTCTATTAATTAAATATTTGAACTTAGCACAAATGACTTGGGAAACGTCTGTATTCATTTAGTAGATAAAATAAAAAGAAAACAATATTTTAAAAATAACTTAAAAGCATTTTAGAATAAATTATTATTAAATTCATCCTCTTTAAACCTTCATGAGATGCAGATTTTACTTTAACAATTTTTCACAGTCATCTAGTTTTTAAGAAAATGTAAGCAGAGGTATCTCTCTTAGAAAATTCTCCAAATAGAAGTATATGGTAGGAAAATATTTCTCTTTAAAACAATATATTTCCTGTTTGTTACTCTTCCTTTCTAATCAAAAGCCAACAAATCCTTCAACTCTTATATGCCTTTGGGATTTATCTGTGGCTCTTACAGATTTTTTCATTGGATTTTGGGGAAAAATGACTTGCAAGATTAGCAGGACTGGAAAAATGAACATCTGTTGGAAAAATGAACAGCTGCCTGTCTGAGTTGCATGATGAGTAATCTGTTACTAAACATTTTCCTCACAAGTAGATTTCATTGCAATTAATATAATCTATTTAGTGTTCTTTACTGACATAAGAATTTTAACTGTAATTTTAAAAAACACCCCTCCCCCCCAAAAAAAACCAAAAACCAAAAACAAACCCAACACACCATCCCTGCAAACAAATAAACAAAAAACCCCAGGGAAGTAATTTTCAGTATCTGAGTTGTGTATTGCAATCTTTCATTTTAAAAATCAAATGTATCTTTTTTTCACTGCCCATTTAGCATTATTGATAGTCTGCTTATTTTCAAAAGTTTCATTCATTCTTCATCCCATTAATGCTGACAGCAAATAGGTTTACTTATTTCATGTATGCTTTTCAAACTTCCAGTGCAAGAAAGGATGTTCTTCTCCTTCAGGCTAACAAAATAATGAATGACATTTGAGTGAGACAAAGATTTGTCTTTAGGTGAACTCTGGAGCTATATGTCAACCTCTGAATTCCCAGAGGAAGAAAAGTTATTCTTTCATCATCTTTCTGTAGCCTCTGGTGAAGAGGACATCTTGCTGTGAACAGGAAGGTGCTAAAGAATTATTGCCTACTTTTTAAGTTAGAACAACTTGAAGTTAAGACCAGCATGAAAGCACAAATCTGCATGAAACTTTCAGCAGTTTGCTACAGCTAGTTACTCTAACATTTCAGGAAGATATGGTGGCCTATTCCTTGTTGCCTCTGCATATTGGGAATGCTCATAACCATAAAGGAAGGAAAGAATGGCCAATGACATTTATCTATATGAAAGAAAAATGTGTCCACCCACATTTCATGCCAGAAAGGGATAGCTTGGACAGCAGATTGGACTTAAAATGTTGCTTTCAAGAAAGATGAAAACTTTTACAAGGAGATGTTTTGTTGTCAGCACCAGGCTTGATTGCCAGCCAACACCAGAACATCTGGTGTTATTTCTCACATTGCAGGAAATCATATCTAGTCTCCAGTCACTAGCCCAGACTAGGCCTCCCTTAGAGTCTGTGTTTTACTTGCTGGCTGCAGAAGGATAGTTTGTACATGGTAGGGCACTTCAAATGTCACAATGGTCCCTCTCTGATCAGACAACAGACCCATGTTCATTAAAATGAAATTAGCACTTAGAAATGTATGTTTATTGGACCAGTTTTAGTTTCCATTAACATGGTAAAAACCCAAAGATCACATAAAGGAAATTATCTATATGCTCTTGTCAGAAAATCTGTTGGAATTTTTCTCCTAGACAACAGATGGCAACTGATTTATTTTTCAGTAATGCTAAAGTTGTATACAAGCTTATCTATGCAGGTAGTCCCCTGCTTTGCTATGTTTTTGGTATTTATAACATTTATTTCACCCTTTATTAAGAGTGCTCTTATATCCAAATAATTTAGTATTAGTATCACAATAACTTTGCATTTTAACTGTAATAGAACATGGATTTCCATATTTTTATATTGTTACTTCAAAAAACCCAAACCCACAAAAATCCCCTAAGAAACATCAACAACAAAAGCCCCAAGGTGTTGTTTGCAGAGCATTCAAGCATTACAACTCTTGCTTTGACTTAGTGATTGAGTCTTATTGGGATAAAAGGAGACGTATGTTAACAAAAACATTTCATGAGTAGCTATACTGATTGAATACCTTTATGGTGCCACTGCTTGCATTACTCTTCTTTTTCTTCACCTTTTATGCATTGTTTTTTAGTAACTCTCCCTCTTCTAGAGTGTTACCAGTTTTAATTTCATTCCTCTTCTCAGTTTCTTTTCAAGATTTCTTTAAATTCACTGATTCCTTTCTCACAGGAATGTGTTTAAAAACACTGTACTTTGCTACGTTAATGTGAAAATTCTGTCATTTTCTCAGACATAGTGACAAAATATTGATTCCATGTTTCATATAAAGGATATGGAAGAGTAGGTGGGACATTGAATAGCTCTTTTGAGAAGATTTTGCTCAGTTGAGATATCAGCATGATCACCTAAATACACTAAAATTTGCCATAAATACTAAAGGAAAACAACAAAATGCTGGAGCACAATGTCAATGATTGTCAATGATGCTATTTCTGTGTAGAGATAAATGCTTCCATTTTGAAGAGAAGGAACTGGCTATGTCATCTCTAAATGCCCATACATAAAGATTTTGAATATTTTGAGTCACTTTTGATAATATTCTGGTTTCTCTTATAAAGAGAAATGAAGATGGTTCCGCAACTGTAAATCTGCATGGAAAGACAGGAAGGAAAAAGAAAATGTCAAACAAGCAAGAAGGCATAGTTTGGAAATAAATCTAAAATGAGTAAAAATTTTTAGAGAATTAGACTTCACTTCATAATTCATTCACTCTGTTTCCCTAAAAACTGAGCATTTATCTATATTTAGATTCACAAATTTTCAAGATGATTGACTGCTTTAGGAATATTGAGACAATTGTTCTCAGCTTTCCCTTTGTTGAAAGTGTAGTAGATCAAATGGCTCTGAAAAGGATTTTCAGGAAATTTTCAGACACTTACTAAAAATTGCAGTATTTGTAGTACTTGACTGACCACTTCTCTGAAGGGTGGAAGAGTTCACTTCTTGATCAACTCTATTAAATTTCTAAAGTATCTATTTTGTTTTATGCTTAATTCTGTGGATGTTCTTGGCTTGCTTCTGTTTATGGATTCTTTTGGTAAAAATGAGTTGAACATAAACCCAGGCACAATTTTTTAAAGAATAAAATCCTTGTTTCTAGAATCTCTCAACAAAACCAAATTTGATACCTTTAGTAATTTTGGTGAATGGATTGTTTAAATATTTGCCTAGAAATTGTATACAAAATGTTGTATTTTTGCTCCCTCCTTGCTGCGGTGCGTCAGCCCATTTTGGGCTGTACATCAGAGAGGACATCTAGTGGGTGGATTTCCCCGCCTTGGGTTCTGNAGAGAGCGCCTCCTTCGTCCTTCATCTCCGTCGCCGCAGCCCAACTTACCTGGCGAGTGTCCATGTGGGAGGACAGAAACTATGTCGCCTCCCAGGCTCACCGGGCTGCCTGGGTAGCAGCGGCACCTCCTTGACCATCCTTGTTATGTATTAAAGGAAGACTTCTTTCAGTACTCTATTTTGACAGAGGAAAACAAAGTACTAAAACAGTATTTGTTTTTCCATCCTTCTCTTTTATTCAGTGTGTAGTGAATGATAACTTCTTTTGTTCTCTGTATAGCATTGCCTAAGCTATTTGTTTATTTCCAACCTCAAGCAGAATTTGTCATTTGCAGCTGTTTTTTCATGGAAACTTACACTGCATAATTAACAGTTTCACATCCCTTTAACAATCAAAGTGCTACATTATTTGGAGCTTTGTCCTCTGTTTATTGGCATTTGCTAATCTCGGTGTGAATGTACAAATCTTCATTCTCAAGAAATTATGAACATAACCTGGTGTAATAATAGTGACCAAAAAAAGAGTCAGCTCCTTGAAACTGTTCTAATGATTTAATTTATAATGCTGAAAATACTCAAGTAATGTTTCCTAAGGCAAACTTTAGCATTTATTTTCCTGCTGAAGAAAGTGGGTGCCCTATGAGTGGGATATAAAAGTACATTCTGTCCAAAATATGAATGTCAGATGGTAGGGCCCTGAGGCTGTCCAGCAACCTGTGTAACTCGGTGGAAGAATTAATATCTGTTTCTAGTATCATCGCTAAAGCTGAAGAAAGTCAACCAAAGGGATTTTGAGAGCACACAGATAGGGAACTTTAGCATTGTTTATGCCTACTGCAAATATTTTTACATCTTTTTACATTTTTACATTTTACATTTTCACTTGAATAAAGTACATTACAATACAGAATAATCACAGCTATGAAGGTATTTCCACATTACATGAGGATCGGCAATGCCTAATCAAATGTTAACTCTTAAATTGTTACTCTGGGTTTGAGAATATATTTAAATATTAAAAGTTAAGGTAAATTATTCAATCTTTAGTCTCAAAAAGATTATTTCATCTCTTTCTCCACTGTTCTTGAGTTATTGAGAACTTTTGTGGATTTGAATATTTTTCTGAAGTACAAATGTGGTCACTTTTTTTCATTATTGCATAGTATGCTTTCATACTATGGAATAGTAGTCTGAGTTTAAAAAAATCAATTTCCTTGGTATTAATTGTACATAAATTTACATGTTGTGTGACCAACTATATTGATATAATACAAAATCTCCTTGCTTTATCACCTGTTGTAATGAGACAATAAAATACAAGACTGTGGAGAATTAGAAACACTGTTTTTCTTTTATCACATGAAAAGTTATAAATCTCTGCAGAAATTATATTTATTGACAAAAAGCAGTGGATATTGCTCTATTTTTAAATGTAGCAAGGCATATTCAGCTAATACAAACATTGCTTTGTAGTGGTTCGTCAACAGCGAGAGTAGCAAATATGGACTTCTATTTAAAATTTGCATACTTTTAAATTACTGCCAGGAAGAGATTAAATGAAGTTGATCAAAAAACAAATCCAAGAAAGACAGATAATAAATCTCAAAAATTTCAGCGGTTTAATGTCTTGTCTGAGAAACTTGTTCTGAATTTTTAAACTGTGTAAATTAGTCTTCAGATTTTAACATACAGTGAACAAAATATTTGAATTAGGATAGCATTATGGCCTGGCAGGAAGGTAATTATGCAGGTAACTATTAGGCTCCAAGAGAATTCAGTTTTGTGAACACAGGACAGCAAGCTGAATCTGACACTGTTTTTCAAGTCTCGAACTGGAGTTCAGCATGATTATTTTTTAAACATATTGACAGTATACAATGAGTGTTTCTTATGACAGCTTGTTCATGCAATGTAGCCTGGGTACAAAACCATGTTTGTGTTCTGGTTTTGTCATACTTTGCCTGTGGACAGCCGGTAGAGAAATTCACTCTCTTCACATCCTAGCTAATACTGTCCCCTAGTCTTACTATCTATTTTGGATTTCTCAGAATAGGAAGAGGCAGCTCAAACGTTTCTCCTTATAAAGTCTAGACAAGCCTATTCCTTATGGAATATACTTATACTGCTTGTACTACTTACAGCAGATTGAATAGACATTTTACATTACATCATTATTTTGGTGGAAACATTACCTCTGTGTAATCTTATTATGAGTCTATGAAATTATTACTTCTCTCCTCAAGGAGTTAAAGTTAGTACATTTCCTGTGTGTCTGAGTTCAGAGATAATGAGGAATTCTTCCTAAAAATAGCTGATTTTTTAATGTAGGTGAATGAACAATAAACAAAAACTCATAATTCTGTTTATCCATCAAAACAGTCATTGTATTTCCACTATCACTGGAGAATTTTTTATCCTCCTGTATTTTTTGTTTTGTTTCCTGTTCTTCTGGTGCTTACTTGATAGTGATACATCATAAGTCACTAACAGAAATTAAAATGAATTTGATTGAGAACTGAACAAAGAAGAATCCAAACTGAATAGAGACAATCATCACTACATCAAACTTGTGATGACTCATCTCAACTTTTAGTCTTCACACTTAATAAGAATTTACACCCCCATAAGTATTTCCATTACTGTCATTTTTAATACTTCTGATATCTCACAGAATATTTTTCAATACATCCACAACAGTTCCAGAATTAGTGATAGATGAATTTATAGTATATTTACAGTGAAACAAATCAAGCTTCATTAGGAGGAAATAGGGATATGGATGCGAGGTGTTGTTTAAAAAAGGATGCCATTGTAGTAAAATGATGCATGCCACATTCAAAAACAAATGTCTTATTTCACTGCAGAGTGAAGGCAAGAATAAAATTTTTGATAAAGCCAATTAAAAAAAGAAAAAAAGTGTGTCAAAAAGGAACTCGTTATATACAAGAAAAGAGTTTCCCAAAAGATCTTAAATAAACTTGAATGAATAAAAATGGGTTTTTCCCCAAAATTATTTCTCACAGCAAGCTTAATTTGCTTTTGGTCAAACTCAAAGAATGTCTAATATACATAGATTAAGTTTCTGAACTACTTGAGAGATCTTTGAGAGATTTCAAAAGAAGTTATCAAAGTTTCCACAGCAGTATTTAGTAATCTTACATTTATTGGAAAGAAAAAATGAAATCACTGATTCTTAACAAGAAATACAGTTTTTAGTATGTTTAGCGTGATCATTACATTTTCCAAAACATGAAGGGTGACTGGAAATGTTTTATTTCCAGCAAGACAGTTGCAAAGCAGGGCAGGTGAGATTAATGAAGCATCCTTTGGGACAGAAGCTGTGTCATACCTACAGTTGTTTTTTTCCATTTTATGAAAGGTACATGGCTATAGAGCCATGTTTGTTTGAGCCCATATATAAGTATTGGTGTCCAGAAAACACATATTAAGACACAAAAGCCTTCCTCTCTCCTCACTGCTTCCACCCAGCAGTTACATGTCTCACTTTTGATTTAACACAGCTCTAGAGAAGAAGCCCTTTCATCTTTGTCAGGACGTTTTTCAGGCCACAGTCTGGTTGTCTGGTTTGTCTTTGCAGCCCTGACAGCAAAGCTGTAAAATCTAGTCAAAAAGGGAAAAAATTACATACAAAATCTTTCTGTTAAAATTCTGAAAGTATATTTAGTTCAGAATCTCATTCTTAATCCAAGTATGAGGTTTCTCTATTTCTTCAACATTTATTTATATTCACTAAGGGGTTGTGCAAGCTAACATGAATTCATGAATTCTTCACATATTGTGGAACATTTATGAATTTTCTTTGTTCCAATCTAAGTTTTGTGCTAAGAAATCCACCAAAGACAGTATATGCTTCTGCTTCCTTTTTCTCAATTCCTGTCTTCACTGCTTGAATGCCCTGACTGTGTTTATTTCCTGGTTTTATTCTGGAATAAATTTGGAATCATTAGACTTTTTTTCCTCTTTACTGTCATTTTGTCCTTTTAAAGAAAAAAGTCCAATATAAAGATTTCAGATATATTAAAATGTATTTTCCATTCCTTCTTTTGTTCTGCCAGTGTCCAACCAAACACAGATCTCATCGTTCCTTACTTACCCTTCGTTGAAACCATTCTTTCTTCATTTACCATATGTTGTAATACTTTGACTGAGAGGTGGTCTGTATGGGGACAAATCAGGGACAAAGATCTGAGGACAGACCTCTAATAGTTGCTACTCTCTAAGGACAGGAACAGTTACTTGCCAAGGGTGGGAGACAGAACTCATCATTTTCCTTCGGTACGGAATTGACTATAACCGTAAGAAAAATAACTTTACTCTAGTTGTCAATTTATCTGTTGTATTGTTCTCACATGAGAATTTTTTTCTTTGCTTTCCTTTAGGTATTTAGATAACTTCTGCCATAAAGCAGTCCTAATGAATTCAGCACTTTTTCCCCAGGGAAAAATTTGACCAAAAGTCTGATTTCTAAATTTAAAATCTCTCCCTTGAAGTGTTTTTTTCACTGACCCTGCTAGAAAGCATATTTTTATTATGAAACATAGAGAGCACAGTAGAAAACGAAATTAGGGCACTGAGGTGAAAGGCATACCTGAGAAATAATTCAAAATTTTCTTTTAATTTCAACTTTTTTCGATTTCCAGGTTCATTTCCATGAATGACAAAGCTCTGATGTTTTTAGATTAGGAAATTTACGTGTGCTAAATTGTACGATTGAAATTTGATTAATCATAAATTGATTACCCTTGCCAAGTAATACTTCTTCTACATGAAAGGAGGTGAATATTTACATTATTTTCCAAGTAATTTTTTTCCATCTCATCAAGGGAATTGAATACCTGCTGAAGCGATGAGAAGAACAAAGAAGAGAACTAAAATGTTCTTTACCATCCATATTTAACTCAATCCTTCATACTCATATATACACCATTTTTGTGCAGGCTTTCTTATGGTGAAATATTTATTACATTAATATTTTGCTAATACTTCAGATAACTTAATTTTAATAACAACTGAGAAGCAGAACGCTGCATGAATTACCCCTCTAAAATTGTCCTTTGATGTATATTTTTCCAATTTTTTTTAAATTTTAAATTTTGCCCTTTTTTTCTCCTTAGAAAAGGATTGTCGTAGCAGTATAAGCTTTCTCACAGTATTTCTGAGGTAAATATAATGCTGTCTGTGAGTTTATATTAAGGCTATGTTGTAACAGACTATTTGAGATTCCTGAATATAATTTTCCCATACCCACCTCTGAATATGCATAAGTAAAATATATTTTTATGTAGTTCCTAAAGTCAAGTTTCCAAGCTTTTATTTTTTGTTATACATGTCACAGTTATGGATTTCTCCAATGGAACAACTGGTCTCACACTCTGAAAAAGAAAAATGGAAAGAAAGTGTGAAACTTTTCATTTTAAAAATAAAATTCAATTTATTTCTTCATTAAGCCAAATATCTTTTTAAACTGTGCTGTGGAGCTCACTAAGTAAGTCCTGTTCAATCTAAAATACTTCTCTGTCCACTTAACACCTGTCAGGGAGACGTGTGCAATTTAAGTAATATAAAAATAAAATGCTATTCAAAAGCTATTATTTTTTCTTTGCATTTTCTGGTTCCTTCCATTTATGTAAGTTTGAGCTAATGGCATTAGGAAAATAATGAGTTTTCTAGGAGATACGTATCTGCAAGCTTTAGAAATCTAAAGAAACTCTTGAGGGAATCCATAAAGATTCTAAAACATAGAGTGGTAAAGGATGACAAAAAACAGACTCTGTGAAAGAGGAGTATTTTGAATATTAGGATACTTTCCTATTTTTGCACAGACATGCCCGTTGCCATGGAGAAAAAGAGTGAATGCTAAAAAATAATTCAAAAAAAGACTTTTGAATTTAAAGAATAGGTGTACTTGATATGAAGAAGTCAAATCTCTTTAGGTTGCAGAAGGCAGAGAGCTGTGGCCAATGGATTAAAACACTAGGAGTATGTCTCTAATCTTTCCACAGCAAAAGCAAATTCACTCAGCACTCTAAAAATGTGAATTTTTAAAGACTTGTGTAAATATCTTACTTTAAGGATCTTCTCTCAGATGTCACAGACTTCTGTGAATAGCAGTTTTCAAGCTAAAGACCTCTAATTTTCCCCAGTACTTGGCAATCAGAACTTAACTTGGTTTCTTTACATGCTAATGAATTTTTAGGAAAACAAGGTCAGGGATTCCATATTACTCCCAGATTAAATGAATTCCTAAAGCAGCTGCTGTTTTTCAAATAAGAACTGTCATATCTGGCTATTTCTTTTGATAGTGTCTCAACATCTGCAGATGGGCCCCTTTGCCTTCTGTTTAATAAAAAGAAAATAAAATCAAACTTTAATGAATTACTTAGCTGTAATGCGAATTTGTAACTAGAAATTAGAGCTGCAAAGCTGTTGTGACATAGGCGGCTTCATAAGAGAAGCTCATGCTAAGGCTGATATGTGACTACAGGGCAGGAAACCATGTTTTGGGAGCGTGAAGAAAATACTACAAGGTTTATAGCTTTGGGCTCTGAATGTAGTTACATTGAAATATACTTCAAATCACAAAAAATTAGATCTTATTTTAGCATTATAAAGTTCTGAGCAGCTTTGAACAACTATCAATCTGTTTTATTTTTTTTTCTTTGTATTTCAGGCAATCCTCAGCTTCCAAGTACGGAATTGTTAATAACTGGAAAAAAACCTTATCTGTGTTTCATTGTACACTTCTAAACAAATGCGAGAATATAAATTATCAAAAGCAGCAAACAGAAAATATTTATTTCCAAGAGAATGTACATTATTCACCTCGAGCAGTGAAATGCTGGAAGACAACACATTTATATTTCAGTATCTTCTATAGGCTTAATTTTTTTTTTGTTCTTAGATCTTCCTCCATTTTATCAGTGGACAGTTTTAGAGGTGGAAGAGTACAAAACAATAGCCCCTACCAAAAGTTTCTGAACCTGTCTTTAAAAGTATCTGTTTTCTTCAGAGGAACATAACAAGATCAATTACGGTGATTTGATGTGATATCAAACATTAGTTTAGATTTCCAAATGAATTTAAAGTACTTAGGAACCCATTTCTTTTGAAATTACTGTGCCATTTTCTAGCTTTTTATCAGTTTGGGGGTTTTTTTACATGCTCAAACCAATAATTTTAGTTTTTTCTTAGATTTGTAAATTTTGGTCTCACAGCAACCATTATGATCATATAGTCTGACTTCCTCCATAATATGGGCCATAAAATTTCATTCAGTTATTTCATATCTTTCCATGTATTATTTTGATGGCCATTTAAAACTGCTTATGCTACAGGTAGACTTAATAACCTTATCAGATGTTCTCATGCCTCTTTTAAGACTAAAATCAACTGTGCCATTTAGATCTGTAAGCATCAGTTACAAAATGTATACAGACTGGATCCAACATGAAGTATGAAAACTGCTTTTTTACTTGACTTTCTGTTGATCTGTTTTCTGTTGCTGTCTTTTTTGTTCATGATGCCAATGTCATAAAGAGGGGCTATCTTGTGTTGAGGTTATTTACAGTTTTGTATGAGATATGAAGATTGCATTTTCTGTAAATAATGGACCTCATTTGTTCAAGTCATAACAGAAATTTCTTTTTTCTTTTTTTTTTTTTACCTCTACTGCATAGCATGAAATATATAAAAATATCTGTAAGTTATCTGATTACTGCTTAACAGTGAAATTCTCTACATCTCTGCATATATCCATTTTTTGCCCAGAGTTAAGTAATTGCTACTTTATATAAACTTTTATGGATCTTGAAATATAATACAAATCTCTGTAGAATACATAAAAAATTAAAATAAAAATAAAAATCAGAATCAGAACAAAGCTATAGCAGCAGTGGAAATCTGCTGTAAAAGCATGGACTGGAATCGTGCTAATAAAAAGGAAAGCTAGACAGCCTGGACAGGATTAGAGTCATATGCTGTGGCAGGTAAAATAAGAAGGGAATAGATTACTGAGGAAACACCAGATAATGGCCACAGTAGATGAAAATCATGTTTCTGGTTGGAAATAATAGTATCCCAAGAGCACAGTTCCAAAAAGTTAAAATATGAAGAAGACTTCAAAATGCAATTTAGTGAGTTTTATGCAAAATGAAATAAAAATTCCAGCATTGTAGAGTTGTTTTTTGGTTTTTTTTCCCCAGAGGAAAAAGCAAGAGACTGCAAATGTACTGAAGACTCTGTATTGTCTTTGATGTTTTATATGAAACGTCTCCCACTGGTAGGTAGAAAATGCTAGAGGTCCTTTCTCCCTGTTTTCCTGTTCTCATAATAAGGAAGAGGAAATATTTTAGTTTTTGAAGAAACTGTCTCCTTTGGATTACATCTGCAGACAATGATCTATCTCAGCTGAAAAAACCTGCACCCAAAGCGTACTTGGTGTGCTGACAATTTTCTTGGCAGTACTTATGGATCTGAATTGTACTGCATCTTTTCAAACAAGGAATTATTTTATAACAAACTAAGTCTTAGCAATTCATATTCTTAGTTTCTTTTTCTCTTTTGCTTTTGCCAATCTGTAGTAACCTGTGATAAATGCATTTGTTTTAAAAAAATAATTTGCTTTTCACTGAATGGAAAAGTGATATCCACAGAAATCAGGGATTAAATCAATAGAAAGCTAAGAGGCTTGGGAAAGGATGGGAGGAGATTACTTGAAGAAATAATGCATTTGTATTAGGAAAGAAGGTGCATAAAATTAAGTCCAAGTGATTCACTTCAAGTAGTCAACAAAAGGCTTAAAAGCATCACACGAGCACTATGAAAGTTCGCTAAATTAAGTTTGTGGAAGAGCACTGAAAATGAAATGCTGGTCTAAAGTGGCTATTCTTGTAACAATTATAGAACAGCTAGTGAAAGGCAAGTACATTCACACAGCTGGAGAGAAAGCATGCCTTCACCCTCCAGCAACCTTCTGGCCTCTTCCCCATCTTTCTGCACAATCACACTTTTTCCAGAGATAGCCTTTGCCCTCCTTGTGTGGGGGACTCAGGAGGGTGCCATGAACCTGCAAGAAAAATACAAACATAGGGAGATTGTGAATAAAACCAAAAGAATTTAGTTGATCTCTTGGTGATTTTACTTTCAATATTTTAATTTCTGATTGATAGACCTTGGGTACTGTAACGCTCATCCAAGCTCATCTCAGTGGATACGAGATGTTTATGCAGGCAATTTATGGACCTTGATTGGTCTGAAGAAGACATTCAACTTTGAGATAGACAGAGCTACCTGATTAAAGGCTTTTAAAGGATCAGACATCCCCATAGGACAGACTGTGTAATTCTAGTGTGGTTTCTGCTTTTGATGCTTGGTAATCAATAGTTTGGGGGTTTTTTTAATGCGACTTTTTTGTCGCATTTGCATTTTTCTTTTTTAAAAGTGTGATCATTCACCTTGTCATAAAACAAAAATATTTATTACTCGATACTTAGTTATATGGAAAAGGAATTTTTTTTCCATGTGCTGATGGTAGTGTGGATAAATCATCAAATTAAAATTTTGCAGTGAGGAAAAAAAAATGCAGGCATTAGCACTGAGAATTCCCAAACTAGGAGTGGTTCCCAGGAGATTTGCAGTACTATTATGTTGTAGACAGTGAGCCCATGGCAACAGGGATTATAANTCAGCCAAAAGTCTGTTTCGGAGTCACAGCACCCCACCCAGAGCACCCCCGGAACCGACACTATTATTTGGCCCATTTAAAACCTAGTGAAAATCATCTCTCAACCATTTTAGAGGGAAAGTATACAGAAAGGACTTACAGTGTTCAGTCTTGTAATACTGTAATAAAGGGCAAAGATAACTGAAGTTAATGACAATATAAAGTACTGAAATGCTTTTGTCTCTTTAAAGAACTGAAAAAGTATGGAAAACATTTTTACCTTCAGCAGAGTTTGTTGATATTTTTATGTCCCAAATGCCTCTGATTTATTCTTTAATTAAAGATACTGCTTTATGAGAATGGGTAAAAATTGACTTTTAATCTAGCAGTTATACCCTAAATAACCCTCTAGCAGCAGAGGGTTATTTAGGAAAAAATCTGTAAAATTCTATGCCTCAGGTAAAGGGAAACCCACTCAAATTGTCATTTAGTTATTCAATAAAACGAAATAATAATATAATAATAATAAACTTTTGAAAGAATTTTTTCTCGTTTTGTTACTGCTGCTCCTTTACTGGGGGAAAGGGTTTCACAACTATCTGTTTAATCTTATCTATTTCTACATTTGTCTATTTCAGCAAAAATTCCTTAAATCTTTTTAAATTAAAGGGAGAGATTGCTATGTTCACAACAATAATTGGGAATTTTGCTTTGTGTTGGAAGATGTGTAGATAGACTATTCTGATTTAAATATCTTTATGTAGGATAAGAATATCAAAACAAGATATTTGCTTGAAAAAAAGTGGAAACTAAAATACCATTTGATATGCATATCTCTACATGTAATTCTTGAGAATCTTCATTGTTTGAGCAGACTCAGTGCCATTTGGACATTTTTAAAATTTGACCAAATGCATATTTTTGATTAATGACAGTTGATAGACAAGAGTATAAAATAATGCTGCCTGTTGACTCCATCAAATTTTTTAAAAAGTGTCTGAAATGTTGAAGTTCCTTTATATCTTATAGAAAAAAACCCTTACAATGCAGTTTATTTTCTTCTATTTTTTCTTTTTTTTTTTTGTTTTTGCAAACAATGGTGAATTTAAACACTTTTAACAGACACTTGTATTGCACAAAATGCTTGGGCTCACCACGACCTAGCATGGTTTTGCTCCAGAGTATCCCAAATAACTTACTGAATCAATAAAATCTTCATTTCAACCTTCATTTTCCAGGGATCCTGAAAATGTTATAATGCATTTAAACCTCTTGGAAGCACTTATGTGTTGGAATATTTATATTTTCTTTTTTCATCTTCAGTACAATAGCATGCAAGCACCCACACCAGTTGCAGAAGGATGAATCTACTATTTATTTAATTTTGAGTACAATTGCTACATAACCATTTGAAGGAAAGTAAAGATGCCTCAGTAGAATGCTGCAGTCATGATCTTACTCAGTTGTCAGTGATTGAGGAGCTGGTTATGATGTTGTAGGTCAGAAAAATAAAAAATGGTGACCATATATGACAATTAAATAAAAAATAAATTACGATGTTTTGCCAAAGTCTTTATTGAGCTAGAATGCAATAAAACAAATTGTGCCTGTGATTCTTTTCTGCATGTGTGAAAAAATCCTGATTTTGTTATAAAATTCTACCTCGAAATTTGTGTCGTTTATTCTGTGTGATAATGGGTATCCTTGCAAGCATAGTATAAAAATATAATATGGAACATTTTGTTAATGATAATACATTTTTTTCTGTATCAAGGCAGAATGTCAATTTAGTGTGTCGCAATGGCCAAAGAGATAGCGTTCTCTGTTTATTATATAGCATCTATATAAACAGCTATAATATAGTATTGGTTGCAATTCTACCCCTCATCTTTAGACTTTCTTTACCACTTAATTATCAGCCTTCTGAAATTTGATTCTACCTGGTATCTGTACCCACAGACATGGCAAAATTTTGAGACCAGGTCCACATACAAGCTTTGAAACATATCATCAAAACCCAATATATACACTTGTAGTGGTTTCAGTTCGCATTTCTTATCTTTTGTGAGATAGGAGGTTTGGAGGAATGCAAAGCAGGCTCAAAGAATATGAAAAAGTTTATTAACAGAACTAAAAGAAAAGAAAGAAATAACAAGAAATTAAAGCAAACCTCCCTTTTCTCCTTCCCAAACCAGCACAAAGGATAACAAAACATGATTCTTGGTCAGCATTTACAGTTCTTAAAAATCTCTCTACTGTTTAAGGAAACAGAGGTCTCTTTCGCTGCTCGTGGTTCCCAAACTGCACCAGCCAAACAGCCCCCGCCTGGGAAAACAACTGCTGCCAGGAAAAGACATCACTCCCATGGAAAGAAATCAGTCTCTTTGTTACCATGGGCCACACATGGGGTTTCCAGTTTAAGAATGGACAAATTCCAGCCTGAAAACAACAACTTTCTTCTTCATAGAAATTTTAGTCTCTCACAACTCCTCACAACTTCTGGGTAACCTGGCATAATCACCTTTTTTCCCTCAGAATTTTCATTCCCCCATGTCTTGAAATAGATTAAAGAGAAAAACAGTTTGGGATATTACGGTTTTTACCATGGTCTGCAGAAAGCCGTTTTAAGCTCCGCGTGGCAAAGCGCGACTCTGCCCTCTTTCTTCCCCGTCCGCCATCTTCAGATTCCCTTTCTCTTTCTCTCTGACCTTGAAGATGCCGTGATGAAGAGTAGTCTCTGTCGTTCAGTATTTATGATGAAGAAAGCCCCACTCCCTTTGTGCTGCTGGCTCCTTGATGTTAATCTCTCAGCTCCATTGGCCCCTGCCAGGATCTCCGTGGGCCACGTAGAAGAGGGGTGGGGAAGGGAGTTCTCAGAAGCCTCAGCCGGGTGGTCTTGGCTGTTGCAGCAATTCTGGCCATTCTTCAGCTGCCCGGGGCTCTGAGGGACTCTCCCGCAGGCACCCGGGGTGGTGCCCTGGCGCCGAGGGGGGAGGGGAGGCCCGAGGCCACTCCGAGAAACAGAGCCTTGGTGCCCATCTTTTCCCCCCGCTTCCCCATGAGAGGCTTCTGCCAAAAGGGCACTTCCTGTGTCCTTCAGGCTTTAAATATGGAAATTTCGAAAAGCGCCACTGGTCAAAAGATCTGTCCATCAGCTCAGGTTCAACTTACCACAACATTGTTGTTCATGAATTAAGAAGCAATATGTTTATTGTTTTATTAATAATCTGAGAGGAGGAATTTTCTGCTTGGGAGCAAAGATGCCCCTGATGATTGTCCCCATAAGGATACTCACACCATTAGGGTGTGAGGTTAGGTTTCTAGCCTGGTTTTCTATCTCTACCGAGATTGTACTTGAGTTCTATTAGTTAAAATTTTACTTGAAAAGTAAATAAACAAATCAACCAGTAAGCCACTGTAATATAGTTTATGTTATAGTTATGTTTAGTGGGTCAGAAACTGCGAAGAACTTCTATGGACTGAGGACTACAGATATAAGCATGCTTTTTCTAAGAGTGCTCTACTTCTCTTGAAATTCTCCAACTATGTATGATGTAGCCAGTTAAAATGTCTTTCAGTTCCTGCAGATAAGGATAGAGAATAGTTTACTTTACTGCCCTAGACATTGCAAAAAAAAGCCATTAAAACCATGTTGATGCTCAGAAAAGGTGAGATAATCTTGTCAGCCAGAAGTAGAAGGTGTTGCTTACTTGGGAAGTCTGTGGACAGAGATTTCATGTTCACTCTCAATTACATTATTTGAACACTTAAAAAGAGGATACATAACCTCAGCACAAATCTGCTTATAAGCAGCCTTCATTGTTTCTTGTTCCTGCTGGGACATGTTTGCACCATTCAGTTTAAGCATCTGTAGTCAACAGGTTCTTAATTTAAAGAAGTATCTTAGAATCATCTGTTTGAAATTATTAGACAGATATGCTTTGAATGAGTGGCTAGTCTGGATGCAGCACATCAGAACTCCAAGTATTACCAATGGTTTCTCAAAATGTTGAAAAAAATTTGGTTAATCACTGACTAATTAACTGGCAGCCCTACCAAACGAAGATCATTATTACACAATTTATAAAATAACTAAAAATCTGTTCTGATCATTGAAATGGACCTTGCAATAGCAGAGCACTATTATTTCTTCACTTTTTGTGGAAAATGATGACCACAGAAATTAAATACATAAATTTACATTTTCTTTGTCAAGCTTCTTATCCCACTTATTTCCTGTAATAATGTGGCTGTCCCATCTCTACAAATTAATATTTCAGGATCTGCTACATACCATGAACTGTCAGGTAGCACAGACTGAAGAATTCTTCAGTTGAGGGAAAAAAAATTGTATAATACTTCAATATTATACAAGTAACCCCTGTTTGGAAATACCTAATCTGGTGGTGCTCCTATACATAACATCTTTTGTCTAACAGAAGTTTGCTTCTGATTTCCAGGTAGTATTCTTGGACAAGGATTCAGGTTTGATAAGAAAGACCTGTATAATGGTAGGCGATAATGCCTAAGTTAGACGGGTTTAACAGCTTGCCAGGTTGTTATCCCCATTCTTAAAACATGGAGTGAAACATACTTTCTTATAAAGTTCCAGTGGTACAACCTGCAGCAGTATAGTTAACACCGTAGTATAAACACATGTGGTAATTTTCAATGCAAATTAGAGCACTGATTTTGGCCTGGCTTTAATAAGTATAACTGAACTTTAAGATACCAGACCTTAAATATCTGACACCACTATTAATGCTATCCTGTGTGATGGGTTGGCCACCACAGCTGCTTGCTCACTTGCCCCTCAGCAGGATGGTGGAGAGAACTAGAAGAGCAAAACCTGAAAACTTTTGGATCTAGATAAAGACAGTTTCATAAGTGAAATAAAGCTTCACACATAATCAAAGCAAAACAGTGAACTTATTCATTACCTCCCATCACCAGGCAATCTTATCCCCATACCCACAGGCTTTAGACAAGTTTGAGCCAAGGTGCAGATGCAGCCTTTGTAACATATAACTAAAAATCAAGATACACATGGTTGTTGACAAATTCCTGAAGAATTTATACTTCCATGGAAACTTATATAAGGGTTACTTGGTGTAGTGGTTTCACTTCGCCTTTCTTATCTTTTGTGAGATAGGAGATTTGGGGGAATGCAAAGGAGGCTCAAAACTTAAAGAATATGAAAAAGTTTATTAACAGAACTAAAAGAAAGAAAAAGAAATAATAAGAAATTAAAGCAAACCCCTACCTTTGCTCCAACACCCCCTCCTCCCTTTTCTCTTTCCCAAACCAGCACAGAGGATAGCAAACATGATTCTTTGTCAGAATTTACAGTTCTTACATATCTCTCTACTATTTAAGGAAACAGAGGTCTCTATTGCTGTCCGTGGTCTCTCAAACTGCATTAGCAACAGCCCCCGCCCGGGAAACAAAGCTGCCGCCGGGAAAAACACCTCTCCCATGGGAAGAAATCAGTTCCTTTACCATGGGCCACACATGGGGTTTTCCTTTTTTAAGGGCGGACAAATTCCAGCCTGAAATAGCAACTTGCTTCTTCACAGGAAAATCTTAAAATTTTCTCACAACTCTTCACAATTTCTGGGTAACCTGGCATGGTCCCCTTTGCACATAGGCTGCATTCAGAATTACTCATCACCCCCTCATGTCTTTAAATGGATTAAAGAGAAAAACAGTTTGGAATATTACAGGTTCCACCACGGTCTGCAGAAAGCAGTTTTAAGCTCTGTGCTGCAAATGCGGATCCATCCTCTTTCTTCCCCACCGCCATCTTAGCTTCGCTCACTTTCTCTTTCTCTCTGACCTTAGAGATGCCACGATGAATAATAGTCTCCATCGTACGGGCTTTATGATGAAGAAGAACCCCACTTTCTTCGTGCTGCTGGCTTCTCTGATGTTGGTCTCTCAGCTCCATCAGCCTCTGCCAGGATCTCCACGGGCCATGTGGAGGGAGGGAGGGGGCAGTCCTCAGAAGCCTCAGCCCAGTGGTCTCAGCTAATTGCAGCAATTATGGCTGTTCCTCAGCTGCTGAGGCTCTGGAGGGGAGATTCTCCTGCCGATGCCCCCGGGCTGTGCCCTGGCACGGGGTGGGGGAAGGCCTGAGGCTGCTCCAAGATGCGGCTCCAGCACCCATCTCCTCCACCCTCCCGTAGGAGCGGCCAAACCTAAAGAGGGGCACTTCCTGTGTCCTCCAGACTTTAAATACGGAAATTCTGAAAAGCTCTACTGGTCAGACAAGCTGTCTATCAGCTCAGATCCAAACTACCACACTTGGGAAGACAAACACTATAACCATAAATATCTCTCCTTCCTGATCCTTTCTCTGAGTGTTTTTTTTTGCTGAGCCTGACATCATATGGTATAGGATACCGGAATGTCCCTTTGGCCATTCATATAAGCTGTCCTGTTTGTGAGCCCTCCTGATACCTTGTGTACTCCCAGATTCCTCACTGTAAGGTAGGGTGGGAAAAAGAGAACACCTTGATAGTAAGCAAGCACTGCTCAGCAGTAGCCAAAATATTGGTGCTTTATAAACACTGGTTTAGTCATGAATCCAGAACACAGCACTATATGGGCTACTATGAATAAAACTACCTCAATCCCAGGCAGATACAATGCATCCAGTTCTTTGGTGCTTTTTTTGTTAATTTTTTTGCTTAAAACTATTTTTTTCTAATAAAGGGATTCTCCACAGAAGGAAACAGGAGAGGAACAGTGTGCACAGAAAATAGTACAGATTTCTCAGGGATGTATAAAGCTAGTTCATGTACTACCAGGTTATGCACTTAGCAAAGGGTCAGAAATGGGTGCTAGAACCTATTGATTAGTAGGAATAGCAACTAGAAGCCAAATGAGGAATCCATGTTTAGCCAAAAGGGTGAAACAGACCTTCCTTAAATACAATTACTACAAAATAGGTTGGTGTTTTAATATTTGTCTTTGTTGTGCGCTATATTCTGGAAATATTGTAGATTATATAGTATTTATATATAGATAATGAAATTGTTATCTATGCATATATTTACTAAAATAAAAATTTACTATATTTTATTACTGTGCACTTCTAATCAGTGTAGCAGATACAGCACGGTAAAAGAAGAATAAATATATTCTTGCGTAGGAAAAGAAATGTTATTCAGGAAAACCAAATGAAATGAACTTACTTTTATATTTTATCTTCTTTTTTTTGTTGTTTCTTAACAAGGACCTATGGCAATACAGAGAAACTAAAACTTCTTTAAACTTATTTAACATTGAAGCCCTTCTGAAATTGTTAATATGATTTCCAAGTATTCAGGAACATTGGGCATTAAAAATTGGGTTGCATGTCCTTGGGGAAAGAAATTAATAGACATAAAAGATTCTCTATCTTAATCTATATATTTATAATATGTACATAGTTCTTGTCATTGCTTTAAGCATTAATGAATATTAAACAGCAGTGAAATTACAATTTGCAGAACCAGCCTTCTGGGACTTAAATAGTCATGAAAAAAGCCTAGACCTTCCTTCTCAGAAGCTCTAAGCTGCATCTTTGACTACTGATGTTCTGCTATAGGTCATATGCTGCTGCAGCTGGGCACTGGCTCAGTGTCTGCCCCTCCAAAGTTCATGCCTTAAATTCCTCTCCTCAGTTACCCACCCTCAGTCCCTGGTTCCAAAACCCCTGGCAGCAGGACCAGCAACCTCAGCACTCTGGCCATTTCCTCCATATCCCTACTACATTTTCACCCTACCTCAAAGTCTGTTAAGTTTAAGAAGGAAAGAAAAGAAAAAGAAAAGGAAAAGGAGAAGGAAAAGGGGAAAAAGGGAAAAAAGAAAGGAAAAGGAAAAGGAGGAAAAGGAAAAGGAAAAATAGGAAAAATAGGAAAAATAGGAAAAATAGGAAAAAAGGAGAAATAGGAGAAATAGGAGAAATAGGAGAAAAGGAAAAGGAAGAGGAAGAGAAAAGGGAAGAGGAAAAGGAGGAAGAGGAAAATGAGGAAAAGGAAAAGGTGGAGGAAAAGGAAAAGGAGGAAAAGGGAAGTAGTTCTTTGGATAAGCTTTTTAGTTTATTGCTTGTCTGTATCATTTGAATTCTGCTGTTTCCCTTATCCTACAACAGATAATTTGAAAGCTTTCCAAGTACTAGAAATCATGTCATAATCAGAACAGACAGACAGACATACAACACTAGCAAGCTGCCTTCCCTTTGGCTTGGGCTAATGACTGCCAGACACTGTAGTAGATTCAGCCTATAAGAGGATACAGAGAATGCTGACAGGTGTAACATCACACAGGTATCATCAGCCTTATGTGACCCTGACTACCTCTGGTAATTGAAGCTGAAGAATAAATTTGATCCCTTCTGTTTTGCTGTACACCTTTCCAGTGCATAGGAATCACCCCTCTGCTTTGTACAACAATGTAATTTCTGTGGTTTGTTTACACTTGCAATTTCTCTGCAGGTACTTTCAGGTAGGTGCACTTCATTGTGCACATCCCACTGTGGTAATGGCTCACTGTCCATGAGGAGACCAGTGATGAGTGGTGTCCCTCAGAGGTCAGTACTGGAGCTGGTGCTGTTAAGCATCTTTGTTGGCAACATGGACAGTGGGATTGAGTGCACCCGCATCAGATTTGCTGATGACACCAAGCTATGTGGTGCAGTCAACATGTTGGAGGGAATGGAGGCCATCCAGGGGGACTTGGACGGGCTTGACCAGTGGGCCTGTATGAACCTTGTGAAGTTCAACAGAGTGAAGTACGAGGTCCTAAACCTGGTCTGTGGCAATCCCAGGCACATCTACATGTTTGATGGAAAGTGATTGAGAGCAGGGCTGCAGAGCAAGACTTGGAGGTGTGGTTGATTAAAATTCAGGAGAAGCCAGCAGCGTGTGTTCACAGCATAGAAAGCCAGTGAAATCCTTGCTTAAATCCAAAGAAGAAGGTCAGCAGTTCAAAGAGGAAATTCTCACCCTCTGCTGTGCTCTGGTGAGACCCTGCCTGGAGTATTGGGTACAGTTCAGGTGCCCCCAACGTAAGAAGGACATGGAGCATTTGGAGCAAGTCCAGATGAGGGTCAGGAAAAAGATAAGAGTGCTGGAGCACCTTCCAAACAAACACAGGCTGAGAAAGTTGGGGCTATTCCACTGGGAGAAGAGAAGGCTGCATGGACACCTCATAGCAGCCTTCCAATATCTGAAGGGGGCCTTCAGAGAAGCCAGAGAGGGACTCTTCATTAGGAATTGTAGTGATAGATCAAGGAGTAATGGGTACAAATTGAAAGAGGGGAAATTTAGGTTAGATATTAGGAAGAAATTCTTTACTGTAGGGGTGGTGTGGCACTGGAACGGGCTGCCCAGGGAGGTTATGGATGTCCCAACCCTGGAAGCGTTCACAGCCACTTTGGAAAAAGCCTTGAGCAACCTGGTCTAGTGTGAGATGTCCTTGCCCATGGGGGGAAGGTTGGGACTAGATGATCTTTAAGGTTCATTCCATTCCTTAAACATTCCAACCCCTTAACATACTATGATTTTATAATTAATTTTCCTCCCTGTTGGTTATCACTTTGGGAAGTGCAGTTCACCAACACTGCTGATATATGATTTCCTTTGTAAAGTTATATCTATTTTCTTATTAGCATAGTTATCAGTTATACCAAAGAAACCATTTGATCTTAAATTAGTCCACCTGTTAACTGCTCAAATTCACGACACTTTGTTTTAGTACATTAAAGCACTGATCTAGCCATTTAGTCAGGGTCCTTTAAAGAGGAGATATTATTGCTAATGGCATATGCATTGAAATATTTTTGACAGTTTTGAAAGATGATCTAGCAATTTATTATGTGATTTCATACCCCCACTGAAATATAACAGGTTTCTGGTGATTGTGAATCTGCCAAAATAGCCAGGACTTTTTAAATTCAAATACCTCAGTAGCTCCAGACTTTGAAAAAAACCCCTGAAAATGTTTTAACCCCCTCCTCTACTACTCTACTTATTTCAGAAATAAGGAATATTCTTACTCAGTTATGTGCCATTTAAATTAATTTCTTTGACCTTGATTCAAATCAAAATTTAGGTTAAATTATTTATATTTGTGAGTCCAGCATGAATCACATTATCAATTCTTATGGTGTAATGTGTTAACTGCTTCTGGAGATGTTGGATCAAAAGAAAACATACATCTTTGTTTATAAAAAGTGTGATTTCTTTTGTAGAGACACTTCTTGCTGTAAGTAACGAGTAATAAACATTTGTGAAACTGAGTGCTGTTTGTTTATGTGAAATTTTTCTCAGAAATGTTTACATAACTTGATGTATCTAAGTGGGGGAAAGATTTGGCCTGTCTGATTAATTAACTTTTCACTTTAGAAAAAAC